>VMRM01000005.1:23324763-23329763 GCA_010277075.1 Poeciliopsis retropinna
TTTCTAAATCAGTTTTTTTCCATATAAAACTTATGAAACTTTAACAAAAATGTGTGTCTGTGTCTGCTGGATTTTTGGTTAAAACATGTTTATTTCTCTTTTAATGAGTAAAAAATCCAGAAATACTCAAGTAAGAGTGAAAATACTTCATATTTTCACTCTTACTTGAGCGCAAAACATGGTAAAAAAAAAAAAACTCCTAAAAGTACATTAGAAAAAAAAGTTACTCAGGTAAATGTAATTGAGTAAATGTAACTAGTTACTATCCAACTCTGCAAAAACTCAAATAATAATAGTTTTATTTGTCTGTTTACCAGAATCTTGAGGTTTGTGAGGAAGAAACTCATAAGAAATAATTAAACTCAGATTCAGTGTAGAAATGTGTGAACAGATTAGAGGAGAGTTAAATAGGATCCTCAGATTTAATAAACTCGACGGTAATTTCAGCCGATCGGACGTCCTACCTGACAGGTACGAGGCTCTGATGAGAGGATGAAGGTTTCCGTCAAAGAACGGCAGCGACTTCGTCTGAAGACTCTGAACTGAGGAAGAGGAGGAAGAAGAGTCTCAGTCAGTCACATGAAAATGACTAAAATCATCCAATCAGCATCTGGATCCACTTTCTACTCACTGTTTGATTCAATTTGGCATTTTGAAAAAACAGATTTTGATATAAATGTATATAAACTCAGAAAATAAGCATCTTGAACATAAAATCTATGCCAAACATTGAAAAAACAATAAAAACATCTTATTGTTGCATATTTTAAAGACATTTTAAAGATTTTCCTCTTAATTTGTTGCAAATTAAGAGGGGATATATTGCAAAATAATCCATTTTGCAAAAATAGGATATTATTTAATTAATAATAAGCAGTAGAGTTATATCATTCCTCCTGAAATGATTTTGAAAAACATATTTTGTTTGCAAGCCACTGAGTATATTTTAAATGTTCATGCTTTTTTATAAAAACATTTAAAATCTCTTTATAGATTTTATTAAATTAGTTTCATCACAACAGGTCTTAAATCTCAACGAGACAATCTCTATAAATAAAGATAAATAAATAAATACATAAACTTTATCATTCCAAAATGAAACAAATTTCCTTTCGCAATTAATATTTAATTAATACTTAGTTATTTTAAATATTGTAATACATATGCATTTTCATTCATTCTATTTAAAAAGTTAAAAACGTTTATTTCAAATTTAAAAGCAGTTAGGTCTACTTAAAACTTTTAAAAATAATAGTAACTAAATTAAGTCGTTTTTTTTTCAAAGTAAAATGTCAGAGAGAAAATTTAATAATTAAGTTACTAATAACTAATGTTATTAGTAACTTAACTAGAGACCAATATTATTGTAGTTTATGTTAATTATTAGTTGATAAAGCACCGGGAACTCACCGCTCCGTGTGGACGGGGCCAGGATGGTACTGACACCGAACTTCAGGAATCCCGAGTCCGAGCAGCCCGTGTGCGGCGACCCGGTTCGGTTCGGTGGTTCCGGGCGGGCAGACGCTCCCAGCCCCGGGCCGAGTTGGATAAACTCCCCGGGGCTCCCGGAGGAGAAGGCCCGGTGGATGTAGCCGACAGGCTGGCCGAGCCGCAGCAGGTCCTCCACCAGGAAGCCGGAGGGCAGCGAGCGGCCGAGGGGCGAGGAGAGAGCCGCGGGAGGACGCAGGAAGCCCGGGTAGAGAGGCGGCGGCAGCGCGCTGCACGGGAACATCATGGTGCTCCAAACTGGGCCAAATAAAAAAACGGCTCCTCTGGTCCCTGGAGCTGCTGTAACTGGTTTTATACTGGAGTTACTCCCACACACCAGTACGCGTCAGAAGGTCCACCCTCACCTCCCATTAAGCGCTGGAAGTTTTAGACCAGTTCAGAGGTCCATGACAGGACTGGAGCAGGGAACTGGTTCACCAGTTGGTTTACAGGTTTTAGGGAAGATGCAGAATCAGAAAAGTTTCTGGCAGGTAACTCGGTAATTTTTATATTAATCTCAGAAATTTTCAAGAAAAAACAAAGAAAGGTTTGAGTCTGAAAAGTCAAAAATTTGCTACCAATAAAAAAAAAAAAGTCAAAAATGTTGAACTTTTGAAACTCCAGAATTTTTTATTTTTTTCTAGAACATTTCTGAGATTAATCTCAAAATTTCTGAATTAACAAATTATGTCCAGAATCACCTGCATGAATTATGTTTCTGTGGATGATTCCACATGGACTGTCATCCATCCATCCATCCATCTGTTCATCCATCCATCCATCTGTTCATCCATCCATCCATCCATCTGTCCATCCATCCATACATCCATCTGTTCATCCATCCATCCATCTGTTCATCCATCCATCCATCTGTTCATCCATCCATCTGTCCATCCATCCATACATCCATCTGTTCATCCATCCATCCATCTGTTCATCCATCCATCCATCTGTTCATTCATCCATCCATCTGTTCATCCATCCATCCATCTGTTCATTCATCCATCCATCTGTTCATCCATCCATCCATCTGTTCATCCATCCATCCATCCATCTGTTCATCCATCCATCTGTCCATCCATCCATACATCCATCTGTTCATCCATCCATCCATCTGTTCATCCATCCATCCATCCATCTGTTCATCCATCTGTTCATCCATCCATCCATCCATTCATCCATCCATCCATCCATCTGTTCATCCATCCATCCATCTGTTCATCCATCCATCCATCCATCCATCTGTTCATCCATCCATCCATCCATCTGTCCATCCATCCATACATCCATCTGTCCATCCATCCATCCATCCATCTGTTCATCCATCCATCCATCTGTTCATCCATCCATCCATCCATCTGTCCATCCATCCATCCATCATCCATCTGTTCATCCATCCATCATCTGTTCATCCATCCATCCATCTGTTCATTTCCATCCATCTGTTCATCCATCCATCTTCATCATCCATCCATCTGTTCATCCATCCATCCATCTCATCCACCATCCATCTGTTCATCATCCATCCATCCATCTGTTCATCCATCCATCCATCATCCATCCATCCATCCATCCATCTGTTCATCCATCCATCCATCTGTTCATCCATCCATCTTCCATCCATCCATCATCCCTGTTCCATCCATCCATCATCTGTTCACCATCATCCATCCATCTGTTCATCCATCCATCTGTCCATCCATCCATCTTCATCCATCCATCTGTTCATCCATCCATCTCCATCCATCCATCTATCTGTCATCCATCCATCCATCTGTTCATCCATCCATCTGTTCATCCATCCATCTGTCCATCCATCCATCCATCTGTTCATCCATCCATCCATCCATCCATCTGTTCATCCATCCATCTGTTCATCCATCCATCCATCTGTTCATCCATCCATCCATCCATCCATCTGTTCATCCATCCATCTGTCCATCCATCTGTTCATCCATCTGTTCATCCATCCATCCATCCATCCATCCATCCATCCATCCATCCATCTGTTCATCCATCCATCCATCCATCTGTTCATCCATCCATCCATCCATCCATCTGTTCATTCATCCATCCATCCATCTGTTCATCCATCCATCTGTTCATCCATCCATCCATCTGTTCATCCATCCATCCATCCATCCATCCATCCATCTGTTCATCCATCCATCTGTTCATCCATCCATCCATCCATCTGTTCATCCATCCATCCATCCATCTGTTCATCCATCCATACATCCATCCGTCCATCCATCCATCCATCCATCTGTTCATCCATCCATCCATCCATCCATCTGTTCATCCATTTGTTCATCCATCCATCCATCTGTTCATCCATCCATACATCCATCCGTCCATCTGTTCATCCATCCATCCATCCATCTGTTCATCCCATCCATCCATCCGTCCATCCATCCATCGATTCAAATTAATTTTTTTTCTGTGCTTTACAAATAAATACTTCATTTTTCTGCTTTGTTTTGTTTCCTTTTAGCTTTTATTAGTGAAACATAAATATTCACCACTGGCTGAAATCTTCAAACAAATCCAAAAGTTTTGGGATGAAACTAAAGAAAATCTAGAAACTTTCTTTGTTGATTCTCTAAAAGAAATTGCTGCTTTTATCAGACCAATCTGTGTGAATCTGCGCAGCATTTTAATCCCATGAACGCCTCGTTTTAAGGCATAACGACAAAACGATCTGCTGCTCCACAAAAAGGAAGAGATCATTAAATCTGCTCCGCTCAGACATTTGACACCTTAACCAAAAAAAAAAAAAAAAAAAAAACAGAAAGTGTTGCATTCAGAGCATTTTATTCGTTCAGAAAATCCCTCCATTGTGCTGAAGTGGAGCAGATGGTTGATGAGCATCAGCAGAACTAATTTGTCCTCCTGGTCCGACAGACTCTCCGACCTGCTGCTCCGATTCTTAACCAGAACAGCAGCTGTTGGTGAATTTAACACCAGTTAAGACTCATTTTAAGGCCATTAGCCCGGCAAAGTCTTACAACACCGACCCGCCTCCATTATTAGTGGCTGCGCCCATTACACATGCAAACAAGCTGTCTGCGGCCATAACTAGTTAATTCTCCTGTTAACGCTCTGAAGTCTGAACAAACAGACGCATTTATGTCACAAAGGAGCAGAAAAATCCTCTATCATGACGGGAGAAATTTATTCCTGATTATTTTCTTTGTTATATTTGGGGATTAGCTGAATCTTTGTTTACAGTTTTTTCAGCATCCAGAGTCTTTTACCCTTGAATTTTGCATCAAAAACTGCAATAAATGTTTACATTCCTGCTGTTATTTGTAAAGTGTTTCCATTTCTTACGAGCACCACTGCATTAATGTTTACTTTTTGTCGTCTTTAACCATTTCATGTTCACTCACTCTGTCAATGAGACCTTCATGGCTCACAGAAATTAACACTTTCATGCATGAATTATGATCCTTTATGGCAGGATTTTTTTCCAAAGTTTGTTTGATTTTCTTAAGACATTAAATAAGGAT
>VMRM01000005.1:25744763-25972263 GCA_010277075.1 Poeciliopsis retropinna
TTAACAGCGTATTTATACAGTGGAATTTAAATGAGCCAGAGAACACCATCTCATCTTTTACAAGATCATTTTTTTAAATATAAAATGGAAAACACTTGCTCTCACAAACCCTTTGGATTTTTTCAGAAACTAAATAACTTTTCTAAACTCCATCATTTGTTTGCCATCAATTATTCAATTTAACTGAGCAGTGAGACACTTATTCAAATTTCATTTGCAAAGAAGCTTAAAGCAAGTCAGCCAACATCAGGAACTGTGAAATTATTTTATTTTAGAGAAAGACTGGATTATAATATCATCTATAACTAATATAACTCTGTTATGTTAAAATAAAAGCTCTCAAAGTAACTCATTCTAATGTGTTGAAGCTTGTTAATCTAGATCTAAAGTCCTATTCCAAGGCTGTAAAACACAGATATAAATCAACAAGATTATGTTCAACCTGCTTATTTGATTAAATAAGTTAATTATAAGTTAATAGGTTTCCTGTTTTAAAAGTTCAAACATTATTTCTCCCAAGCAATTATGAGAACCAGTGTGTCAAATCAAGGGCGTAAATCCCATCTCATTATTGGGGGGGACCATAAACAGGAACATTTCTTAAGAGCATTTTGTGGGGGACGACGAAGTTCCATTGAAATGTAACGTAAAATGTGCTTTAAAAAGTTTTTAAACCACATTCAAGCTGCAGGACTTGCTCAGCCTCTCCCTCTTTCAGTCTCTCCTAATTTAACTAAAAGTTAGAGTTAAATATGAATGAGTTGTTTGCTACCTTTAACAAAAAAGCTTAAGTCTATGAAAGCAGTGTAGCAGTTTTGCTAATGACACAGGTTAACATGATTCAGTCAAAACCAGTGGATTTTAGATGTGGAAATGGTCAAAACTTTAGGACTGTGGCCTTAAAAGCACCAGAGCTTTAGGGCCACTGCAGATAAAAGGAATAAAAAATCTGAATACATTTGGAGATTAACTTCACAAATTTTAAACCAAAACTTTTATGTATTTTGCATGAAAGGAGTTTGCATATTCTCCCTGTGCAAGTGGGGAGAACATGGGCTACCTCCCGCAGTCCAAAAACATGACTGTCAGGTTAATTGGTCTCTCCAAATTCTCCCTAGGTGTGAGTGTGTGTGCATGGTTGTTTGTCCTGTTTGTCTCTGTGTTGCCCTGCGACCTGTCCAGGTGACCCCCGCCTCTCGCCCAGAACGTTAGCTGGAGTTAGGCACCAGCAACTCTCGACCCCATTAGGGACAAAGGTGTAAGAAAATAGATGGATGGATGGAAGGTGTCTAATACACAATTCTGTAAAAGTAACACATTTTTTAGCTTATTACAAATGTAGGACAATAAAATAGAAAAGAATGAGCAAAACAAACTCAGGTTCTGGTTGGATTTCACATATGTGGTAAAGGTTTGTTGTTTAACTAGATGATAAACTTATAACAAATGTTATGATGGAGCTGTTCCTAGTTAAAGACCAAACATCCCCATGTGACCGCACTAATTAGCAGCAAATGACAGCGTCGTAAACACACAGTGACGTTTGCTGGCAAATAACTTACTTCATTTTGCATCCACTTGAGTCAGCTCAGCACAAAAAGCTCACTGTCACTGAGCAAACAAGTCATTCGTCTATTAGCAAGGGAGGAAAATAGCTAACAAACAAAAACACATGAGCCTCTGTAAATCCATTATCGACACCACTGCTTTATGGGCTCTTAAATAGATGTCATATAACGTTTATAGTGAAGCTGCAGAGACAGCAGTCAGCGTGTTGAATGTGAGGTGGGAACAGATTTAGGGTAATGGAATAATCACTGGGAAGAAGCACAGCACAGCAGAGTCAGGCACCACCACTTGTAGCGACCTTGAATTTCATCAATATCATCAGCTGGGTCTGTTTTTACCAAACAACGGAAAAACACTCAGAGCTTGGAGCCTTGCAGATAATCTCAGGTCGAACAAATTTGAGCCAAGAATGCGATGGATTGATTTCATAACGCAGCAAAATAAAGACAATTTCAACAAAGATCAATAGAACAACAAGGAGGAGAGCAAAACGTCTCAAATCTTATTCTTATCTTAGAGAGAGATACTGTAACCTTTGAAATAATTTTCCAGCAATAAGAGAGGAGCTGTGATATGTTTCACACTTAATTGATTTGTCATCTGCTGCCTGCAAATGTTTATAGAGTATATGACTTTTTGTTTGTTTGGGATTTCTCTGATGTGTTTGGTTGCTGTACAGGCAGCGGGGGTTGTGCGCCTCAGAGGCGAAGCGCTGGCGGAGTAAACATCGGTGGTGAAAGGGTCAGAGAATCCGTTTGTCTTCATCAACAAAGACTGTGCTGGAGTAAAGTCAAGTTTAACAATCACAAGGCAGAAAACGGCCTACAAATATGCTGACACACACGTCGGATCGTCGTTCTCGTGTTTCACTGTTTCAGCTTCTTTTCTCCTTCTTCTCTCATAATCAGTCTTCCATGTAGTTTGAGTTTCTCCGCGTCTCGCTCACCGTCTCTGAGTGGGATTTGTGATCTAAGATCAGTACAGCTGTAATGCCCTTCTCACCTTCTGACAGATGATATAGTCTGCCCTTTGGGCTCCAGCTGCAATGGCTGCAGATCAATACTCACACTGGCAGCCTGTCAACATTCACACACAAACCCCAACACCCTCAGAGCTTCACGTGCAAAGCCGCCAGCAAAGTCTTTTGGAGCAGGTTGGGACTTTCCAGAACCAAACCTGGTGGACGTTTGCAACACTAACAGCGGCTATCAGAGGCTAACGGCGGAATCAGAAAGTATGAGATGGTTTAGTCAAAGTAAAGACACAAAATCTTTCACAACAATCTTACAAATCAAATTGACAATTTTATCAGTAATTGTTTGGGTCATTGATTAAAGGCCTCTGTCTCTGATCCTGTACTGTAGCAGGTCATATTTTATATTTGTTTTATTATGGTAGAGTTGCAAAAACAATCAAAATTTGTTTAGAATCTATACTGATAATATTTATGTCAAAACTGATATAATTTCACTATTCAGTTTTGCTCAGTGACACAAAAGCAGAGACTCATTTCCTTCTTACCTGGTCAAAATAACAAGCTGCTGCTGCTCATTTTAGGCTGCACTGACACCAGGAAAGTCCTTTGGTCTGGACCAGAGCCAGACTTTTTATTCAGAGGTTTTTTGTAAGCAGACACAATTCAAAACAGTCAGTAAACTCCTGGACGACATCATATTTCTATCTGTAGAAATATTAGCTTCACAGACATGGACGGTCACAGGTTTGAGTTTTCCTCTTGAGATTCCCTTAACAGCAGTAAATGGCAGTAAAATATCCTGACTGAACTTAGTGCACAGGTGGTTTCCATCACCTCCTGTTTTTTCACAAATGTTTTCCAAAGCAGTCAGGATGACAGGATGCTGGATTTTACACACCTGTAGCCTCTGACAGGACTGAAACACCTAAATGTAATGATATGATGAATGACTGAATCTATTCAGTGATATAATTTAATAACATTTGCAGTCCAGGCAGAAGAAAAACTTTCAGTCATTTAAATGTGCTTTATTAAAAAGACTGCGAAGCAAGGCAATTGTTCAGAAATACTTTCGAATAACAAAGTAAAATCTATTTGTATTCATACTCATTTGCATTAATATTAATTTAGAAGACAAATTTATCACATTGCCTTGCAGGATAAAACCATTTGTAAAACTCAACACAAAGGCCTGGATGCACACAGTAATACATAAATTTACTGAATAATGTCACATTATTTATTTTGACAGTAAAATATGTTGCAGGGAAACCAATTTCATGTCAAATGGAGTCGCAGTGCAAAGCAGCTCAATAGCATCGCGCTCAGATATACTCTCTTTTCCAAACACAACCGATGTGAATTGACCTATGCAAATAAACCGTGTCCAAGTTGGGTCTGCATTGCCGACTCTCCAGCGCACGTTGCGTCACTGCTCCTCGCCACATAAATAAAAATGAGATGTATAAATAATGCAATGGCAGATTTGACAGTCAGAATTACTCTGACACCTCTGCACTCAACTTGTCAGCCGCTTCCTTCTCTCTCAAGCAGGTCGTAATTTACTGGCTCTCAGTGCCATCACAGAATGAATCAATGGCCAATTAAAGAGATCCATGCAAGGTCTCCAGTGCCCTCCGGCGAAGGGCCAGTGGTTAGTTGGGAAAATAAATATGTAAATGCCCCACTAACAGAAAAACATCAAGTTTTTCCCATCAAGCTGAAGCCAAATGAACAGGAGCAAAGCATTACGATTAGTTCTTAACCTATGCTGAGCTGCAAACTACATAAACCCATTAACACCATGAAAGAAAGATTAATTTTACATTTTAAAGTCAAAATTACCAGAATAAAACTCATATTTATGACTTTTATTCTTTGAATTAGTACTTTTAAAATTTGAAATATAGATTTAATCTCAAATTTATCACTTTTATCCTCATAATTACAAATTTAAAGCTCAGAAGTATGACTTTAGGACTCAAAATCATGACTTCTTGATGGGCTTTTATCATTTCTTGCATGGCTAAAATCCACCAGCAGCCATAAAAAGCTTGAAGCAGGATGAGACATGTCGATGTTTCCCAACAGGAATGAATTATCCGTTGAGTCCAAAGTAAACCATTTAATCACATGCATACTATATTTAATAATTACAGGATGTAAGTCAAGTGATGAATACTCCAGTGAATAGAAACGTTTTAAAATGCCTCTGTTATCGTTTCTGCTAAATTGCACATTTAATCATGCTGAACGCCGTCGAGCCCTTCAGTCTCCTTTGTTCCCACATTTTCTCCTGCGACATGGAAACCATATTGATCCTGCCCTGCTCCAGTCTGATTAGAGAGGTGTGGACAAGGATAAAACAACTCTGACACCAAAAAGGGGGGAGAAGAGGAAAAGCTAAAACTACACTAAAGATGTCAAAGAAAAAAGAACTAGCACGATGCTTTCCCTGCAGACCGACAAGGAGGTCATGCATGACCTGGCTTATCTCTGTTAGTGCAGCAAAAGAGAATTGCTTCTATTTAAAACAGAAAAAGACCAAGATGTCTAAAAGCATGGGTTAAACTTAGAATTAAGTCAAACAGGAATCAATAATTAAATCCCTGAATGAGAAGAAAGGCAGAAAAACTGGTGAAAGACTGAAATCTGACAGTTTTACCTTCAGATTGATTGGTTATTGGCTGGTCAAAAAAACATGTTTTCAAAATAAAATACAATAAAAGACAGAGGAGAAAAATGTATAACGTAAAATGTATTACAGCTAAGCTGCTGCTTTATCCTTTCCACCTAAAAAAATTTATTTTGGACTTTTCCTTTGATGTGAGAGCGCACTTATGCCCTGTATATTATTGGAAACATTGTTGAAAAACCAATAAAGTGTTGGGAAAAAAAGACATTTTTCTAGTTCAATGTTTTTTAAATCCCACAGCATGATGGGATCTATTTATACCACAGGCTAAGAATCTTCAGCTTCTTTTCTTAAGAAGCTAAAAACTCTGTTCAGTTTTTCTTTATGAAAAGCCAGTTTACCTGCAGCGCAGGTTGACCCAGACTCATTTCACCTTTTATAAATGATGATCAATCATAACAAAAAGGCTCTCCAATTGGTATAAAGCTACAAATATTATGCATCAAATTAAAGGTTACCCTTTCAAACATTCTGAAAAAAAACCCTTGATATGGATTATTTTGGCAGATTTGGATTAATTATAGACATTCATTTAAACAAACTTCCTGTTGCTCACATAAACACTAAGTCCTGTGAATGATGTACAGATTCTTCAGGATGTTTTCCAGAAACAGGCAGCAAGATGAACGTTTGTTTGACAAGAAATGAGCAGTTTGTTCATCTTATGAATGCTCATTAACATAACTCACATCATAACTCTGCTGCAGATCCCAGGTCACACAAGCGCATGGATCTGGGGAGGAAGACATCTGTAAATGTCTTCCTCCCTCCGTCTGACTCAACCATGACCAGCACCCCGCTGTACATCCACTGCACAGCTCTGCAGGATTTCTCCTTTTCAGCCAACATTCCTTCATTTACAACCGTTTCACCATAAACGTCTCCGCTGCCTTCACCTCAAGCCACATATTATCTGTGGTTCAGCTAATTCCAGTTAGCTCCTTGAAGCTGTGCTCCTATTTAAAGCCTGCTCATCAGGGTCTCAGGTGGTTGTCAGTGTGGCACCTTTACTTTTACACAGTGACTCATTCTCACAGTCAATCAAGGTTTTCCACCTTGTTGCATCTGTATCTTAATCATCTCTGTGCTCAGACTTGTTCCAAGTGTTATGGGGATTTAATTAAAGACATGGTGGAACTAAAGCATTTTTCTTCTGAAGCGCCTTGTTAAATAAACAGAACAATGCGCCGCAGATATTAGGGGAAATGTGCTACCAAATCCTCTTGGGCAATTAAAGACTCTCAGTTCTATTTTACCACCATGTTAGCAGATCATCACAACATCTGGAGGCGAAATGTGGCAGGTGGAAGAAGAAATCTTACCTTTCCCTGGAGACGGAGGAGGCAGGAGCGGCTGCCAGCACCTCAGACGTCAGCTGCTCCAAACTCTGTTAAAACAAACACTCAGTGTCTCACATTCTGCTATCTCAATTAAACATTTTACTTTTAACAACATTTACACATTTCTTGATGTAAATATGGAATACATCTTAGGGAGAAGCTAGAATTGTGCTTTTCTTACCTATTTTTATGAATTATATATGTTGACAAAATTGTTAGTACCCCCAGTTGATGAACCAAAAATCATCATTTTTTCTAGGACTGTTTGTTTGGTTTTGTTTTTAAAATGATTCAGTTGAACCACAATTCAAAAACAACATTTGATTATTACTTCTAATATTATTACTATTGTGGGCTTTTCATTCATTAACAGAGGGGAACCAACAGTTGTGACAACATTTGTATGTTTTACAAACAGCATTGTGTATAATTTAACAATCACCGTGTATTCATATGGACCTTGTCCATTATGAACTCAGGGAAACTTTCAGTTGAAGCTTGGAGGTTTTTTATATGATAAACTTAAAGGCATTGCAGCTTGATCTTATGTCAGAAGATTTTTGTCAACAAGCAAAATATCTTCTTTTTCTCCTCTGTTGTTTTTGAATGTTTCAGACACCAACAAAACAGTAAGATCATGCTGAGGTGGTGTGAGCAGGTGATGAAGTATCCAGACATTATCAGTTCTTTTTAAGGTGATCTTTAACAAACCGACTGAATAAACACCATCAGGAAGCATCAGACCCGCCTTGAGTTGTCTTCAGATTTTGAGTGAGATTGTTTTCTTCCGGGTTACTCAACTGTGTACATTTCCAGAATAATCTGTCAACCGGCAAAAGGTGGAAGCCTTTAGAGTTGACCTTGCGCTGTGCAGCAGGACACGGAGCAACAACTCAAACATGGCCGACATGTCAGGGTGAGAGGGCCGGCCTTGAAAGCAGACTCACTTATCCTTTTCACACCAATGTAAACAGTACAAACATGAATTTTTGTCAGAGATCAAACATTCTCAAGAAAATAAAGAACACATGCGCTCCCAGCTGCAGAGCCAACAGGAAGACACAGCATATCAAAGCGCCTGCTGCCCAGCATGAATGATGGTTCTCCATGAGCGTCTTCAGATGAGCCGGGTTGGAGATTTCTGCAGGCTGATTTAGTGCCTCAATCTCGCACAAGAGGGGTCACTTTTCTCTCCACGCTTTGACTTATGAGGGCACGGCTGCTATTTTCATTTCCATTTCAGTTTGAGGAATGATGGGAAAAGTTCCAGCCCATCTGTAAGCGCTGTTGCGTAAGCTCACGCAAGGACACGGATACTTTATTAATACCTTGTAGTAATGTGCTTTTGATATGTTTTCTGACATTTTCTATGATTTTGGCATATTAGCATATTAATACAAATCCAGGAGGACATTTTGAGCTGGGAGGCATTTTCCTTTAAGAAAAACACGATGAGTCAGCTGATTTAGATTCATACTGTATCAGTCGTGACTCAAATATCCAAATTTGTCAAATAGTATTTTCAAAGCATCTCAGTAAAATAGCATACATTTCATTTTGGGGATTTAATTCAAAAAGAGAGACTGATATTATATAGATTAATTCCACACATTAGGATTTTATAGTTATCTTAATTCTGGCTCACAATCTTCAGACTGTGAAGATTGAAGATTGTGAAAAGGCAAAGATATCATTAATAAATTGATTGAACATGCCCATTTTTAATGACTCTTGATGCTTGCAGAACCATTGATGTTGTAGTTAAAGTGAATTTCACACATCATGTCTGTGGACTGGATCTTGTCCAAGTGATTTTTTTTAAAAATGTGATATTGACCTGAAGCCATCCAGGTGTCATGCTTCTGATTTCTTGCCTTATTTTGTTCCATAGTGCAAAAGCCCTGCTTCTTAATGACACTTAATGTTCACAGATCCATTGCAAACATCAAGGTAAAAGTATCTTCTTATGATACTTTTATCTTCCACTAAACTTTCTGTAATCCTTGGATGCAGCATTTATTATCTGAATTGGTTTTGCTGACTGTAGCCTTTTACTGTTTTTTTTCTTCTTGCAGCAATTTTTGTTTGCACCGTTTTTCTGAATTTTAATTTCTTTCATAAAGGACAGCGCATATTAATTAAGATGAATACATTAAAACAAATATGGCAGATTTAGCCACTAGAGTTACATTTCATCTGTAGTCCTCTGGCAGGCTGATTACTCCATTTGATTAGTAATGGATCACGACTGCAACATGTGAGTAATCGTGCTCACATGTTGCTGCACATTTGCAGCTTTCAGCCACACAGATCTGAAATCCTTTGCAAACCTTTCAGAAGCTGCCAGAATCTCCTCAGAATCATCTCACCATGATTTTCCTCTCACTAAATGTCTGAGGTTCAAACAGGACAAAACATCTTTGAATTCTAACAACAATGTTTTTCACCTCATGTGATCTGCCTGTGTGTGATTTCTGCAATGTTAGGTGGTTTTATACATGTTTGTCTGATTGTTCCTCTTCAACTGTATTTTTTAAATTAATTTTATTCTTTTATTTTTATTTATATGCACTGCATTTTTTTGTATTCATAAATTAATATCTTTCCAAATACGTAAAAGAAAAACATATCAGCCATCGTTGGATGTCCTAATTTTTTTACTCCTGTTGATCAGGCTCTTTTTGTGGAATTGAGTGAGTAAGATATATTAAAATTTCTGTTATTTATTTAGACAAATTTGAATGTAAAAGAAAAAATAAGTTGATTTTCAGAGGTTTACATTTTTTATTTAAAAAAAAAATTATTCAAACTTCCAATCTGTTGCTCCTTTTCCCAGCCGACCAGAAAGATTCAGTGATGAAATAAAAACAGTGAGGTCAGATGATGATAGAAAATCAAGATTATGAAGAGCAGAGAAATTATTTATAACCAGCAGAGGAGAAAACTTGCCAACCTCAGAGCGGACGGAAAGCAGAACAAAGCAAAGAGGGACACAGGCAGCAAAAACAAGTCCATTTGTTCCTCCCATTTGCAAATTGAATTAATCAGGACGCCATTGACGCACTGTGTAACAAGACAAACATAATTAGATTACATCATTACACCTCATCACTATACGCTCGCTTCCTTCTCTCTCCCCGGGGAACCATGAACAGCCAACTGGATCGGCAGCTCTGCACCATGGCCACAGCGAAAGCAAGATGGCTGTCATCATTTATTCAACACAACGATTGAATGTGTGAGTGAGTCAAAAGAAAGAAAGATGGAGTCTCTGATCATCAGAGGGTTTGTAACCGTCCTAAAGCTACAAATAGTACAGTCTGGCCTGAGATGTAATCCCTCTCCCCTGTGAGCTATATTTACCATGTGTGGTCATTTCTGTGATCTGTGAGCGCGCGGCTTGATGTTTGCCTGAGCAGCGGCCATGATGATGGCCAGTTATCTTCGGCTGCATGCGTGGCATTCTGGGATACGCAGGCAGAGAATTTCTCACAGCGTTGAGGAAGTTCACATCAAGCTTAAACATAATTCCTCAAGACCTGACCTTGGCATTCCTGCTAAAGTCTCATCGTTGTCTGAGCAGAGACAAAATAATACACACAAACATTTACACTCAGAGGATTACTACATTATACTTTGGGTAAAATATGTGGCTTTGCAGTTAGAACTCCAGCAAAATAAATAACCTTGTTTTAATATGAAGGTAGAAACAGGGACGAGGTGTTGAAAAGCTGCTCCGGTGCTGTATGCTGTAATGGGCGATCATCTTTCTATTGGGAGGGAGCGCAGCCCTGCAGCTGTGGCGCTCAGAGCCTCCACAGCTGTGGCAGAGGGAGGAGGTGTCAGCAATGCTTGGCACTCATCGCCGAGTCAGCTGGGAACGGCTGGCTTCCCTTCACATGAGCGTTAGAACATATGATGCACTGCTACAGACGTATGGAGCACGGTGTGGCGCAAGGAAACCGTTTTAAAATCATCTGACTTTTTTTAAATCATGAAAACAGATTGCAGCAAAAAAGGCAAAATCCAATTTTTTCGATGGGATTTTTATAAGTTAAAGAAATTGATATCAATGCCGCAATTTAAGAGTCTTCTTGAGAGCTCTTGCAGTCTGTGGATAAATAATTCCACCCTTTGTTTAACTTCCTGTACGTTATGTGGAGAACATGCTGCAGGGAGCGTTGCTATCCATTCCATACTCAATCTTCTTTTGCACAAATTGATAAATGAAGACATAAGCATGCTTAATATCTGTTCCACGCCCAGTCTGGGTAGGGGCACAGTGAAATTGAAATGACAGGACGTGGAACGAAGCACGTCCGGGGGAAATGGAGGCATCACTCCTTCGTTTATAGAACTGACAAGATATTGATCGCTCTTCCTCCAGGCCCTGAGATTGGGGGGAAACTTTCGCCCGTCTGCGCGGCCTATCTGTGGGCTGCGGTGCTGCTGACGCTGCTGAGCCGCCACGGCCTGAAGGGGCCGTCGGTAAAAAATGTCCTCCATTCCTTATTCCTTCACCATCTCTTTTCTCTTCTCATTCATAAAATCTCTGCAGCAAGCAGCATGTTGGTTCAGATCTCAAATACTTCTCAGTCTTTTCATCACATTTTTTCTCAAGCCATATCCTCTCCATCATAATTACGGCCTAGCCATAGATTTTATTCTGCTGAAAGAGAGAAAAGCTCAGATTCAAAACTCTTGACAGCTCGATGGTTGAGGTCAAATTCTTCCTCGTTCTTCTATCTGCATATATACACTACAGACCGACAGTCTGATGCAGCTCTACTTTTTCCCTGCATTGAACACTATAAGAAAAGGCATGAGAGGAATTAGGAAATCAATGCAGAAAAACAGCCAGAATCTACATTTCTTTTTAATTTAACCATCAGTGCTGTGAATAAGTTTTTGCTCCCTGCAGATTTCTTCTGTTTTTGTTTTGTGTCACACTTCCATGTTTTACATAATCAAGCTAATTTCATAATCAGGCATAATGTGATTTAAAACAAAAAGCAGTTTTCAAATGATAATTTACTAATTAAGGGAAATTAGCATGAGAGGTTTGGATAGCTAAATGAAAATATAATTGCCTCCCTTGATTAATAAAGAATTAACTGATTAACCACATTTTCATAACAGCTTAGCTCAGTTTGACTAGCCACACAAGTAGGCTAAAATACATGAAAAGGCAATAAATCCTTCTATCTATAGAGATGGAAAAAGGTGTGATATTTATCAGTCTGGAATGGTTACATGGTTATTTTTAAGGGTTTTGGATTCCAGAGAAGCAGTGAGAACTGTTATCCAGTAATCATGGAGCAGTGGGGAAACGTTCCAGAACGGCTGACCAACCAAAAGATTGTGGTTGATTCATCCAGGAGAACAGCCAAGGCTCCGTTCACACGACAGGAAGGTTCTTCACAGCAGTGTGAACCGTCTCATTCAGATCAGACCTGTTCCACTTTCATATGCGAAACTAAATCAAGTAACCAATAGCTCTCCGAATGTCTGCAGTCTGAACGGTCGTCGCATTTTATCCAACTTTTACATCATTGACCAAAGATGTGCATCGTAATTCATCAGCAGAAGAATCTGGACATGAACAATGGCTGAAAATGATAATGAAACGATGAAAGCAGTCTGAGTCAGTGAACGCATCACAACCCAACCGCACCACTCCTCCACATCCAAACAGAACCGGGTCAGAAGCTGCAGCTCCACTAAAGGCCGTTGCTGTTAGTTGTTAGCATTTTATCAGTTTCTTTCGCCTGCTGACCGTGCTGTCGCTCTCGGCAATGTTACGAACCATCCAGAGACGGCGGCCATCTTTACTGTCGTAAGCAGAGCACTGCTGGGGAACGACTACGTTCTTCCTCTGCTCACGTGGGTCGTAAACTGTTCGTATTTATCTAGTGGCATAAACAACCACACAAACGTTGGATTTCAGCAAAAAATTGGAAGTCATTATCAAAATCTCTGCAGGCTTCACTGCCTCAGTCAAGGTCAGAGGTCATGATTCAACAACAGAATGAGACTGTGCAGAAAGAGAGGAGAGGAGCGTTGTTGCCCCCCACTGCTTCTGGAAAAAAAAAACAACCAACCATTTATCAGGCTGAGGGAATCAGCCAAAGAAAACTGCGGCGATTTTTGTCTGATATCAAAATTTGGTGAATAATTTGAAGCATTTTAAGAGCAACCACAAGATAAAACGATGACCTAACACTTTCTCACTTCACTATTCAAGCAGCATGGATGCTTTAGCAAACACATAACTGGAAAAATGTAATGAAATTATTTTCCTGTTCACTTTTGACTCTGATATTAAAATTTAAATGAGAAAACATGCAGCTTTTTGTTCCAACTTTGGCCCAGCAAACCATAAAACTTCAAAGCAGATTCTGCATGAAGGAGCTGTAGGTAGTTATTGGAGTGAATTGCTGTGTAATTCAAGACCGTAGGAGTCTTGCCTGAGCTCTTATAGCAGCGTTATGGGAGTCGAAGTTAAACTGGGAGGCTGTGGGGGGGCGACCAGCCAGTGGCAGGGAGCCAATCGCGTGCCATTGCTGACTGCAGAGATGCATGCCTAGAGGTTTGCGCAGAAGTTAAATTTCAAACAGCAGGACAGAATTCAGGGAATATTTTAAGTCTCTGAATTAAGCAAATATAACTGTCGACAGAATTACAGTAAAGTAATCAACATGCAAGGAAATTAAATCCTTGTTTTAAGTAAGAGAACCTTGGCGTTCCACTGTCCTCCCGCTTTTGGATGAATCTCTGCTGGTTAATCGCCATGGCAATAGGGGAGACAGGATCCTAAATGTCCCCAGAAATAGAGTTAACTGGGACATAATCACAACACTAATGCAGATCTTATAAATTAGAAACATTACAGCATACACATTTCATTGATTTCAATAAAGTATCAGAATGTGACTCGGATCAGAACCAAAAACAAATGTCTCTGCATGCGACCCTGCACCGTCGCAGGCTTCCCTTTAACACACGTGATAGAAAATGACCCTGAGGTCAGCTGTGTGTTGATGAGAGTTATGCCCACTCTGCTCCACCCAATGAAGCTCCCTGTCAGCTCACACACCATCACTCATCTGCGAGAGCCGTGCAGTTAAACGTTAAACATCATGGGAGAGCGAATCACCACAACGGCCACGCTACTTCACCATCAAAGCAACCACCGTAAACTGGATCATAAACTGCCCTCGCATCAATCTCCAGTCTCTCCAAAATGAACATAAAATTGGTTGTGAGAGGGCTGTTTTTCTCTGCATATAGGGAGTGTGTGAGCGTACAGCATTTCATTGATGTACCCATTCATATTTGTATATTTAATATAAAAATATAAAAATATATGATTATTTCTTTAACTGAAAAGCAATCTACCCAGATGGACAACTGATCAAAACTATTTAACGCCTCTATTTATGACATGCAGTGGAGGGCACTGTTAACTGTAAAGTTAGCTGTGCTAATCCTAAAGCACTAAATATAACATTAGTTCTGCTAACGCAAAGTAATAATACCAACATAGTACTTTTTGGAAGCTAATGCTAAAGCGCTAATTTCAACCATGTTCACACCTACCATGCTGCAATGACAACATGTGATACATGACCCTCAATAGGCCCAAATTTATTACCACCGTTCAACAAGGTTGTTTTTCAGGAAGTGATTCTTTAAAACAGACCTTTCATTTCACTCTTGGTTTCAGTTTTATAGTTGTTGAGTTTGTCCAACTCTGTCAGTGATTTTGCCTCATTGACCACAGAAGGGCTTCGTTCAGAAAACACGCAGAACATCAGTGACTTTTAAACTGTTTACTGTCGTTCTGCAGGAAGGCATTCTGGGTTCACAAATATCATTTTCTGCAAAGCATAATCTGTGTAGAACACAAGGAGTTTCACCAAAAAGGTCCCAAAACAATTCATATATGTGAATATTTGCATAGATTTGTTCAACATCTCTAGTTGTTTGTTCATCAAAGTGTATACTTGCCACTTGCTCAAAGTTTTTTTTAAAAAGTGGGAGAAAAGAGAACTGCTGTGTAAACAAACTTCAAATTAAGAGCACGAATACAAATATCCAACTTAAAATTTTTTAGCGGTAAATAAACTTCCCGGCAGATGTTGAACTTTGATAAAGTGAAAGTTTACTAAACTGACAAATAAATTGGTGCTCAAAGATCCCACTGATAACATGTTTAAAATGTAAAAAAATAAATAAATACAACCTTTTAGATGAGTTGTTACATGGAGAACTACATTGAAACACAGAAATTGCTCAATAAATACGCAAAACACCAACTAACGTAGCTGCATTTAATAATTTTATTTGTATATATATACATGTATATATAGTATTGCAGTCATTATTTTCTCACACATATCATTTTAAACCTAATATCTTATTTTCTAAGCTCAAATGATCCCCAACAAGTTTAGCTACAATTCTCCAGTATAACAGGAGATGCATCCTCACTTCTCCAGGTTGGGGTCAAGTAATTAAAACTTTTAAAACAGTTAATTATGCTTCCAACAATAGTACCTCACAGTATCAACAAATTGTTTCCTGACAGTCATTTCTCCTTGCTTTCAATCTCCATTTTCCATTTTGGTGGCTGTTTATGTGTGGGAGGTAAATAAACCAATGGACTCTGAGGAGGAATGCAGAATGCAAAGCAAATGCAAAATAATGCACTGCAATATTTAAATTACACAAATGAAAAGGCAAGAATTAATTTCAACAAGAAATTTTTGCCCTTAAACAAGATAATGTCTAAATTTACCAAAGCTGTTTATTTCACATGCCAAAGAAACACATTCTTTACTCATATGCCCATGATTCATTAATTATGCAATATTACAACCACGTGCCATTGAAGGGTCCTTGTTTAAAAGTATGCACACATATTCTAGTTGAAAACCTGGGATCCCATAAGAGACAGCAGCCAGCTTTCAGACTGCTGATGACAGGAAAGCTAACAATTTATCCCAGACAGCCTGCCTGTGGCAACAGATGATGATCAAAAACCTTCTGTCTTCTACCACCATCCCACTGCCAGGTTTTCAGTGTCAAATGCCAAATGCCTACGCAGTTTCAATTGGCACTGCAGATGCTTTGTATTTATTCTCACATATTTACAGCCAACAGTAAAACACCCAACATCCAGTAATATTATAAACCTTCCATCCACCCACTGCACCAACAGTAACGTCACAGTATTTTAATTCCCCTTGGCTGAGGAACTTGAGGTTTGCTCCTCTACCTCATAGTTTAACGGTTTGGAAATGTCTGAAGCTGCAGCTTAACGCCACAGAGACGAAGCAAAAACACATCCGCCGGTTCACCCGCCGATTCACCCGCCGGTTCATCCACCGATCCGCCGGTTCATCCACCGATTCATCCACCAGTTTCAGAGAAAATATATTCTATTTCATATACACAGCAGATATTAGTCCCATTATGTTTGAACTGACTGAACTTCTTTAGCATTTTCCTAGTCTTACCGATCATTAAAATGATCTCTACACCTTCAGCTTCATTCACAACGAACATGCAGATCAGTAAAAAACTTGGGTTCAACTTCCTTCTCCTCCTACTTTTTATGTCTCTTCAATAACTTCCCTCCATCAGAGTCTAGCTGCCATGTTATACTCATTTCAGAACAAGTCAGGGATTTTGTCTTGGGAGTTTATTTTATTCATCTGAAGAATCGTTTCA
The DNA here is from genome assembly GCA_010277075.1 of Poeciliopsis retropinna. Lineage (NCBI taxonomy): Eukaryota > Metazoa > Chordata > Actinopteri > Cyprinodontiformes > Poeciliidae > Poeciliopsis > Poeciliopsis retropinna. Next base: position 25,761,079 of record VMRM01000005.1, read on the forward strand.
TCTCCAAATACAAGGGATTTTTTACTGCAAGTGGTTCACAAAACACGCGCAGCTTTAGGTAATAATGTTTGGACCAGTCAATATTGGTTCATTCAGCTGTTATTTTTATCATGTTGGCCTTAAAGACCAGAGTCAGGCAGTATTTCAGTAAGTTTTATGAAGTAGTTTGCTGTTTCCTTCAAGTTCAGCAGGGCAGAGAAAGAGTTGGTCATTCATTTTGCAAAACAAACTCCTCCTTGCCAGAACTCCTTGAGGCCACTGCAAGGCATGGTTCGAAGGCACAATAACAGCTTTAGAGTTTCCAGGAAGTAAAGCGAACAGATTGTCACCACAGCCAGCAGATAACACTCCTGATTTTCAGTCATCTCGAGGGATTTGAATTGGATCCAGGTTGGTTGTCCGTGGTATAATGTGTGTGTGTGTGTGTGTGTGTGTGTGTGTGTGTGTGTGTGTGTGTGTGTGTGTGTGGTGTGTGTGTGTGTGTGTGTGTCTCGGTTGTCCAACATGAATACATTTTGCCGTTCTCAGCCAAAGCATTCCAGGTTGGCCTTTAACCGCTGATCCGCTGCCCTCGTCATGGAGGATTTTCCATCCTGATCCAGCATCCAATCAGACGCATCTGCAGCATCCACTCTGCCAAAAATGATCCATCTCCTGCAAACGCACCCAGACCCGCTACAGCATCTGTCAGGACAGTACCGATGCCAAGGAGGTGTGCAGCTGTGCACCTGTCAACCCACATGCAAATATTTTTGGAGACGCATTCAGCAGAGATACAGAAGGAGCCGCTGGCTGAGTCCGACTGGAGGTTCAGGTGGAGGAGGACCCAGAATGGTGGCAAAGGCACAACCTGACCAGTCCATGTTCACAGAAAAGTTTTCTGCAGCTTGAAACTTCAAACATCGCCTGATATTAGGGAAAAAAAATCTATCTTTGAGTTGCAGCTGATTTTATTTCAGTTTGAAGGAGCTGACATGCTGACAATTTATTAATTAAACAAATAAAATGCTTTGATGTGAAGCCACAAGACAAGATAATGCATCCTGCTCCTCCTCCACAGAACACAGAGATTCTCCCTCATCCATTCTGACATGCTGAAAGAATAAGTGGAAACAAGATGAAGAGGGAATAACAAAACTACATGCCCAACTCAAATAAAAGATGTAGCATTAAGGCTTAAACCTCCTCAGGTTCTTTTCCAAAAAGCCCATCAGCCTTAAGTAATGCTGTAGTGGATATATGGTTGATAAAAATCTCTATTATTTTATTTCTGTTCCACGCTTGTGGATTGAGGTAATAGACAAGCTGGTTGCAGTCTCTGGGAATTAAAGTGGGGTTTGGGGATGGAGGATGGGGATGTGATAAGTGCGGACAGGGAATAGCGAGCAGCAGATGAAATATGTGCTTGGAAAACATAATTAGCAAAAAATGGATGTCATATAAAAGTCTGTCCCACTGCAGTGCGGAGGACAATTCTCTACTACAGAATGCCAAACACACGTCCAGCAGAACAAAGCAAGCCGGCTCTTTTTTCTTCCTTATGCACCGAACATGTGGAGAGGAGATTACTGAACGTCTGCAGACTGGCTATAGAGAGACGTTTAACTCTGTTCTGCAGAAAGCTCTACAGGGCATGGACTAAATGTTTAGAGAGGGCAACTCAAAGTGATCACAAGTTGACCCAGTGTGCCTCCTTTCCATAGAGCGGCTCTGTTCCTGAAGAGATGAAAGAGCTACTTTCCACTGAAACTCCAGAGCTACTTCCATTTTACAACTACTTCAAAATGAGCCGCACTGCAACATTTCCACCGCTGCAAACCTTGTTTGCTCTTCGGAAAATACTGTTTGGATTCTCTGAAGAGATGTAATGGCAAGTTTCTTCTAAATCAATGAAGTGTTCTATCAAAGATGATGACCCTGTGAAGTGTTAGCAGCCATGTAGCTGTCGCTTAGAAAGGAGAGAATTTAGTCTGTGTTACAGGAGGTCAAGTGCTGTGGAGGCATTTTTATTTACCATGTGAAAGAAATAAAGAAGCTGCCAAAATGTTGTGTGTGTTTCTATAATAAAAGGCCACAGGCTCAATTATATGTGATTAAATTTGGTGCAACAAATTTCTGTTTAATGTAATTACAATGTAATGTACTAGATTCAGGCAAAATATAGACAGTGATTAAGTCCAATTTAGGGCCGGGACTGTAACTCACTCATTTCAATTAATTACTTAGATTTTAATGCATTAAAAACGATTAAAAGTACGTACTTTTTAAAAAATTATATACAAAGCTTTCTTTTTGCGTTTCTCTCAAGTCTAAGCATGTTGACATCTCCTCTTAATGTGCTTGTAACTGTCTGTTTCACCAGCTTACGCACCAAATATACCTCAATGTGCATTAATACTCACAGTGGAAAACTCTTGTTTTTCAATATATAAAGTTTTGGCTCTAGAATGAGGTGATTTTTCGGCCACATTGAAATTAATGTATTTCGCAAACAGCAATGGAAACAATTCTTTCGCATCACAAGTCGAAAGAAGCCATGTGATCAACAACAGGATGTTACTACTGGCTGAAATGACAAAAAGGTCAACAGGAAATAGTAGGATGATGATTTTTAGCCACTTATTGTGTGAACAAACTTTTTCATCTGTGATTTTAGTTGCATGTCTTTTTTAACGGAAATACCACAATTGCAAATGTGTTCAGTCGACTTGAGCCAAATATCAATGACGGTTTGCACAAATCTGTAATGGAAATGCAGCTTTTTTTTAAAAACATGATAACATATAATCTGCAACAAACTCAGATTATTACCTTTGGTTTAACGGCTTAAACCCAATGTCAGACCTCCATGTCTGTACCTCTGAGCTTTCACAGAAATCCTCTCTACAGGGCTGAAGCATTACAATTTATAAGCACACAATAAAGTGATCATATTGCACTTGACAAGAGGTTGTAGTAGTTACGTTCACCTCATGTTTCAGCCTAAGGAGCCCATTGTTAGTCTTTGTTAGTTTGTTTCTTTCCACTAATAAACATTTTCTCTGCACATTTTGCCATGTTGACATAGAGAACAGCGTGGAAAATCAAACTCCCATGAACGCCTCTGCGCTTTGATGAGATTAAAGATCCGGTTTGAACCTCCATGGCTCCACACTTTGTTGAAGCCTTCTTTTCCAACATTCATTTTTTTAAATTTAATTTCAATGCAAATAGAATTAATTTGAAAGTCAGATGTAATCAGTAAAGACTTGAATTAATATGAAAGTTTTCCAACGTTCTTTGCACTCACCTGGTGTTTTATTTGTTTGCTCTACCGTTCTTTTCATTATTCTCTGATGCTTGCTGAAGAAACTTTATTCTGCATGACCATTTATGAGGTTTTATTCTTGAGATTCAGTGTTTTCCAAACACCAATGGGTTCTCCAAGATGTCAAGAAGGGAAGTCATGAAATCTCCATTAATCTTTCAAACAGCAGCTATTTAAAGAAAACAAGGCTAAATTTTGAGTCAGATTGGCTGTTTGGTATCAGGTTAATCAGGTTTTCCTCTTTATTGTGATTACAACTCATTAGGCTTTGATGAGTTAATGATCACTTCATTTGCAGCAGCTTTACATGGATCTGAATTGTGGACAAACACTGAAGACAATGGAGACTGAACCTCCTGACACAGATGTGAAAACAACAGATAAGCAGCGGTTCTGAACCAAAGCCAAACAACATGGCAGCTAATTTACAGAGAAGCAGGTTTACTGTCAAATTTGGCTTATTATGTGAACATAAAACAAGCTGAAACGGTGTGGTGGGTAAAACAAGCACACCTTGTTATCTACGCTTCTGCTCGTTTGTGAGCCCACACTAATTTGCACAGGTCATTGCTGCAATTAGCTGACAGTGTTTGTGTTCAAAGACAGCAGAGCCCAAAGTGAAGTGTCTTGCAGAAGAATCTGATCCCTTTTTCTACATGATGCAGCTTTATTTTACTGGGATTTTACATTTTACTCATCACAGAACAGTGGTTTCAGTGCAAATAAAAATCTGAAAAGTGTGAAATACATTTGTATTCAGTCCCTGATTCAATACTTTTAACAACCACATTTAGCTGTCAATACAACTGGAAGCTTTTATAGCTTTGCAAATCAGGAGAGCAGAGTTTTTTTTTTTTTTCCTTTTTCTTTGTCAAGTGGCTCAAGCTCAGGCTGAGGGTGGAGAGCGTCTGTGAACATGATCTTATGACTCCTGGAGTCAGCTGTGGACTTTGATTGGGCCACCTCAACACTACAGCAGCAGCAGCAAGCAAATAGATACCAATTATTTTAGAAAAGGTGCACAGTGACATTTTATAGCACAATAAAGTAAATATGATCCCAGTAAACTACTGTATGTGATAACATCACATTCTAATTAGTTCATATGAAGGCCAAATCAACACTAACAAACATCACAGCAAAATGTGTGTCTGTTATAAATACACCAGTAAAGAAGGAAAAGAAACATGGTTGGTTGTCATACTGTTGGATTCGGTGGGTTTTTTCTGAATATTGTTTGTTAGCCTACAACAACAAAACAGGAAGTAGGGAAGTTTTTAAATCAGGTCATGTTCATGAACGCCACCAGACCATCACGACATCTTCAGAGTATTTCAGAGCCGAGAACAGGATGTTCTTTGGATCCCCGGTTTAAAATAAACCGATAAGAGGAGCTGCTCTGAAATTTGCTTGACATGTAAAATGATGCTTCGTACGAAACAGCATGTTCAGAAGAAAAGCCCAGAGGATATGTTTTGTTTAGTTTTCATTTCCTTTTCTTTTTATGTCTCTAATAAAGGATGGTTCCAGTGTTTTGCCATTTGTAGATGAAAATACACTTTCCATCTCTTCATATTCATATTTGAGTTGAAATAATTTCCCCCAAAAGCGCTGAAAGGAAATATTGAAATAAACCCACTTCATAATAATATCTCATCGGAGTGACTTCAGTCATCATAATCCAACATTATAAAGTAAGTCATAAAGTTTATTCTAAATTATAGCTTCAATATGTCTGTGCATAGCTATAGAGATGTAAATTCTGTTGAAATGTATAAAAAATAGGTCCTTCCATCCTACAGAAAGATATATTAGTTGAGAACACTTTTCACCTTTTTGATGGTTAATTTGTAAAGATTAATTAATTAATTAAATCAACTTTTCTGTATAAATTTGTTATACATTTAAATTTCTGAGCAACTTGTGACATTTTTGTGTAAATATTTTGAATTCTGAAACATTTTGCCTTAAACTGTCTCAGTGCTGCCCTCTTTGGGTCGGAGGGTGGCGACTGACGTTGAATTTTCCTGTTTCACATGAACCAACAGCAATCTCCCTCAAACACACGCCCCCTGGTGGTGAGTCAGGAGTTGACCGAGCATTTCTCAGCTTTGCACATGTGAGATTTGATTTGAGGCACTTTTTTGAAAATAAGTAAATAAATAAAAACATTACCGCAGGTATAAAAGTTGATAAATATAGCTAAAAAGATGCCAAGTAGGCAACTCTGCTTTTCCTCGTCCTGACCACACCCCCTCCACTAATCCCCACTCTTGGCCACGCCCCTTACAGTCTCTTGGCTCCACCCACTTTGGTGGGATTTTTCTAAATTTCCAAATCAGGGTCGGGTTTATGCTTTGCCATTGTGACTAAATGAATTCATTTGTTAAGCATCTTTAGATTCAGTTTAAGCATTCAGTCTTCATGTGTTTAAACCTGCCATCAAATAAAGGAAATCTGATTAACCTTTAATGCTCAATTAGTTTGATTTGTTTGATTTTTGGTTGAAAATTTACAGCATCTGTGTCCCATTAAAGGATTAAAGGTGGAAAAAAATGGATCCAGTTCTCATTTTATATTTCACAAGAGCTTGGCATGTTGACAGGGTTGTGTAGATTTTATCTTTACTTCATGAGAACATTACTTGCCCCAGAGAAGCACATGGATACTTGTGTGTAAAAGCATATCCCATTTTTCACCTGATGTTTTTGACATGCTGCATAAACTTTGCAGAAGTTCAGGTTTTCATAAACTGTTTGAGCTGAGACCGGGACGGGTCACCGTGTCTCCTTACGTCCATCTCCTCCGGTTCGTCTGTCCGAACCAGGCAGGAAAGAAAACACTGCCAACACCCGGTGTAAGTCATCCATAGAAACAGGAGGAGGTAAAAGATCTAAATGCACACATGGACAAGAGTGAAAGATTTATGAGAGAAAGAATTTAGTAATGTGTTTGGTTGAAACATCATAAACCAGGAGGATGTAACATAAGCAGCAGCTTCAAAGACAGCCGGCGGTTCTGGAACAGAAATAAAAAAATGGGTTGAGCGAGCAAGATGTGCAAAAAGAAAAACTGCGCGTCTCTGGAAAGTAATGGGCTGCACTTCACACCCTGGTCATATCAAAGAAATTTTCAGGGCAGACAACTAAAACGTGTCGCCTTAACAGTAACAGACACAGTCACTTCCTATGAAGCCTGAAAACACCTCAGGCTGAAATCCTTCCTGAACAAACAGGGTCGGCAGGTTACAGGCAGAAAACCAAAGGTTGGAGAAGGCTTCATAATGCCTGAAGCATTTTAGTTGCATCATGTTAAAATCATGAATTTGAACTTGCTGCAGGATTTCATGTGATATCTCTTCATGTTACCAGCTTTGTGCATCGTGACTGCTTTCACACGAGAGGGAAGTGCGACGCAAATCTGACATTTTCACTGCAGTCTGAACGGCTCAGCTCCAACCTATTCCCCAAAATCTAATCAGTCCATTGTCTGAATAACTTTAAAATTGATCCATAAATGGTGGCGGCAGCTTTATACGTAGGGCTGCTGGGTGACGTCTGAGTTCTTCTACTCCACAAGCAGGTCATTTTGTGTTTTTATGATGTAAAGTTATTGTTGCTGAAATGTGCTTTACAAATAAACTTCATAGATATATTGATAGATAACTCATTCCTACAGAAGTCTGATCAGTGTGGAACGACCACACAGAAAAAAAAATCTGATTTCATGAAAAATAAATAGAGTATGAAGACCTGTTGTAAGAACGGAGCTGAAGTTTGTTTCAAAGTCTTTGCAAAATGGCCCTGACTAACTAACCGATTAGTCAAGTTAGTTGACTGATCTCGAATATCTAGACTTTGACTAGGTCATTTTAGCCTCTACTATACTCTGATCGAAACCATTACATTCCCACCTTTAACTGTTTTTCTTCCAGGATTGTTTTGTATCTACCGTCATCCATCTTCCTGCCAAGTCTTATCAACTTTCCTGTCCCTGCTGGAAAAACTTCCCACAGCATGAAACTGCCACCACCATGTTTTACAGTGAGTGTGGTCTTTACAGGGCAACATGTAGAGTCCTTTTTCCACATGTTTGCTGCATTCCCTATATGTCTCAGGCCAAATAGGACTTTTTATGTCTCTGTTTCAGCAATGAATATCTTGTTGTACTTTAATCGCTTCACTGTCCTCACAAAATGATGCTGCCATCACCTAGTGCTTAAAATGAGCCTAGGATTATTTAGTTTTCCGGTTAATAGGAGCAGAGATCCTAAACCATTTCTGTTGAATAACTGGGTCTAACATGCCCGATCAGACAAGGATGCCTTGGTAAAGGCACGCTTTTTGTGGATTTTCAGAGTGAAGCGCCCTATTCAGACATCAACATTTGGTTGTGTAAACAAATCGCTGCATGACCCGCTCACCATTTTCTCTTGATGGCATCTTCTTATTTTTCACTCTGCTTCCATAGAAAAGATGCCAGAGTGACAGCACAGCTGAAGCCAGCCTCCGCCGCCGTTCTCGTATTTATCAGCGCAGTGACAGACGGAGTGAAGAATAGAGACGTCTGAGTCCTCGTCCTCTTACGGCTAAATCTAGTTGTCGATGAGACAGGTGGAGAATTGGACAGGTTGTGTCCCACAGCTTTGATCATCCCTCAAGGATTGAGAGTCTGACTGCTGAGGCATGTCTGCACCACAGTTTATTCATCTCCCTGCAGAGGGAGGACAGGAGCGGGAGAGCAGACCCAAATGAAGGCAATAACAGTTATCACATGCAGGGTCAGGAACACGCTTCACCTGTTAATGAGGCACACTGTGGCTCCCACTCTAATGTGCTCCAAAAATTAGAAAGTTGCCATGTTGGTGTTTTAAAGCTGCGCTAACACGAGGAGAGGAACGGAGACTGAACACCATGTCATTCCAATGTGTCACTCAGGAAGCATCTGAGGCGAATTAGTCTCCATGGCGCCTGGCCACTGTTTGTCATGTAGGGGTCCGAAATGTGCCAGAGCTTCACAGCGACTCCTGAGGGAGTTTCAGAAACACATCAGGCCGCGCGCTAACCCTCCACATGCCTCCAGCGGCGTGGGAGGATATTCTTGATCCAGATGTGCCTGATTTCCATGTCAAAGTGTTTTTCTCATTTGAACAGATTCATTCCTCAGCCAAGTGTAACTTTTCTCCATCTGTCATGACTGCTGCGAGTTAGCCACTGAGAAGGTAGGGAAAATCTCAGAAAATCACCTGCTGATTTCCTGGAAAATAAGTAACAAAAGAGGGGAAGACAAGAATGAAGGAAAGAGGAAGAAGGGAAAGAAAGTTAAACACAAGGAAGGACAGAAGAGGGAAGGAAGCAAGGAAAGAAGGCTGTATAGAAAGGACATTGTTTAGACAAAATGGCAGAAAATGAAGTCTGGATTTACAGCACATCCAGAACTGTGCTGCCCGGGTCCTGATGAGGAGGCACAAATATGACCATATCACTTCTGTTCTCAAATCACTTCATTGGCTACCGATTAAATATAGAATACATTACAAACTCTGTTTGCTCACCTATCAGTGCATCCATGGAACTGCCCCTGCTTATCTCAGTGAACTCCTCTCACCGCACGCCACCTCTCGAAGTCTTCGTTCCTCCACCTCCTTTTACTGTCTGCATCAACCTAAGACCAAACTTGCCACTATGGGAGACAGGGCCTTTCAGGCAGTAGCTCCGCGGCTCTGGAATGCCCTCCCAGAGCCCCTGAGAGCCCCACAAGGTGTGGAGGCCTTTAAAACAGGTCTTAAGACTTACCTTTTTAAACAGGCCTTTTAGATTTTTTTATTTTATTTTCTTTTTTTTTTTTCTTTTTTCCGGTACTTTAAATTTTTAGTTGTAATGTTAATCTTGGCACCACTTGGTGTGAGATTTATTACTGTATGTTTTAAGCTCTACAATTTATTTTTGTCCCTGTAGCACTTTGAGATTTCTTTGAAATATAAGGTGCGTTACAAATAAAATGTATTATTATTATTATTATTATTATTATTATTATTACAGACTCCTGTTGTCCTTTCTCAGAAGGAATGCTAAAGAAATCTTCTCATTTTGGGGAAGAAATGCTATTTTCACGATGCTCATGGTGGATATAAACATTAAAATCAAACAAAAACAAAATCCACATAAAAAAACCCTGTAAAATGAAATAAAAAAGTAATTACTGGGGAGGAATAACTTAGGACAGCCCTACATTTATTTCCATCTAGAATGGCTCAAATCACACGCAGGTGGGCATGAAGAGAACATCATTACTCAGCATTTTGAAGGAGGTTTGTCCTGTTTTAACCCTCAGACTTTTCAAACATCATGGTGAGATCCAGAGATCTATCTGAGGCCTTAGGAAAGATGATCAGAGCAGATATGAATCTGGTGAGGGATTTAAGGAAGTCTCTAAGGAATTTGAATTCAGCCATTCCACTTTTGTCATGAAAATGTATGTCTTTCCAGTCAGAAAGAGATAGACAAGTTTAAGTAGAAAACCTTTTTCTCTAAGGAAAACAAATTAAATTTCCAAAGACTAGAACTTCTGGATTCTTGTTTTTGGAGTCTAAAACTGAATTATTTGGACTCCAGAACAGATTATCTGTAAATCGAACTCAGCATTAGAGGAAGAACCTTAAACCAACAGTGAGGCCAGGAGGTGGAAGCGTTGTGGTTTGGGAGGCGTTGCTGCATTAATACCTGGCCTAGAATCCATCATGAATTATGTCGTCCATCAGAGGAAAATATGAGACAGTCAATAAAGTTAATGAAAGCAGAACTGAAACCTGAATTATGGAAGTCACATGCAATAAATTACAACATACGTCCCAAAGAGTCCTGCTTGTCTATACTCTTTGAAAATAACAACCTTTAAGTAGGTGTTAAATGTACTTTTCAGTAAAAATATTTTTTTAATTTGTCTGATGTAATATTCTCATCATTGGCTTTTAGCAGAAAATCGTCATAATTACAAGAAATAAATGTGCTAGATTAGACTTTACTAATCTATTGTTACAATGTGGTGACTGAGTTACTGAAATAATTTCACTTTACAATAATATTCTAATACTAATTTATTGAATGGGTCTGTAGATCTGCCTAGGAATGACTGGGAAATAAAAAAAAAAGAAGTCTTGGGCCTAGTCAAAGCACGGATCTCATGACTTGCTGTGGAGTAAGTATAACGGGCTGAACTTGCAGGAAGTGAGAATTGGAGCAAATTGTCCTTCAACTGACAGAAAAGATGGTGGCTGGAGACATGGAGACTCACTGAAGGTATTTCAGCAACATGAGGTAAAACTAGATAGAATTATAACAATGTTGTTGATAGCTTTTATTTAACAACTAAAACAAGGTTCAACTTTTAAGAATAAAAATAAAAATGTCATTACTAAACAGGTTAGTAAATAATGTGACTCTGGATGGTAAGCAGTGGCCGTAAACCTGGGCTCATGAGGGCCGTGTTGAGTGTTTGCTGTGGGCGTTACTGATGGACTCTTAGAATTCGGAGCATGACAGAGACGAAGGACACGGTGGGAGCGCTGAGACAAAAGCTGCACCCTGAGTAAGGGCCGACTCCAGGTGTCAGAATCGCTCCCGTCCCTCATAACTCACGGCCACTTTCTCGATGGTGCGCCGCACAAAACGCCAGATCGCCTCTTCTGCAGTTGAGCACTTAGCTGTAATGCATATTAATTAACCGCCACTGGCGCTGACACCCATGCAGACATTACAGGATAACCTGGAACAAATAAGCTGGAGGATCCTGCTGGAAGCTCCATGTTGTATTAGAACAGTGATTAAATGCAGACAGTGTTAAAGATGCTGATTGGGTGGCATGATGCTGCTGCCGCTCTGAGATGCTCATCAATCGTCCCTGGAATAGAGTCAAGTGATTAGATAAAAATGAATATTGAGGTTTTAAACAAGTGACTAAATTGTTTATGAAAGGATGACGATGTCTTTGATTAATCTGTTCATTAACCCAAATCTACTTCAGCTCATCAACTATCAAAGCCTGAAATGTAAAGAAAAGGTCACTTTATTTGAGTTAATCTAGTAATGGACTAAATTACACTGAGCTGTGCTGGTTGTTTCTCTTCAGACAATAAAAACTCTGCTGCAGTTTGGTGGCTGCTAGCTGACCACCTAGAGCTAACCAGTTAGGAGAAGTGGAGACGTCTAAAACAGACTGCAGCTGTGGTTCGACGGCTGTTCAGGTAGGAAGAGTTCAGTTTGGTGGTGAGATGTTCAAGGAACGAACCAGTGGCACAAAATGATAATCAGAGCTGTTAAACTAGAATAACATTTTTAAAACCCAGAAGCAACAAGATCAGCAGAACTGCCACAAATCAGGTTAAAATAAATGCAACGAATATGCCCATTATGTCTGAATATACGTCTAATTGTGCAAAAAAATATTATCACTTTTGCTTCTTCAGTCAGACGCTAAATTACATAGAGATGATTAATTTTACCATTGCACCTACCATTAGCGTAAATTTAGATGTGATGCTAATTAGATCCGCCAGACATTTCAAAAAACATTTTCATCTCATAATGTTGATTATTTTATAAATGCTGCTACTAATCAAGACTTTAAAGTCGAGTCAAAATAAATATTTTTGAACAACCACTGCTTTTCCGTCATCACATCGTTTTAAATATAGATACTGTAGTAAAGTACATCTTTCTTTTTTCTGCATATCAATATATTTTAGAACAACTAAACTATTACAGTGATCCCCACATATTTGCAGGTCAGTTTTACAAATTCACCTTTTCGCAAATTCCTATGTGGAATGTTACTCCAAGTTATTCGTGGAACATTTGCCTATTATATATCCGTTATATCAGTGGAAGAATACATCAGTAAGCCTACATATGTTTTATTTATGCAATCTAATTGAAGGTTGAATCTACTTACGGAGTTTATCAGTCAAATTCTATGCGGTTTCTATGTTGGTTTCCTTGAATGACATGTAGTTCACACTCCGACCTCTAGATGGCATCAAAGCTCTTCTGATAGAATTCTTAGTATGACTGGCTTATACATCAACCAGCATTTGTGGCATGCATACGTCATCTTGACTATAATCACAACCAAACAGGTGTGAAACTAATTATTGTCACTCGTCCATAAAAGGACAAACCCTGTATTTTCTCTTTTTGAGGGAACTGCCGCAGCAGTCCAGACAGAGGCAGAAGAACAATTTACTTATTTTCACTTCAAAACCAAAAAACATTACATAAAATCAGCACATTTTGTTCTCAAAGCAGCACTTCCAGAAATCAAAACTTATTGGTCCTATCTAAGTTTATAAAGGAGGCGTAACTAATAGATATGGAGTCTTAGACAAATGAAAAGCCCGCCTCATATTTTCTGCAAAGATATAATCTCTCTAACAGCTACTGAGTGTAGATGAAGCCTAATTTTCATTTAGTGCAAGATTGTCAACAAATACACTGTCATCCATTTTTTCATACTCAATTCATCATTTATTCTTATCTCTATATGTCAAACTCAGAGAGGGAAGAATGATGTGTCCTTAAGCGTCCTTCAACTGTTGTCCACGCATCTACTTTTTAATAACATTTTTTATTAAAGCCAAATCAGAATCTCACACTAACAAGAATTTGCTGATATTTGATTGAATGTATTAATTCAGGGCTGTCAGAAAACATCTGAAATTAGGACTCAGCCAAGCGAGGAAACCCACACCTGTCAGACATGGAAGCAGGGCAAACACTTCCTCAAAATCTGGAGTCAATTTAAGATCTGCAGCTCTTTCAACTGGAAACTTAGACAAACATTTGGGCTTTCTGTGAATTAGTTTTTCTTTTCAAATTCTGTTCATGGTCACATCATTAGAGCACACGCCACAGATGGGAGGATTTTTATCAAGACTGCAGCCCACATTTGAGCTAACGCGATTATGCTATAAACCTGCAGTAACAAACAAACAGCTCAGTCTGGTGGCTTTAAACAACACCATTTAGGAAACACTAATGGAGACCATCATTCCTGATGGAAAATGTAAGCACAAACATGAGTGAAGTTATAATGACTGAACAGCACCACACATTCAAAGTTTAACATTACATGGAAGGAATCCTGATTCTATTGGAGTCCTTTTGGATTTTACTAATTCAGGCAATTCAGGAGCCCAAAAGGGCTGAAAGTGGTGGAGACAGCGTCTCGTCATCACTTTGTATTTGTAACATGACAAAAGTTAACTGTTCTGGATCAGCTGCAGCCGTCTGATCTGTGAAGACACTTTTGCAATACTCAATGCGACTAAAAATAAACACGTGTTTCTCTATATCTTCCTGAAACATCAGTCCGTTAATCATAGGATGTTCTTCAGGTGATAGAAGGCTGACTTTGTAACTGTCTGTATGTGTCTCTGAATGTTCAGGTCAGAGGTCATCACTGCACCCAGATTTCAGCCTGATCTCTTGTTTCTAACTGCAGTAACTGAAGCCGTTTGCTGACTGTACTTCAGGTTTATTTCATTCTAAGCATCTGGTCAAAGTCTGAATGGGTTCATAGTTCACTGGTGACATGGTACTGTTATAATCTGAGCTAGCAGGAGAATGTAGATGTGAAATAAAAGGGGCCCCAGGATGGAGCCTTGGGGTACCCCACATGTGATTTTTGTTTTTCAGCTTAAAAAGAAAGAGACTGTTGAAAAAAGCAATCGGAAGTCATGAAAGAGCACAAAGCAAACATGTGGAATGAGGTGCTCCAGTAAGAATGATCTCAAATTGAACTTTGTGGACTACATGGAAAATGCTTCAAATGACACATCGCCACAAATCTCCACCATAAAAGATGGCGGTAGTAGCATAAGGCTGTGAGAATGCTTTTCTTCAGAAGGGACAAGAAAATCAGTCAAATGTGACGGAATGTAAATCAATGCAAGCCAATCCTGGAAGAACAGTGCTTAGTCTGTAAAAGCCTGTGCTGGGCTCAGTGAAACAGTTGAGTGGTCCAGTCAAAGTCCAGATTTTATTTTAATTAAGAATCTGGGGGCAAGAATAGAAAAGTAATATTTATAGACCATTTATATGTGAAACCCAACATTTACAAGTTTTTAACTAACCAGTGTATCAGGCTTTTCAAGGTTGTTTACATAGGCTGCATAATTCAACATTTCATTAATATTCCTCCTTAAATTTGGCAAATTATTCTCTAATTAATGCATCTAAGGTTGCATGGAGGTCAAAGTGTTGTTTACATATTAGCATAGCGATATCCTCAGAATATCGCTAATTGCAGCTTGTAATGAAATCCTGTGGTGCGTTTAAACATAATTAGTCATAAATTAAAAAAAAAAAAAAAGGTCAGAAAAATGCTAATTTTAAATGTTTGTAAGCAGCATTTTAATCAGATAAAACCTTTTCTGACTTCCTAATTCATAAATTTTGCATTCAATTTTCTCTTTCAACCCAGACATTATTTTGGATAGTAGAAAATTTCACTATCCAAACATACATAGAGTTGGACTACAGGAGACTAAACAGGGCTGGTGTGAATCCACCCTAAAAATCCAGCACAAAATCACTGCAGCTAACCTACATGAAGACCCACAGAGTCCCTAAACTCACACATCATTGAAAATCTATGGATAACTCTTAACAGTCAGTACTTGCTACAAAGCCTGAGAATCCCACAAAGCAGCAGGCAGAACTCCTTTGCCGGAGGACTGAACAAGTGTTCCAGAAGCAGGAACTTAAACTTCTCAGCTGGATATAAAAAAAGAAGTCTTTACAAGCTGTGAGTTAGATAGTACTGACAACAGGCAACACCAAACTTTAATTTAGAGCCTTTTTATTTAAATTTAGAAGTAGTTTAAGACCCGACTTAACTTTCAGAACATTAAAAAGTGTCACCTATGCACAGACTTCTAATGTTTGCATGCCGATGTAAATGCAAGAACTCCAAACTGCTGCTGCCGTCTTTTGATGTTCCACTGACATAGATTAAAGAGGAGTTACCGAGGAGACAGGATGGGGCTCAGAGAAGTGTGTGTATATGTGTGTGTGTGGGTGTGGGTGTGTGTGTGTGTGTGTGTGCGTACGTGCGTGCGTGCGCATGTGTGAGGTGGGAGTGTTTAAGGACAAAAGCAGTGACATTGAGAAAACCATTCTCCACTGAATGTATGATGGGTAAAAGTTAGGTTTATTGAAGCAGAACTGTCTGAATGGGAAACATCAGATCAAACATCTGTACATCAGTCACATGAAATCTTTTCTATCATAGAACATCAGTTCACGACATGCGCTATTGCTTTTGAAATCCAATATCTGCATGAACCAACAGATGCTCCCCCAACAGAGCCTGGAAATAAAGCGTAGCCGACTTACCTCCCACCCTCCCCCCACACCCCCACTGCCATCACACGGCAATGCGATACATCCCACCATGTGGCCATTATGCCTGCTAAAGTATGGAAGGAAGGTAAGGCATATTGTGCCCTGTATGACCGGTGCAGAGGGGTGCAGAGGACTTAAGCAGGGGTAGAGGTTGAAGCCCCCTGAGCCCAGCAGAGCTGCTTGCCTGCCTAAGGCTGCAGCTAAATTTATCCCATGCATCCCGGCACATCACGTTGGGATTCTATTACTCTCCAGCGCCCGAGCACACAGAGTCATGTGAAAGCCGGCCACAGGCCTTTGCGGCTAGCGGTGCCCTTCCTGTCCGTCCAGCATTTGGCCCGCTTAATGCCATCCGTCTCCACCCACCTGCCCAATCACTCTCTCTACTCTTTATCTGCGATATTCTTCACTCATTCTCACCCCTTTTATGGCGCGACTCTTCACTCTCCTGCAACTTGTTCCACTCCTACTTCAGCTCCTGTCATCCTCAGAGCAGGTGGGGGGTTTTGGGAGCTGGGCCTGAGACTGATGGCCGAGAGAAATGTTGCCAGATGAGATCAATCGGAAGATGGAGCTGAAAGATGCCTCTTGTTACGGGTAGACAGGTGAAGGAGCACGGTGCTGGGGGTGAGAGGGGAATGCCACTGCATCAAGTCACATCGTATGTTTGATATCCCAGTACATCTCCTCCATGACTGGAGTGCTGTCAGCAGCTTGGCAAGCGGCTGGGATATATACTCCAGTGATGGTTCATGAGGATGAGGATAAAGTGCTCTGCTCCAGTTTAAAAGCAATCTCCTGCCTAACCAAGCAGCAGGCTGACGTTGCAGGGTCAACCCGGCACGTACATCATTAGCTCTTACTTGGCCATGTATGACTGTGTTAGTTGCTGAGCCTGAAATAGACTGACATATGTCAATGAGGGCAATGGAGTCATTTGCTATTCCTTTTGAATAGCAGGCTTACTCTGACTGAGCAATACGCAGGCGTAAGCGGAGATCTCCAATGCCAGCTTATGCAAATTTTGAAGCTGAAGCAGGAGGACGTGAACAGAAAAAGAAACTAGAGAAGATCTAGAAGGAGATTCTGCTTGAAGCAGGAAACAGCCAAAGCTTTGCAGCGCGGAGTTCTGCAGACATGACCATAAAGCATGCGGCAAACTCCCCTCCTACCCATCTAAGTGGTGCATGACATCTTCACTTCTCCATCAGTGCTTGTAAGGGTCACACTGACCTCTAGTGGTGTCAAAGAACATAGGACAGCCTGGTGACAGCAGCCCAAGAATGAGAGGTAATTTGTTCTCAATGTAATTTCATCAGAAAATGGATTTTAAGTCAGCAGCACTCATTGAGTATCTCACAGGTAATATGGATAAATGGCTGCTGAGAGCAGCTTGTTTCAACTCCTGGGCCCTGTGGTCTCCAAGCCTTCCAATTATGTGAACAAAACCCCTCCCTCTCCCTCCCAATCTCCAAGCTTCTTTCTTTCCCTCGCCTTCATCAGGTCTCGATCTCTCCCCTTGGATTCTCTTAGAAATTTTCCATTTGAACACTATTGATTTTGTGGGCTGTACCCACCATAACACCCAGACGGAACTGCTCTATTCTGTGGAGGAATCAAAGTGTGACCTATACTTGGTGTTTAATGACTTTGGACTGTCGGTGCCAAGTCCGATCCAAAACTATTTTTAAACAACTTGAGAGAATATAGGGCTTTGATGACATTTTCACTTTTTCCAGATATTCTCTTAAGTTTGTTTCCTCCAATCCAGAATATTTTCATTTAACAGTGCATTCTGAAAACTGACACAGTAACAATCAGAAGGAGGGCGGAGAAAAGCTTCGGCCAGTTTTGATTTGTTGTACAAATTAAAATTCACAGACAGCACACTTTGTACGTTAACCCTTCATTGTTTATGTCATCAACCATAACTGGACAAATATGCAATTAAATCAAATCTGGGCATCAAGGTAAGAATCAGCTTGTCAGCATTGCTGAAGTTACTGCTGCAGGCAGTGAAGGACTGAACTCACACCTGATCCACCGTTTTCTGTTCAACGATGCTGCTGACAGCATGTTGTGGATCCGAGTGTCTCGTCTCAGCTTGCAGCAGAATTTGCCAAGATCACAAATATCACATCGTCAAACCAGCCATGTATGAGAGGCTATTGACATTCAGAGGTATTGCAGCTGTAACAACAGCACAAATATGCACAACAGAAATGTAGTAACCAGAACGTCCATGTTTGTTTTCTTTCAGGTCCCATCATTTCTGTCCAATGAGAGGGATGATCGTCACCCGCATGGGTCTGCGTACGAATTAGTCTGTTTGCAAAGAAGCACAATACGAAAGCAAACTGCACCAAACCAAAAAATCTGCTCCAAATTAAACAAGCAGACCAAATTACTTTTCTGTTAGGAATTCATACTAAAACATTTTGAGAGTTTCTGTGAATAATTTGCATCAACATTACGTCTCATGAGTCTTAGAGGCCTGTAGTGAGTTTTCATAAATATTTTATTTCAGTAGGTTAATTGCCCTGGTGGACTGCAGACAGCATGCAAAGGAGAGAAAGAGACAGAGAGAAGTGCAGAGAAATGCCAGCAGGCATCATTAGGACCTCTGCATTCTAAACTCAAATGGCCGTCAGCTGCGACTCCGGAGCCTCACCAGAGACCACAACCGCCACAGCCGGCTTTAAGGAGGAATAAATGTGGAGCAGGCGATATTTAAATCTAAAACCTCTTCATTTTTAACAGATTTTCAAGTCAGATAGAAGTTTAAAATCTAATTTACAGTCTAACATTTAAAATGAAACCAAGACTCATTCTGTACCAAAGTCTCAGGATGTAGCATTAAATGAAGTCGACAGGTTGTAATAAAGCACAGCTTGATTTTGCATCACGGGCCACTCAGCTGCGCTCAGATCAGGACCCACTCCGCAGGTCAAATGAAATAATAAATTCAGTCAAAATCCCCACTTTTCAACTATAATTCCCATATTTATCATCATATACCCAGAGATATTAAACTGCTGAGAAAGTGAGCTCAGCTTAAATATCTTCAGTGTATCAAATCGTCCTTTTATTATTAAACGTTTAGATCATCAATCTCCCTGAGGTTATTTGTTCCACAATAAAAACAACAGAGGAGAGGAAGCAGAGAGCAAATGGAGACAATTTAATACTAAGGGTATGAGTCTATTACAAAATCAGGGAGATGAAGACTTTGCAGGAGATTTTATCCTAATTGAAAAAACAAAACACACCAAATCTGGCCTTTCTGTGGAACATGTCAACCTTCAGCACCTCTCCTTATAGGTTTCATTGGAGGCTACACTCCTGTTTACACCTTCCTGACCCCACCAAGAGTCAGGGTTGTGTTGCGATCTGCTAACACAGCCATGAAGCACTGAGAGGCCAGGAAGTCCCACTGTGAGGAGCAGCGAAGGAAACACTTGATGTTTCTACAGACAGAAACATAACAGGGTCTGTGAAAAACATCGTCCTTTCCCCTCACAACCAGCCTGTCTGTCCGTCCTTCATCATCCTTCTCTCACTCTGATTGCTCTCTTTGAAACATTTGGAGCCAAACTAAAAATACTAAAAAAAACGATGACGCACCTCCTTCCAGAATATGCAGAAACTGCAGGTTTTAAAGTAACACCTAAAAGCAATAAACCTTTAGTTGTCCTGCTTTCCTTCTAGAGAGCAAACCGCTCAGTGGAAACCTCATTAAATAGAAACGTATTTACAAAAACTAAATCACGGTCAACTGAATATTTATTAAAATAGGGAATCAGTGGAAGGACAGTCAACATTATGGCTGCTTGGAAAACTCTCAGGCGTTTCTGTTTGTGAGAGCAGCTTAAGTGAGTCATTCATGCAAATTTATTCAGAACCAGAAAAAAGGGCAGAGCGCCTCTTCTTAAGCAGCTGCAGCATGTGGCACATGCAGTGCAAGTGGCTCCATCTAGTGTTTGGAAGAATAAATTAGTGCAGCGAACGTCCAGCAGATAGAAACCAGTAGGTTTGATTGGTGCTACTGGTGACACCAGAACAGTGTTTGAGTTTAAAAACCTAAAACTATATTCACTAAAAGTCACACAACCAAATTCTGATTTTTATTTTCTGTGGGACTGTTTTAATTTTGTTTAAATATTTTTGGTTTAAACCTGAAGCCCCAGTGAGGAATATATTTTAGATCATTTTTTTGACACCATATTTCTGATTCTAATAAAAATTCTGAATGTAAATAAAGGCTCAACGTTTTTAAGGGAAAAGATCCAATAAACAGTTTAAGGCCCTAATCAGACACACTTCTGCAAACTGCAGGTTCCAGATTATTTAAAGTCCAACATGTAGAAAAATGAGAATCAGAGTTTAACACAAGACTT
Source organism: Poeciliopsis retropinna (assembly GCA_010277075.1). Classification (NCBI taxonomy): domain Eukaryota; kingdom Metazoa; phylum Chordata; class Actinopteri; order Cyprinodontiformes; family Poeciliidae; genus Poeciliopsis; species Poeciliopsis retropinna. Next base: position 25,781,184 of record VMRM01000005.1, read on the forward strand.
ACTGATGAATAAGCCTGTTACAATAAGCAATAAATGGCATTCCTTAGGATATTTTAGATATACTCTACTAAAAAACTGCATCATCAGAATGTTTTCAGCAAATGAGTTATGCTCCAAAAAAATAAAAAATAAATCTATGAATACTGAAATGCAAATAGGTGGAGTTCCACTATACCTTATAAAATGCTTGGAGAATATTCTGTGCAGTCAGACTTTAATTTAACTGGGGTGGATTATGATACAGAGCAGCTTATTGTCGACTGAACGTCCTACCAGTCTCTTCCTATTACATACTGATTTCCATTATAGAAAAACAATTGGATCGGTTGTCGCATGTTGAGTGAAATGAGTGTCTCTAAGTTACAGAAATATTCAGAATGTCACTGATCCAATGTTTTCTGGTGACTTTAAATGCCACCTAAATGTCAGCCTTTAGCCAACCAGGGCGGAATCGATATTTAATCAGCATCATTGCATCCTGGTTTCACCCACATGTGAAGCCATATTTCATGGTTTCACATATTGCAGCAGCTGCAGCAGGTGCAGCCACTGCAGCTGCACAGGAGGAGGCTGCTAAAAGGCTGGCTCCGATGCCGCGCTACAGAGCAGCGCAGCATCATTCATACAACAACCATAATAAATACACACATGCTAATATTTGATCAAAGGTCCACCAATCAAGGTTTGGGCTCATTTTTTAATTTTCAGTTTAAGTGAAACCCTGAATGGTCACAGACTATCTGTGGATTTAGTTGTATTTTTTATTTAAGGAGAGACAATGAGCAGAGTAAAATTATTCAACATGAATTTAAAACTTGACCATTAACTTTTATCCTTGTTGGACACTAAGGAGAAAAATGGTGAGCAGAATATAAAACAGCAAAGTCAATAAGCATGACAAAAAGTCTCCCCCGAGGCAAAGACTTGAATCTCTCACAGAAAGATTTATCGGAGCAACTTTGGACTATTAATTTCCTCCTCTCCCCTCAGAAAAGGTCTGTTCAGAGTAACTAGTCTCTGAGGAGTTCCTCCTTTATTGCTCTGAGTTAATGGTGTCACCAGCACAGGAGTGAAACACCCACAGGGTTTTATTGGGAAGAAGATCAACAGTCGGCCATAAAGACGTCTCTCTGATGTGGATGAAGTTGTCTTCAGAGGTGAGCAGTGGAACCACTGAATTGTTCATTTGTACTATTGAGACATTTTCAAGGAAGAAAAATTAATTTGCTTCCTCCTTAGAAAAAGCGAACGAATCCCTCCTGTTTAAGAAAGTTGAACCCAAACCCAAAACATATGCAGCAAAGTTCTGCAACTAAAGTCAGCGTTGGTGTCATAGGTCACTGCTATGCTTCACAACCCGGCAGCATCCCTGAAGATGCTGAGTTGGACTTTCTACTCTGAGCAGAGGAACCCTGAGGGGCTTCATTACTGCGTACTGCTGACAAGCTGCTTCATTCTGATCAGCATGGCCCACACTTAAAAACCAGAGGACCAGCCTTAACCTCACTTTTAAATTAGACCTTCCAAAACCAGAGTACTTCCTGATTTCACCCAGAGAAAGTTTCAGTCACATTTCTTCTCATCATACAGGAGAAGCTCATTTCTCATCTCTCACATCTGCAAATATTAAGTTTCTGTGGTTTTTTTTTTTTTTTTAAAGATAAATAACCAAAAATGGAAGATATTTAAAAAAGGCAAGAAAACTGCCTGCATGCCTCTGGACTACATTGACAGGTTTGCTGGTTATAACTAGGGCTGTCGCTAATGATTATTTTAGTATCGATTATTCTGACGATTAATTAAAAAAAAAAAAATAATGAAAAAGTTTAAACATTCTACAGATTTTTCATTTAGCAACTTAAACCTTTTTATACAGAATTAAAAATACATAAAAAATACAAATAAACTAGCAAAAACTGTATTAGTGATCAATTATTCTGTTGACTATTCTGATAATCAAATAAAATAAATGGCACATTTTGCAAATTTTCCTATTTAACAACTTAAGATTATTTTACACAATATTAGAAAAGTATTAAAATACAGATAAAATAGGTATGTAAATAACAATTATTTTAGTAATCGATTGTGATGACAATTAATTGTATAATTGGATAAATAAAATAAGATTCTGCTGATTTTAATTTAACCACTTAAAATTATTTTATGCAATGAAAATATATTAAGAAAATGCAAATAAACAGAAAATTAAATTCATTCTTTAACTAGAAAAATAAGCATGCATTCATTTAATGAATGTTTAGTCATTTGCGACAAAGGATGAATCTGTTGCTAAAACCTCCAAACATCAACATGTGAAAAGCTCAGGCCTTTCAGTTGACTTCACATGAATGCATTATAGAAATGATCTGGTGATTATGTTTTTAATTAACCAATTAATAGTTGGGTAGTAAAATGTGTTTAATTTGAGTTTTTTTAAGCAGAATTTAAACTAAGTGAAACTAAAACTACTTGAATCGTTCTAAGTAGAACATGTTTACAAACAAAAGTTCATTGCAAAATGTATTTTAGCATAATTCTTGCCTCATTATGCTCTGAATATGTTGTTCTTTCACCAAATTATCTTTTTTAGAGTCTGTATGTTCCAGTTAACTGATTACTGAATTAGCTGACAATTACCTCAATAATTGATTCACCACAATTAATCTGTTAATTGCTCAGGCCCAGTTACACCAGTAAGAAAATGTGTGTGTGTGTGTGGGTGTGGGTGGGTGTGTGTGTAGGGGGGTGTGGGTGTGTGTGTGTGGGTGAGTAAGGAGTGTGTTCCTGCTCACAGTTTGATGGGCAGGAAATGAGTCCAACTCAACCTGGAACAATGTGGGATCGGTTCCCAAGAGGCCATTTCCTGGAACATCTATTGTGTTTTCTGCTGCAACATTTGCAGCAGAAAACTGCTGCAAATGTTTTCTGGTTTATGAAAACATAAGTATAAAAAAGTATAAACTGTATATATCGTTAAAACTGGGAGCTTTAACAATACCTCAAAGGACATTATGGTTAGTTAAATACTTTTTTGCTTAAATAAATAACTTTTCCCCTTCATTTCCTACTTTAAAAATAATCATGCACACATCTGTTCTTTTGCTTCAGTCTGTTTTCAGCTGAGATTTACTTTGCAAACAATAGTGCAGTGTTGTCTTTGGGTTCACATGGTGAAGCTAGAACTAACAGCAACGCTGAGAGGAACATGAAATCGCTGCTTACCGGCGCAGATGTGGTCAGCAACCAGCGGGATCGGGATCGGGCCCGGCGGCGAGACTTTCACAGTCTGTCAAGCAGAGGAAGAAAAACAGGGAATGAGAGCGACTCTTGATCTTAAATCAACTTTTACTGCAAGTGAAAAAGTGTAGTGAAAGCTGATGGCTGCCACAGCTAAAAGGCTGGCTGCTGAACTATGCTTAGACAAATGAAAACAAAGTCTCAGCTTGTAAAACATTAGAGCGGCGACACGATGAAACGACAGAAGCACTGCTGGGAGATAAACTGGAGAGATTTGGTAAAATTTCCACACATTAAAATATCTTCAAAGCTGGTGACACACTGTGACAGTCCCAAAAATCCCTCATGGAGTCAAAATGACTAAACGCAGCGTGTTTTCCTACGAGGCAGCAGCACTGCGCCACCTCAACACAAAATAAAAGCCTCCCACTGAGGTTATATCAGACTCCTTGCAAACGGCCACATTATAAGATCAAATACAACCCTGTGAAACAATATTTACACCCATATACTTATAAACTGTTTTAGATTTGTACTGATGTCTATATGTTGAATCATTGATGAGTTGCAGCCATTTGCAGTTTGTATGTCTGAAGGATCGATCTGATATTAATATCTGTATTGGTACCAATATCAAAAGAAATTCTAGATTGGGTCCCGGATCTATAGGGGAAAATCTATTCAGACTAATTCTGTGCTTTGTGCTCTGAATGACGCCATGCTTTATTATTTATTTTACATTATAGTTAGAATTTTTAATTGCACTTTTTGAAAGACTTTTCAGTTTATTTTTTTGCATGTCTGAACAAAGTAGTCAATTTATTGTTTTCGTCAGTTTCAGTATTATTTATTTTACATTGACTGTTATGCTCATGATTGCACTGACTGAACAAAGTAAAGTTGTGTTTTTACTTGTTCCATCTATTGGTGTATTTAAGTGAGCTGTCCTGGCACAGCGGTATCAAATCAAGTTCTAGTTTAGTTTCCTTATAGCTGTGTTTAAAAAAAGAAACGTCTCAGATAAACTCAACACAAACGTCACAGAAAGCAGCTCAAAAACCGCAGGAAGTGTTTGACCATCAGGTCTCATCCGCCTCTCCTTACTGGAGCTCATCTTTGCTTACACATTTCCAGCTACTTTACAACAAAGGTTCATGAGTTCACTTGTATTTTATTTAAGTTCTGTAGGGTTCCAGGAGTTCATGTATCGGAATCGGAAGAGGAAAAAGTGGATTGGTGAATCTGTAGTCTGGTGTTATCTTAATCTGACATCAACACACATTAAAATATGATTTTCTAGACAAAATCATGTCTAGAAAAATTATTTTTTGTGTCGTTTACTAGACAAGACTTCATTCTGCAGGTTTTATTATTTTCCACTCTATGCCTTCAATACTCCAGAAAAATAAACAAGACAAATCCAATAAAAACAAAATTGTCCAATTTTTTTGAGTTACAAACTTAATAGCTACATACTTTAAATAGGTCTGCATATAAAGATTCTCTTTTGATTGATTGGATGAATAGTCAATCGGTTAAAACAAAACTGAACAATGGAGAGCTTTTTAGCAGTTTAAGACTCAAAGCAGCTAAGAGACAGAAACCTGTCCAGCAAAGTCAAACTCACCCACAGACTCAGGCTTTCACCCTGCCAGTCACTCCATCCAAAACCGGAGCTGGCAGCCTCTGAATCTGCAGAGCTTTTCAACAACTTAGTCTCACCAATTACATTTCTAGTCAGGCAAAAATACCTCCAGAAAGAAAAACGAGTCCAAGTTAACGTCTACCAGTTTGCTGTTACTCTAAGAGATGGATAGCATTAGAAAAACTAGAAAAAGAAGCTTCACAAAAAACACAGGATGAAAGTTCCTCCTACCCCAATACAAAATGCCTGTTTAATTAATTTGTTGTTCTTCGTTGTTTTTATTTGTTTTGGGGTGAAAAGATAAATGGGACAATAGCTTTAAAATGTTAGCAGAAATTGGATGAACGTAATTAAGAATTATGTTCATGCAATCAGAAATTACGCTGCAGCTCATTTCTTTCACCTTCCTAACTTACCATTTTTATGATTTTCAATCTGGATATTCTTATGTATCCTTCGAGAAATATTTAGTAATGCATTAAAGTTTATTGAACTGGATGGAATAAACATTGTAAACCAAAATGTCAGTAGGAGGAAAATGGAAGAGAAGAGCAAATATTAGCTGGAAGTTTGGCATTTAAATGCTCCTTTTTCCAATAGTGTTGCCAGAAAATCCACAGCAGATCATTAGTTTTATTTTTATTTTGCAGCTTCAAACCTGTGACCTTGTGGGTTTCCATAATGAGGCCAACGGCTGGTATTTCCCTTCTGCGTGTTCAGCCTTCATGTAAGATGAAAATGTTTTCTTAATCTCACAGGAGGAGGATGACATAAAGCTCCATCGGCTCTTTTTGTTTTAGAAGTTAGACCTGTGAGAAAAACTCCCTCTAATCTGCAGTATGTGAGATGATTTATTAAAGGATGAAAACTCCTTTAACATCTAAATGATTTCCACTAACAGAACATAACTAACAAACAAAAATGTGACATTTCTGTGGCTTATCAGCAAAGAGACACTTGTGTTAAAAAGATTGTAAGATTAAGAAGCCAATCAAAAATTAAGCTGATTTAAGTCAAATATCTGAAGCAACCACTTCAGATTAATGACAAAATAAAAGATGAAAATTTGTCCCTGTGCCCAAACACGGCAAATCTTCATTACACATTGTTATGATATTGTCTGCAGAGCAACAGAACATCTCAACTACCAGACGACAGATTGACGGCTGCTGAGGATTATTATGATTTCAACACTCAGCCACAGTTCTCCACCAGGAATGCCAACTGCTGGATGTGAAGCACAAACAGCTCAGTAAAAGCCTCATAATAAACAGTTAGTGTAGGCAGGTCGGTGGAGAGATCCCCAGAGGTTTGACGAAGCCAAGAGCGTGAGAATCTCTCTCTCTTTGTATTCTTAGATCTGCCTTCTCTGGATCCCAGGGCATGGATAGCTCTGTTTTACTGTCCAGTCATAATCTGCAACATTTAACTCTGACAAACTAAGAATAATTATTACAAACTTCTGGACAACAATCCTTCTTTATAAGAAAGTAATGCAGCACCATTTCACATCTTGTCATGTTCCAAACAACAAACCTCAATGTATTTAATGGAGGAACACAGAGTAGTGAATGTGATGCTCGATGACAAAACCAGAAAAAAAAACATAAAATAAACAGGAAAAATGGATCACTAGTTCACAAATGAATGTTTGGATCATCTCTCTGTGTTTTATCTTTTTTGTTGTTGTTGAAGACATGGATTGATTGGAATTTGGTGAAATTGGGGGCCGAAGTCAACAGCAAGTGTTTATCTTAATAAATATTAGCAAAGAAGATTGAAAATCTTGCCAAGAAAGCCAGATACTAAAGCAAAGCAACCAAAATACAAACAGATGGGTCATGAACTGGGAGGCTTTCATCAGACTCAATGGTTCATCTGAAGAAGCCAAAGACCAGAAGGAGTTGGAGAAATATGATTATTAGTAAAACAAAGAAAAAAGGAATACTGAAGAAAAGATTTTTGTTCCTGTGCTACTAATATCAATGTCGAGATTAAGACTATTGTAAACAATTATTCTAGTCATCAAATATACTGTCGATTATTCCGACGGTTAATCGAGTAATCAAATAAAAAATTTGATTAAGTGAAATATTGGTAAACACGGCCATAACATCAGTATTGATATCAGATATTTGCCCAATTTTTCAGATATCTTCACACAATGAAACACATTTCCCAGCTACGCAGCTCCATGAGAAGGTTCTCTATGCATCGCGACACATTGATCCCCAAAAAATGGTAAAAACCTGGACATTATCGTTAATCGATTAAATCCCCTGAACCAAACTTGAAAATTGGACTTTATGCTGCCAGCATGTAGCATTGGTGAACAACTCATAGACAGAAATGAGACTGTTGCGCAACACAAACAATCATCCTGGTGAAACGCGGTACGCTAAATAATAAAAACATAATTTAACAAACCTTTGAGGCAAATAACTTGCCTGGAGAAGTTTTAATAATGGAGGCACTCAAATCTTTCAAGGAATCGTTATCACCCTGAACACAACATGAAAACAATTGGATACAATTTAGTACCACATATGGAAGTGGCACAAATCAGATGTTTTCGGGGTGAAAAAACCTGAAGTTTAGACTGCTGTGAAAAAGTCAGATCTGAGTCACATATGGGCTATATATAAATATATTTATTGCAGAACATGAACAAGCATTTACAATTTTCCAGAAATAATTCTGGTGACAAAAAGGGAAGAAAAGCAGAAGATATCAGCCCGCAGAGAAAAGAGCCAGCTGATCCTTTACCTGCAGCGGCAGAAACTCTTACAAAACTCTCTGAATACGTAATCATCCTTCAAACACACAAGGATCTAATATTTCTACAGATCAATAAGGAGTAAATACAGTTGGAATAAATGCATTTTAAATGAAAATTATTACATTAATTTATCCTTTGGGGATAGAAAGGTAAGGGACCCTTTCCTGTTTGACTTTCTGTTTTTGTTGCTTCTTTATCAGAGTTCACCAAGATTTTTGAGGTTTATTTGTGCTGACTTGCTGCATAAGTCATGAGTACAAACAGCTTTAGGATGACTGATATGACTGCTTGTGAAAATATTATCCCAAAAATACAAAAACTTACTAAAATGGCTTGATTGGATAATTAGTAGCTATTAACATTGATGTGTGTGGAACTGAATGGAAGTTATTTTGAGTGTTTTGTTAAAGCATGGCACATTTACTCACTGCAGCCTCATTATGACTCTCTGCACCAAAAAGACTGCAAGGTCTTCCTGTCTTTATGTGAAATATAATATTGTTGAATGGAACAGAATCTTCCTTCTAGTCCACCAGGGGGCAGTCTAAAGATTCATGAACTTTCTGTTTGCATTTCAATCAGGTCTTTAATATAAACAGAAGAATCTCAATAAATGAAAATATCTTCAAAAATTGATTCATTTCATCCCTCTGATTCAAAAACTCATCATTCCACACAGAGATTTATCCAGAATAATTTATCTTAATAATTTCTCTTCATGTTGATTCTGGTTTTCTGCTTATCAACCAAAAACTCTGTTTCTCAGGCAAATATAATACTACATCGGACTAAAAATAAACTAAAAGTTATTCCATGTACTGAACAGTTTCTGCTCTCAGTAGTTGTTCTGGGCTCCTTGTGCATGAATTCCTGCATCAGTGCAGCGTGGCTTTGAGATCAACCTGTGGCGCTCAGGATGTCCAGGTTGCTTTCATAGCAGAACTTCAGCTCATCTGCACTGTCGGTTCTGGACCTAAGCAAATCCTTTATGAATTTTTATTACTGCTGAAAAAACTCTTGGAAATAAATCCTGAAAAGACTGCAAATGACTAAAACACAATTACATTTTTTAAGAACAAAATTAAAATGTTCTTTTAAAGTTAAGTCCTTTTGCAAGGAAGCTGTTACTTGCAAAAGAAGTAAATGGGAAGCAGATTATAAAACATCTAGAATTGATTTTAAAGCAACAAATGAACCGCTGTCCCAACACCGGAGACCCAGATACGCAGGAAGACAGAGCACGTGTTGAAAACGGGTCTGAGACTTCGTATTTACGGTACGAGGCCTCAGCTACAACGAATGCTTTGGAGATAAACACAAACCGAATGATCAGAGAAAACCTCAAGCAGCAGCAGATCTGAGGTTAACAGAGGAACTACTGTGTGAAACCTGAATATGACTCTGCTTAGAGGTCAGATGTTCAACAAACTTATTTATGATGGGAGTTAAGATAATTTATTAGAGCCTGGGGTATAATACCAGTACAACCTTTATTATGGGGTAAAAACTTGTAAGAATCTCTGTGGAAAAACTTCTTCAGTTGTTGCCAACACTCACTGTGGAATTCAACATTTATTTCAAGGATTTTCTCTTTTATGAGAATGACCAGAGCGGGTTCGGTCAGAACTACGACAGAAACTGGATCTGTTGAAACAAAACCAGACAGAATAAAATGGCTCTGGATCTGTGAAACTTATGAAAACTAGAATACTTGCTTTATTCATAGTCATAAAATCTCCTTGAAACTTTTCACACAATATATAATCACATATAGAAGAACCAGTTTTGTTTCACAAAACAATGTTCATACTTTGAAACAAAGCTCAATATGCTCAATATCGTAACTAACCTCCGTGTGAAAGCAGAACCCCGCCCCCAGACGAAATAGGAAAAATTAAACCACAGTTGGTGGAGCCAAGGTGCATGTAGGTGTGTGGCCAAGTGTGAGGGTGAGTGGAGGGAGGTAATCAGGGGCTCTGGGCACTGTTGCCAACCTAACCACTTTATTGTCATGTTTATCCACTTTCCAGACCTTTTAGCAACTTTTTTTCACTCTAACAAGTAGCTAGCAGCAAATCAAGTGATTTTTTTCTAAAATACAGTTCCAGTTTGTTTGTTCCATAAATGTACACTTGGGAGCACAGAAGGGTGATTTAGTGTCTCAATTCTTGGCAACGGAGGCAGCCAGATACTTTATATTGCATCTGACTCTCCCACAACCACAGCCTATTCACACCCATCGTGGAGCTCGATGGTGTAAGTGGTACACTGGTGGACCGTTAATAATAAATGCATAAAATTATCTGTTGGGGTGGATAATATGGTGGCTGACAAGTGCAAATGGGCAGCAAAAAGTGAACCAAGCTGAAAACACATGAATGATGCAAACTCCAAAACACAAAAATAAAAAAGCAACAGAAAAATGCTGCAAACAAAAATGCTGGAACAGGAAATGGAAGCAAATGGAGAAACGCTGCAAATTGCGAAACAGGAGCAATTATAAAACAGCAAACTCGCTCAACAAAACACAAGTCCTCCATGCTTGCGCCTTACGCCGCCGTAGGAAACAACTGGGCCTTGAACTTAGCCATCAGATCTAACGGGTCAGCATGCCCAGGATGATCGGACTGCTGTCAAGTGGGTGTGAGGTCAGGATTGCATCTGCAGGCCCTTCATCCACTCCACGCCCTCCAGATGCAGATTTTCTATTTTTAGAGCTGCAACCAGTTCCTCCTGAAACTCAAACGAAACATTCAGAAGAGCATCTGGTTCTGGCCATTAGATCTGGTTTGAGGCCAAGAATGTTACCGAACTAGCAGAATTAAGGATTTTGGTGCTTGCTGTTGTTCTTCACAAGAGAATAAATAAACAAAGATCTAAATATATAGCATATAGTCACAGCACTACATTTTGTTCATCTGTTCCCATGTTTACTGTTTTACTGCATTTTTTTGCACTGCATCCAATAACTGAGGATTTATTTCTCTGAATACATTGTATCTCTGTGTTTGTTAGTGAACACAGAACATAAAAGTTATGATGGAGAGTTTATCAGTGCTTTGAGAAAAATGTTTTATTTTTCAAGTGTTTTTCATTTCCTGAGTTCAGATTTTGGATAGTATTTAATACCCCAAATGTCTTTGGCAAAAACAAGCAGATAACTCATGATTTTAATTCTGAGTTTCCCAAAAGTCATTTTTATTCTCTCTGTGCAGCAGGCTGATTGCTTTTTTCTGGCTTGAGCATTCAGAGCAGGATTGGTTGCGCTATATCTGGCTTTGTGTACCCGCTCCTACATGCTTGACTGAAGGATCTCATTTTGCAACAACAATGTGAACGAAAACTGCTGGTTCTTCAATAAAGCTCTACTGGTTCATCGCACTTGATCAAAAACAATCTTTTCCTCTTAAGAAGATTCTTTTGAATAAAGTCCAACAGAGAGAAAGTGAGAGTCACCATCTGCATTGTTAACTGAGGAGTCATTTTAAAGTAGCTGAATACATAAGCATACGAACCAATGTAGTGCTCTGAATGTTTCTCACAGATGCTTCACACAGAAAATCATTTCCACAGACGTTTTGGCTCAGAAATTCACAGAATTCACCTTCCTTTCTCTTTTCCTGGCCATCAGATTTTGCATCTGGTACAGAAAATGAACTTTGCACTATAGTGACCGGTCTGGGATGCAGATGGTCTTTAATTTGAACAACTTAAAGAAGGAACAGATTGAATTTTTCAGGTGATATCAGACTTGAGACAGATGCAGAATGTAATTCATCTGTCCAAATCTGTCAGATGTCATTTCAACCTCTTGCACATACAGTCGAGCAAATCAGTATTAACAAATTTGCCTATTCACTGAATTTTTCATGAACCACCTCTAAAATATCCAGTTTTTTCTCCAGTAAATCAATCAAAAATCAATCCAATTTTATTTGTATAGCACATTTCAGCAGCAAGGCATTTCAAAGTGCTTTACAATATAACAAACACAAAACCACTTTTCTGTAGAAAGAAAAGTGGCTCAAATCAATTAAACACATTTACTTTACATGCATTAAGAAACTCCTTTAGTTTGAAGGTTATGAAGAATACTTTTTAAAGTTATTTTAGATGTTCTTGTTTCAGACTTTCCGCTTTGATTTAAAGTAAAAAACAAACAGCATAAGGTTTTAGAATCTATTTTATTTGAACTCTGCACAGTGCATTGATGAATAGCTACTAGAAGAGGCTCATCTACCCCCGTGATGTAAAAACAGTGGCAACACAAGCTGGCTAACGGTAACAAGTTCCAGAAATCTAAGCAACTAATCATGAATCACTTACTGCCAGAAACCAAATGAAAGTACAATTTATAGAACAATAAAAATGAAGAGGAAGGGTCCAAAAACAGTCTGCCTCATCCAGCAAGCCTCTAAATCAGAGTGGATCAGGTTTAAAGAGTTTAATTATCATGGTGGGGTCTCAATTTATGAAGCACCGGGCCGTAGAGTGACTCACTGACTTGTTTTTGATTAGACGCCATGCATGAAAGATGGCTCAGTCTTTTCCAATGAGGCTCCTTGATGCACAGCTAATCACAGCGGCTACTTCAAAGATCGCACCAAATTAAAGCTTCAGGACCTTTTTAATTCAACCCAACACCTCACTACACACGGTTCAGCTTTGAGGAGAGAGAAGTTGAACCAATAAAAGTGGAAAAGATGTGATTCGTTTCTCAATTCCAATTTTCTTTTTGTTTTTGGAAGAATTTTTAACTCATCTGAAACGATGACCAACATATTGAATTCAAAGGAGGAAAAACATCAGAATAAAAATAATAATGTGTAGTGAAGACTGGCATACAGACCTTTTCAATAAATTTGAATATTATTAAAATATCCAATTTTAATAATATTTGATTCAATTAATATTCAGTAAATTTATTTCATCACCAAGTGAAACACATTATATAGATTAATTAAACATCTGATGTTTTATTAATTAATAGAAACACCTGCCTTTCTATTAATTATGGTGATTTCCTGCTTAATGAAGACACAGTATCAAAAGTTTCAATATTATATCAGATCAATAAAAACATATTTTTAAAAACAAGAATGAAGGTTTAATGAAAAGTATGTTTAACACCTGCTTAAAGGTTATTTTCAAAAGGTTCTTTTAATCTGACATATGAGACTCAGTGGGACATAAATATAACAACAACTGGATTCAAACAAATTCAAGACACAGTTGTAACTTTTGCATTTCAGTGACCAACAGGCATGTAGAGCCATATAAAAACACCACAATGTTTCATATCCAAGTCAGGTCTTTCACTTTGATCTATGTAGGAAACTCTTATTTTGAAAGAAAGGAAGTACTACCTAGAATCTTTGTCATGTTGACAGACCCAATGACAATAAAAAACTATCAGCCAGTCCAACAACACTCACTTGCAAAATCAGTTCAGAAGCCTCCATTATAGGGCTGAATGACATTTGAAATCTTGCAGGTTTTATTTGTATACTCAGTAGGAAGGTATCAAAAGAAAAAACTTATGTTAAAGGAAATAAGTAGCATTTGCAAACTTATTCTCCAGATGTTAACCTTCTGGATGACTCTCAAACATCTCCTTTAGCATGCTAGCAGGACAAACAGACGCATGTTCAGCATTAACCAGAACAAAAATATTGCTCTTTCTGGGAAACCAAACATTGTGTTTCACTTCATCCTCTGAGATGGACGGATGTCTAAAACCCTGAGGAGTAACCAGGGAGACGGCGGGGCCGAGGAGCTGTGTGTGTCTGCAGGCTGACTGTGGGTGGCAGCTGCTTCATCTGCAGCCTCCAATTTAACTCAGCAGTTTTCCTTTAAACATTGTGGTATTCAAAGCTTAATTACACACAAACATTCCACAAAGGCAAAGAAATATATGGACAACTTTACTGAAAACCACAGTGAAAAGTATGAAATAGTTCTATCCTAATAGTTAAATCCTGCATGGTGACTGAAAGTAAATGAGATGCTGCAGCCATCTGGAAGTTAGGAGATAATTTAAGATGTTCATTTTTGAGTCACCTCAGTTTTATCAGCCTCTAAATTTAGTCTTCAAGGCTTTCTGCTATTAAAGCATATTTGATGTTATTTCTGTTCATTTTGTTAAAAGAAGCACAAAATGAGATTTGGTTTTGTTTCTTCTACATCTAAAGGCGGGGGTCCCTCTCTGTCTTTAACACACTGACTAAACTTTCTGTCAGATCTTTTAGTTTTTCAGCGCACCTACATGATAAAGACACTGAAAGCTTAGATGTTACAAACACTCAACAAGTTGCATGATCAAAGTCCTGCTTCCAGGCACTGGAGCCATTTTCACATATAATTATGAAATTAGTCTGCAGCAGCATGAAGTCACTGCTAAAATAAATGAGTAAGAAGATTTTCTACTGGCTTTAAGGCTTTAATACTGAATATCCAATGAAAATGCACATATAGCTGCTGACCTGAGCTTCAGTTGTGAATGCTCAGGTCAGCAGTGTTGTAATGTCACAACAACAGTTCAGGAGGTTTAAAATGAACAGGTTCATGTTATCAGTTTTAAAGCTAAATTTACTAAAATGTGGACTGAAATGTTTCTTTAGCTAATCACCATCTTCATGCTGCTTTTGGCTCTCAGCTTTATCCATCTGTTTGTTTCTCCTCCACTCTCTTTGTTTTTATTTGCTGTTTGCTAGAACAGCTTAAAAAAATCCTATTTTAATATTTCTGCAGTCAAACAACAAAGCTGGTTTGAATTTGTCTTCAAAAGTCCCAAAATAAATGTATCTGTTCAGTTGCCAAAGCGACTCATCATCCCTGTAGAGCTTTTACAGCAATTTGTTTTAATCCTCTTCTCTGCTCAAAGGATTTTCTTCTGAGAAACTCTTTGTTTAAAGTTGAAGACAATAATTGTTCTGTGATTTTAACAGCCTGTTTTGTGATGTGAACTTTATTTAAATACTCTAATTCTGCTTGATTCCATCCATGTTTTCCACACTATGGAAATCATTGGGCCATTTTTTTGCATGAACATTGATTATTGATCAGATCTGGTAGCAGAACGTCTCTTGCATGCTCTTTCTGGGAGCTCTCACACCCCGATGTGGAGACACAACGTGGCTGCTGCACAGCAAGCCCACGCATGCAGCTGTGCAGGAGGCTTAATCAGAGGAATTAGTAGTTCTGCAACATCTCACTTGTGACAGAAGCAACAAGTCAGTGGACTTGTTCCAAGAAAAGCTCATTTCAGGGTAGAGACGCTTTTCTCTGCAAAACTCCAAGGAAAAAAAACAAAACATCAGTTCAAATCTTTCAGAGTCTTAAATATTTGAAGAGTAAGAAAATAATTTTTACTTTTTAATGAGACAATCTGGCTAACATTAAATCCCCAAAGACAATTACTGTCTTTGGCAAAAACACAATTAAACTACTTTTCATAAATCAAGCTGATTTTAATTAGATCTGCATTCTGCACAGGCTTTAAGTTTGGCCTATTTAAATCATTTTCTCTCAGATTGAGCTCCACTGGTGGCTCTTACAGTTTAGTGGAGCTAAGAGGAAATGTTCAATATGGAATCACAATCCTCACTGAAGTATCAATAGATGTAATATCACAAGTTTATTTGTAATATTTAGTGATTCAACGCAACTCAACTTTACTTATAAATCGCTTTAATAAAACCGGTAAAGTATCACAATGTTTTATAGTGAAAATAAGTTCAAAATAAAAAAAAATAAAACAAAATAAAAATACAAACACATGCTGCATACCAGAGGTAGATCTATATTAAAACAATACTGAGAACAATTAATGCAGAAGTGAGTTAACACCAACACCTCGTAGCAAACAGCCGGAGATGATGCCAGTCTAATTTTCTGTTCAGGCTGCAATTTGGAAGATTATAATCAATTATGCAACATAGTTGGGTCTTCAAAAATATTTTGTCACTTGGGTTGAATGTCACTGTCTTTAATGCTCACAATTAGTAAAAATCTGAACATTTATGGAATAAAGTTTAATCAAGTGAGGTTTAATCATGATCAATACCTTTATCAATATATTGTAGTGTTATGTTTTCCTACTTCTGTACATCCACAGTCAGAACCGTTTGCAAAATAAATAGGAAGCAAACTAATGGTTCTGTAAAACTAGACAGTGAAACCAATGAAAATGAAAAAAACAGATTACAGATCTCTATGATTTGGTCTATTTCTATTTAGAGCAGTTGGCCACGCCCACTTTTTAAAACATTTGATTTAACACCAGGGACAATTTTGTGCAAAGTTTGGTCAGATAACATAAGTTTTGACCCCCAATCTGCATTTTCATGGGGAAAAGAAAGATTATAAGAAATCCTTCAGTTACAGGAAACCTTCACAGCCTTAATATAACTTTCATACCTGACATTACCGTGATTTTGTAGAAATATTCAATTCCCTTTAATGAAACAACAATACATATTTTTGAAATCCTCTGGTTCAAGCAACACACCAACCAATCACCACAGATGAAGGCATTCAACAGGAACAACAAGGCTGACCCACAATGGTTCAGAGCAGAGCTGCAGCTCAACTGACAGCAAAGGAAACAAACAGGAAAACAGAAGAACAGAAGCTAAATGACAGTTTTATTGTTAGTCAGGATGAATCAGGAGCTCCTCGTGTTTATGTCGGAGGTCCTCCACACTAATGTGAAAATGTTTAACATCTTCAAGCTTCAACGATCAGCTAAAGACCAACCTGCTGGTGTGGAATATTCAGACATGGACTCGCCTTCAACCTGAGCAGACCGCATCCCAACTCACAAATAGACCCGACTGTAAACTACCGGCTACCATTCACAAAGCAAGCTGGCAATATAGGCCCAGCATGTGCTGCTGGCAGTGGGCATGCAGCTGAGAGGAAGGTCCACAGGAATGCTAAGCAAACTGTGTGTAGGCCTGAAATAAGGGCTGTGGCAGCAGCTTTAATGACAACATGAACAGTCAGAGTGAGTCAGCGGCCATGCTGTTCAGCAACCAGCGACGCTCTGCCCTTCCTGCTGCTGATTATACTGGAGGGACGGGATTAAAGCGGCAGAGAAAAGGGGGAGATAACTAAATGTTGATGTAGCAACACAGATGATCCATTGTGAGGCCCGGCAGAGTGAGACCTAACCAGCACAGACAGAACCGCCCCCCACCGGCCAGCAGAATGGGAACCTTCATGAAAGGACAAAACAGAGATCAGAGCTCTGTGGCGACAGCGTGGGCCGAGGAAAGCTGAGGAAGTCAACACAGTTGGAGGGTTTACATTGTTGCTTTTGTTTACGGCCGCAGAGAATCAGGCAGCAGGTCCTGGAGGAAAACCGCTTCAGAGGTTCTGGTTTCGGTCTGAAAACAGACAAAGTTGGCCATTTGTGGAGTATGAATTAATGACGCACCAATCAGTTTAGGGCTGAACTGATTAATCAAATTAATTGTGACAAATCAATTATTTAAATAATCATCAAACAATTTAGTAAACTGATTAAATCAATGACTGAATTACAACGACTTAAAAAAAGCTAATTTGCTGGCAGAACAATATACTCAGAGCATTTAAGATAAAGAAAACTTTTGTCTGTCAATATGTTCTAAACAGAACTGTTCAAGTGGCAATTTTAGTTTCACCTGGCTCAAATTCTGTAAAAAAAAAAAAAAAAACATAATAAAATTTCCTATTAAGTTTTTTTTTATGCGAATATAGTATTCTTTAAAAATAATATCGAATCAGCAGGTCAGACGTGAAACAAAGATGGAAGCTGGCAGCTGTAGGATAAATTAGTGCAGAATTCCAGCTACGATGCAGATGCTGCATGACTGTTGCATGACTGCTGCATGACCGCTGCATGACCGCTGCATGACTGTTGCATGACTGCTGCATGACTGCTGCATGAGGCATAGGAGTGACATTCCTGAGCAGCATCTTACTCAGCTGTTGCATCTGCACTGACTCAGAATCTATACGTTTCACTCTCCACATTCCTGTAAACTTTCACTGCGATCATCACTTTCATGTCAAACCCTCTGAAAATTAACTTTAGAAGAAAAGTATTTAACTTTCACCAACCTGATTAAACTATTCCTCCTGCTGAAAAGCATAACGTCTGTAAACATGAAGTATTTCAGTGAACACTGTTAGGCCAGATTTTGGTCTCAATGCTCCCCAGCATTACAGCCTCATGACACAACCAAAAATAGAGCATCAAAACAATAACGTTGCTCTGACCAGCTGGGTTTTAGATTTCTATGGCTTTTTGCCCAGGGCGGCAGGCTGGGAGCGGCACCTAGCAGGAGCAAATATAAGTTATCTTTCAGTTATCCCAACTTCTTGAGTTTTCTACAGATTATTTGCATGTCCAGTCAATAACTATCTACTCTGTATTGAACTAACCAACAAAAACTACATAATAATTATAAATTTATATTTCAGCATAACCCTTCTGGGTTAGGTTGAATTCTCCGAGTTGGTTTGATCCAAAGATCAGGGCACAGAAGTCACTTCATCTCCAGCTGATCTGCTCAGTCAGATGGTTTTTATGGCAGAAGCCAACTTCAGCTCCATAAAGTACAGCGTTTATTTTTGGTGTCACGTGTTGGGTGTGCAATAGTCTTTATTGTGGCTCTAAGACCACGCCATCCTTTACAGCCATGGAAAGTAAGTGAAATGTACAGAACCTAGGTACATAGAAACATTTTCTCAGAGTCAAATGGAATGTTTTAAACTAAATCTAGTTGTAATCTCAAATTAATCAGTAAATAACCAAATTAAATCTGGATTTCTGGCCCAAACAGACAGGCCATTATGTTCCATAGTTTAGCTTCCCTGTTTGAGTGTATAATCAGACAGCTTTGTTTAATTATAAGGGGGTTTCAGTGGGAGAGGTTCGCCCTGGGCCCCATTCATGCAAGAACCGCCACTGGCAATGACAAACATTAAAACTATAAAACTCTCATTACAACAAAACGGTATATTTTGACTGCAGTTTGTGGTTGTAACAGAGATGCCAGACATTGCTGTCTCATTTTATGACATTAAAATAAAGTTGACAGAAAGTGTTGAAACTCTCCAAACAAACCTGAACAGTTTCAAATGGACCTTCATGTCAACGCGAAGCGCTAAAGGTTCGGTGGAAAATCAGCAGCTTTCAGATCAATAACTTACCTGCTTCACGTCTTTTTGTTCCTCGGGCCGCTAACAGACCTGCGGCGGGCGGAGAGGCAGCCAGCCGGAATGAAACCACTTCCACAGAACTTCAGCACAGAACCTCCAGCGGTTCGGAAAGCTCAGAGTTTCTTTCCTGCTTCTTTACTTGAACAAAGTGTCCGGGACGTCCTGCTTCCCGGCCGCCCACTGACGGCTCACCGTGTCCGTTATCCAGAGGTTTTAGTGGAACAAGAAGGAAAGGAAGTTTGGGGAAGAGAGGAGGATTTAGTGACCCCTACAGGCGAGTCAGGATACCGCAGATGTTACAGGCTGGAGACCAAAACAGGACAAGTGAGAATATTTACTGCCATAATCTGATATATTTAGATATATATATATATATATTTTTTAAAAAACTGTATACAAATCATTTAGTGAACAAACACATCCAGGTTTGTTTGTTGTCCTGAAGTAAGAGTAGCACTTCAATATATTTTTACCCAAAGAAGAATGAAAATGATTTGATAAAAAGGCAACTTGAATAGCTGATTATAGAATCTGATTATCAAATTATGGTACTTTAAAGACTAATATAAAGAAATATTCTAGAAATAAATAACATAATTATGAAATAACAAATTCAAGCAAACCAGGGTTTTTTTTACAATATAAAATTTGTGATAAATTATTCCCATCATGCTTTCTGTTTATCTGGTTTCTCTCCAAATGGCCCAAAAGTCTCAGCAGCTGGAAAATAACAGAAAACAAAGCTTGTGAACAAACAGGAGGTCTCACTTTAACATAAATTGTAAGTGTCTGGGACATTTTTTGGTTCAAACACATTAGTTCTTCATTTATTGAAGTTGCTCTCAGTACAGTATACAGAAATGTTACTCAGATAAGAATGGCAATAATTCAAACTAATATTATTAAAACAAAAATAAATGGTATAATGGAGTAAAACTACTTCTAAAAGTACACCACTTCCAAAAGATTGCTCAGATAAATTTGAGTAAATATAACTGGAAAGGTTAATTTGGGTACATTTTAAAAGACGTCTCCATGACAACACTCAGTAATATTCATATGACAGGTGTTTAAAGAAGCTGTCAGGTTTCTGGTTTACTGCAATGTGTAAATCTAGCAGGTTTTGAACCAGAAATAAAACATAATTATTTCATATATGATCTAATATGTTGACATCAGAGTCAACATATTAGATCAGTGTCTTTGGGAATTTACTCTGACTTGATTTTAAAATATCAATGATGCAAATCATGTGTTGATTTTTTTCATGCATTACATCCTTAGTTGCCATCATCGACTGTGAAGTTTTCCATAATGAGCTGACTGTTCTCTAAGGAAAACTTAAACCTGCCTCTCCTCATGTGTCTCTCTGCTTGAATAAACCTGCTGTTGATTTAAAAGTTACGATCATTAAAACGTGAATTTCAGCCCCTGCTGGGCGTCTTTACAGTAGAAAGCAGATTTAGTATTTAAATGGCAGCACAAGTACAGAACATCAGAAATGAGTGAAATAAAACATAAAATCAGAAGACAGTTTAACACACAATAATCTGAAGGAATGAAATACTCAAATTAAACATAATTAAACAACTCAGTAAATTATTAAAAATTAAAATCAGATCTCGGTCAATAAATAACTAAAACGTGTATAGAAAGATTTTATGGCTCTGATGATGACTTTAGTTATTTCTTAAAAGGTTGATGTTTTATTTTACTAGCTGTAATGTTTGAAACCTGTATGTTTATTCAGTCTGTCTGGTTCTGGAAGCCGAGCCAGGGACCAGGGTCCAAATCAGAAACCTGCATATACAGTGCAGAACATTGCCTCTTCTTTTTAGAGGCAATGTTGAACTGAAACTCAGAGAATCATCAGTCAGTTATGTCAGTTGATTTCTGCATGAAACATTGCAACAACTATTTCTTCAACACATAATGTGTCACAACTTGTGCACTACTTAACCTTTCCTCTCTGCACTAATAGATAGATCATGATAGAGGAGCACAGGTGGAGCTTGTTGAATTAATCACTTAATGGGCTGCGTGTGGAAGAGAGCCAGGTCTCAACTAATTACAGTACAGTGATAATCAGTGAAGCAATTATCAGTGCAGCTCACTGTGACCGAGGACAAAGACAGGAAGACGCAGCACAGCGCGCGCTGCAGCCAAGACGCTGTCTGAGCTGCTCACCTCATCACTGCTGCTGGCTTTTCATGCTGCACTTCAGGCAACAGCAAGTCATTTATCATCTGTCACTAAAATTAAAAACAAAAATCATAGTACATGGAACAGCGTGTGGCTCAATCCAGTTTAAAAAACATCGGTTATGTTCTCATCACTACTCTGGTTGTGTGCAGAGACAGTTGGGGAAAATGGCCAAACAGCAGGAACAACAGTTGTGAGAGATTATTACCCGTATGGAGCTCATCACCATGAAGGCAGATGTCGCTTGGAGTGAAATTTTCCCTCGATCGCCTTGTTGTAGCAAGAATGTATGACGTAGAGATCTGGGTGAGAAATAGTCTCATATCCATTTATGTAAAATTATGACTTAAATCTGATCTGGGAGAAACAGAAAATCAGAGACTAGTAACTAACCACACAATGATGAAAGTTTTTCATTTGCATCAGAACTCAGCATGTGAATCCAGCCTGCTGCTGGTGCTGCACTGTCTGGCAAAAGTGATTATAAAAGTGTAATTTTATCACATTACTAATACATACTTTACTGTGTCTTATTGGGGTTGGATGTGGTAGAAAAACACTATGCAGCAAAGGAAGGAAAATGATTCAAGGTGTTCAAATCTTTTCACAACATGAGCATCTAGTTTACATACAATGTTAGATTTGTTTTCTTCTTTTCCTCTTTCCTTTCCTTTGGTTTATTTTGTTTGTATTTCCTTTTAATTCCTGTAAAGCACTTTGTATTGCTGAAAATGTGCTATATAAATAAAATGACCTTTAATTTACAATCAAATCTGAAAAGTGTGGCGTGTATGTGTTCAGCCTCTTGGTTATTTGAAAATAACTTTTGCTTCAGTTGCAGCTGCAGAAATTGATCTGTGATCATTGATCACATGCTGATCATTTTCTCATTCTTCAAAAAGCCTCAGTTAAATGTTGCAAAGAGTTCTGGATATAACTTTCTAAAATCTACAACAGATTTTCAGCTGGACTTTGATCAAGACAGTTTAGTATTCACAAGAGACAATGTGGTTTTCAAAAAACAAATACAATAAAAGTACAAATATAATTAAAAATATAAAATTAACCACAACATGCATGATAAACCAAAATACAGATATTGATACTACATTTTTTATTTAGGTTTAACAAGACAATTTCTATGTAAATCAATCAATCAATCAAATGTTATTTGTATCGCACCTTTCAGCAACAAGACATTTCAAAGTGCTCAACATCATAATAGCACAAAAATACAAAGTCGTTTAAACACAGTCAACAACGTTACATTTTGCACATCAGATAACTGATTAATGTTTCGTGATTATGTTTCTACAGCAGATCCAACCAGCTGGGTTTTAGTCTAGATTTAAAGGATCTCAGTGTTTCAGCTGTTTTTCAGTTTTCTGAAAGTTTGTTCCACATTTGCAGTCCAAAGAAGCTGAATGCTGCTTCTCCATGTCTGGTTCTGGTTCTGAATGCAGAGCAGAACCAGAACCAGAAGACCTGAGAGGTTCTGGAAGGTTGATACAACAGCAGCCGGCTAAACCATTCAGTCATTTATAAACTAACAGTATTTTAAAGACTGTGATAAAAACCATTCAATAAATGAAGATGTTAGTAAAAGTCCATGTATTTTATCAACTTTGTCACAAATTGGGACACATTACATAAATGATTTACACATAAATAGATGCTTAAGCTTCTATTTCTGATAATTATGATGAATTTAATGAAAATATGACCTTAAAAATTATATTAGATCAGACCAACAAAAAAAAGTATTTTTCAAAACAGAAATATGGGTTCAGTGAAAAGTATGGTTAATATCAATTTAAATGGTTATTACTTTAAAAAGATACTTTTAATCTGACACATAATGTGACAGTAATCCTGATCAAATGAACTTTTGTGGGTCATTTTTTCTGTTGGAGCTGCATGCTGGTGTAGTTCTTAGCACTGGTGCCTTGCAGCAAAAAGGATCTGAGTGAGTCATTCTGCAAAGAATTTACATATTCTTCCTGCGTAGAAATGTGTGTTAGGTTAACTGGTTTGTGTTCAGGGCTACACACACATATTTGCAAGTGTGTGTAGCCCTGTGGTGAGTCGTCAGCCGCAGGGTTACACCTGATGACCAGCCGCTCGGGGCGGGATGATCAGCTTTATGCATGTTGAATGTTTTTGCTCATCACTCTGACTTATGGACCCTCTCTGAAATCCTCTTGTAACAGTAAATAAATGTTATTATTCCTGCATTTGTTCTTGTCCAGTCAGGAGAGTTTTGTTGTGGCAGCTGCTGAGTCATTCCACCGGTTGCACAGGTGGAAAATGTTTCTATCAGAGAGGGCAGGTGACCTGAAAAACCAAACTGAATCATGGGTCTGCACAGAAACCACAATCAAGTCAGAAATTCGTCTCGCTTCTGCTGACAGGATTGTGTTTCTAATAGAAGCCTTTGCTTTTAGGAGGTTATGAAACCTTTACCGTTGTGTGATGCCTGAGGGAATTCCAGTGGAGCTGATTCCTCTGACTAGTTTCTCTGAAAAGTCAAATTAAGTGTTTCAGATTCAAGAATAAAACATTAGAATCCAAATTTTCTGCTTTCAGTAAACGACCCTAAACAAAGAGCTGGAGTTCATTTCAGTAATAAGGAACTTTTCACATATTAAACTTCTCATTCTTGCCTGAAACAAAATCTGATTGCCAACATGTTGAAGTGGTTATTCAGCTATTTTATTCATTTCCTGTTCTGAGCAGCTAAAACGGAGCCTTCAGAAAAATAAAACAGCAAACATTTGGACTTAGAACAGCATTCAGTGGAATAATGTACATACATATTCCACATATTTTAGCTTAATACTAGCATGTAATTTCTTAACTTCATTTTGCCTATTTTGGTGTCACAAGTACTTAAAATAAAACGTTCAGCTCTTTTCTGGCAATAGGGTAATGTTTTTAGTGTCTAAAAAACGAGCTGTTTCAAAGTAATCCTGATTATGGCGGTCTTTAGCGGATGCAGGGCGGTGCTGGGTGCACCACCCTGCACCCTGTAGCCCAGCAACATTACACAGCTGTTTTTACTGCTGTATAATGGCTGCTGGAAAAGACAAGTGTTTGGTTAGTGACCTTAGAGTACCTCTTATGCTTTTGGCTCAGACTCAAACAATTGTGCATCTGTTTGCAGGCATTTTCACATGTTTAAATGTAAACATTGAGTTGGAGGGCGTGGTCAGCAGCAGCTTATTTGCATAAAAGTGGCCTAAAGAGTCCTAAAATAGCACATTCTGAAAGGAGATCAAAATATGCAGAACTGAGGAGTTGAAATCTCATCTGAGTGATTTTATGCAAAGAATGTAATGAAATTGTTTTAATAGCTCATAGAAATATTGCAACTTGTTTAAAAGGAAGCATAACAAGCCTTTTTTTTTATTTCTAAGAAGTTTACCAGTGAAAGCAGATAACCTCCAAACTGCAGACTCTTCTTGCTCTGAAGGAGCCGAGCTGAAGAACTTTAAGTCATGCACTTGCTGGATTACTGTTATCAAAAATGACATTGTGGGCCTGGCGAAGGATCAAAGCCAGAGTGAAACTTTGTCATGAATTATTAATTCACCCCTGTGCCGCTGTTACTCGTCAGCTGTCAAATTAATGTCCCTCAAACTGCAGGAGTATATTTGAATTGGACATCAAATGCGATGTCACACTTTTCACTCTAGATTTTAACAATAGAGCCGTCAACCTGCTGCATTTTTTTTTAAAACTCAACACTTCTGCTTCAGTCCTCACTACCTGCTGTCGTCCTTCAAAACTAAATCATTGCTTTCTTGCAAACAGTGCAGACCAATGAAAAATCACAACTGAGTTCTTCATCATGTCCAGTAACTTCAAGCGGATAAATGCAACAAACAGGGTTTTTGTGTTGAGTCACAGGATGAAGTGATTCAAATTATTTTCATCTTCTTTCAATGGTTCCTTAACAGCAGAGGAAGAACCTCTGGCTGGAACAAATTAACTGTAAGAAAATTTAAGCAAAAGTTGAAATGAGTCATTAAAGCACATTAATTGTTGAAGTGGAAAGAATTTCAAAAACTCCCAGTAACATCTGCTGGTTGAGCCTCCGAGTGGAGAGAAATCAAACCAGGCTCTGTTCATTTATAAGATCAAAAAATATTTTCTTTTTCACTTCATCTTTTAAGTATTTGCTCATCAATGCTAATTCCTATAAACAATGCAAGTTCATTACTTTGGGATTTTACTCATATAAGAACCAGAAATACCTGGAAATAAAAATGTCTCATCATTGTAAGAATTTGCTGTTCAAAAAAAGAATTTTCTGATATTAAAATTTTTAGGGCTGGGACTTTAATGCATTCATGTTGACTGATTAACAGTACATTATAAAATAATATATCAACTTATTCCAGTCAGTCTGCAGCTCTAACCTCCAACTCTGATCAGGAAGATAAATCAAAACTTTCCTCTTGTTCTTTTCTTTAACATTTAACTTTACATCATTTGGCTTAAGACACAAAATATTATTTTATGTCTTGTTCCCAGTAGACTGAGTTCCCACTTATTCTTCAACAAGCTACTTTTTAATCATGTTCTAGATAAACCATTTATTATGTGTTAAACAAGAATAAAATATTATCTGAAATCTAATTCCAAAATAAAATACTTTTCCTCACATGACCGGATGAATACATTTCAGTAAAAATCAAACATATCCATCATGTTTGGAGCCTGTTGCTGTGTAAAAATGGGTTAATAAATCCAACCGTAACAGAGTTCAGTTGGACTCAGTGGGACTTTCACACTGTGGATAACGACATTTTAATTGACTCAGTTGGGTTCTTCCAGTCTTCGGTTCTCAGCTGGTTTTCATCAAGGAAAAGTTTTTCTGGGGTTCCACAGGGTCACTTCCTGGTCCATGACTCTTCCACATTAAACAAACAAAACATCCATCACATGTTAGTGACAGATAATTGTTCATTTCTCTTTTTGTTCTGTCAGAAAATGAGCTTGATCAATGTCAGCGTTTGTTTTTCCTAAAACTTCAGAAGTTTCTAGTTTCTAGTCCTGCTGTACTACAAACAAATGAATAAACAAAATTCCAGCCTGAGACTTTTGTATGTAAACATTTTTTTAAAAGATTAAAAAACATGAAAATCTAAGTAATTAATAGAAATGAATGCATTAATAATCTGGCTCTACTTTGTTTAGTCATCTGAAAAGTGAATCCAAGACTTATGGAGTTTTACATTTCTGATCTTGATGTTTTACTGTTTTCTGTCTTAAAATCCTTCCACATGTTTCTCTATTTAAACTGAATGTTCTGAAGCAACCTGTGAGAACAATAAAAGGCCAGGACATCACCATGACAACGTCTAATTTCCCTTTGGGATCAATAAAGTATTTTCTTCTGGCCTAAAACACAAAATGTTTGGCCTGTTTTAATGTCAAACAATAAGAGAATTTTCTTGTGGTTCTTTTGGCTTTTTTTTTCAGGCTTCCACTGTGTATTAAGAGAGAAGCGGGTATAGGTGGGTAAAAAATCCCATCTGTTCTCAGGACGGATTTAGATCATTGATGGACGAGCGCAGGGATGTCTGTGATGCATGAACTTGTCATAAAGCTTTGCAGATATCACATAGAGAAATGGATGATACCTAAAAATAAAAGTAGATCTATTTTCTTTCAGTCTTTTGCCTTTGCAAATGCAAAGCTGTCCTCATGAATCATCCACACTGAGCGTGTCCAACATTCAAAATGTTTTCCATCTGAACCTAAAGCCTTATATTAACTTTTGATTGCAGAGCTGCAGCATGCAGAGGTTTAAAAGTAAAAATCACAACAGAGACGTCTCCATGGCAGCCCAAATAAAACCCAAACTGCTTCATTTACACTGAAATATTTCCCTGTTCTTCCCATTCAGCTGTTTGTGAACAACAGGCCACCATATGCTGGCTGCTGACGCTCCCGCAGCGGGACGGTACTTTAGAAGCCATTAGAGGAACATCCATCATTCGTCCAGGTGGCAGTGAAACCTGAACTCAGACTCCAAGGACAGTCCTGGCTGTGGAGCAAACAATGCTGCACACTTCAGATGATCAGCAAGTTAAAGTTTCCTGATGCAGCCATAAACGCAGCTTTAGGCAGGAAGGCCCGGTGCAGAGGTCAAAGGTCCCTGTGGCAAACCGCAGGGATTCTCCAGACTGTGGTTAAGTGAAAAGATTTGCAGATCCTGCTGCTCTGGCCACTGACCCGTCCCATCATCTCACCGACCGCCTGCTCAGATCCCCCATCAGGAAACAACAAATGGAAAGATTTCAAAGGACAAAGGGAAGAAAATGACTCACATCAGTGTTAGCACTGAAACAAGCAGACAGTGAAGAAAAGTGAGAATTACTTGACATTTACAGAAATATTCAATAAATTGGAAGATGTGTTCAGATGAGGTTCGTATGTCAGAATAAAAGCATCTTTTGGAAAATATGCAGGTATTGCACAGTAAGAGAAAGTTTTGAAAATACAGAGCAGAGACTAAAAAAGATTTTTCTGAGTAAAAGAAATGTGCAAAATGAGGATCTAAAGTTGTAAGAAATAATAAAAACTGTGCAAATAACAGCAGGAATGTAAACAGTTTTTTGGGAGCCGACGTCTGTAACCTCACTTTATTAACATGGAAATATCCACAAATATTAACCATCTTTCAAAAGAAAATGTATTTATTCTCATTTTCATAAAAGTTTGTTTTTCTTTATTTGAAAGCATTGAAAACTAAATGGAAATACTGATTATTTAATAATAACACAATTATTTTAGTAGCTGTTTTATCACAAATCATAAGCTGTCTTTTGTCAAAAAGTCATGGAACATTTTTGGCGCTAAGTGAACCTTGTTTAGCTGGATTTGAGACAAAAATAGTGAGACGTATTCCAGAGTCTATGAGCTGCTGGGATTAAACTCGGGCTGCAGCAGCAATCTCTTAATGAAGGTTTGCAATTCAGCAACAGCTTCAACAGCAAAAAGAAAAGAAAACATCACTGTGTGTAATTCATCTAGAAATGTTCCCCTACTGAAATATTCTCATTCAATGAATTGGTTTGTTCTTCTTGTAGTTTCTGACGTCAATAAAAAACGTTCCAGTGACTAAAACATTTAGTCGGCATCCGTTCAATAAACTGATTGTTTCCAATAATGATGCTGACATGAGATTATTGTAGCTATTTCCATCAGATTAAAGGACCAGTTGTCACAAAATGTGTTTCTGGGACTGACTTTGATCTGACACACACATGAGCTAAAAGCTGCAAAACTATTTATCCACAGCAGATATTTATTGAAGCTGAACGCACTGTGTTGGAGGAAGAGATTAGGAGACGGATGATGAATGTTTCATGTTACAGCAGAGGATGAAGAACAGCAGTGAGAGCAGGATTCCCATCCCCTGACCTTGTGACCCTGACGCAGAGCAGCCACAGCTGTTATTGCTGCGTATTACTGAGGTGAGTACATTACAGCGACACGGACTACTGGCACCTGAAACACAGCAGAGCAAAAGGAAGTGTGAGTGAGATTAAACAGAAGGAGAAGAAACAAGAGAGGGAATCGATTTCCTAATGATCCAGGAGACTGGAGCCGCTCAGGCGCTGCAGGGTTTAGATGCAAAACATTTGAAAAAGATTTAGATGGATATCTTATTACAGTGGCATCAATAAAATAGAGAAAAAGAACAACTAACTTTTGAGAACATTTATTTTCTTTGGAAACTAATTACAGATAAATAATATTTTTTATTAACAAAATCTCATTAAATCCAATAGTTTTCAGCACTGCTGTAAACTGTTGCACTACAATTAAAACAACTTACAGTCTCCTCTAATATTTGGGCATAAAGCAGTTGTCAGTTCAAAAACCAGTTTGTTTCCATGTAATGGGATGGTTAGATGAATGTTTCATGGTTACATTTTGAACATGATTGTAACAGTGGGAGTCTGAAGGTTCTTCCAGCAGTAATTAAAGCCTTAAACTGGAGAGAAAAACCTGGTAAAACATGAATGTGGTAATTATCTGACATGTCAGGAGGCTGAACTGCTTCACTCAGCGACTAATTAGGAGTCGAGACAAAGTGCATGTTACCCCCATGACTCACCTGATCATCTCACCTGTTCCTGCTGTTATAAACCTCTGAAGCTGCAGGAAAAACTGGGAACGTTCAGAAACAGCCAAGGAGAGTTTTTTAATCAACTGACAATTAATTGATTAACCAAATAAAAATCGACACATTCTGCAAATAATGCTGATATTTTTTACACAATATTAGAAATACATTCAAAAATACAAATAAACAAATAATGAAATTTCTTTCTTGAATAACAAAATGCTAATTTTCTTGCCTAAAATACAATAAGAGCATTTCTTTCATGCATTCGTTTTTATTAAAGGATGCATCTGGAGCTAAAAAGACTTCATTAATCTTTTTGCCTGCTTTAACATCAATTCATGATGTAATACATGACATAATCTGGTTATCATTAAGATTAATGTCTTCACAGTATCTGAACCACTTGAACAAATTCACAAACAAGAAGGTTTTTAATCTTAAATGCAAAATGTACATGCATTTATTTTTCTCAGTTTTGTTTTACTGCTCTGTGTTGCACTTTCTATACTCCATTTAACAATTAAATTACTAAATCATTTGTCAATTATCTCAATAATTGGTTAATTATGACTCATTATTTCAGTCCCATCAGAAACATCTCATTCTCTAAATACGTTTCTTCTGCAGTCGAGCCAGAAAGATAGATTAGAAAACAATTCATAAGAAAAGCATCGTTTTATCATAAATAATAGAGCTCAGGTTTGTCGTCAGGCTGTGCTGTTGTTACGTCCTGATTACAGACGAACCTTCAAGTTATGCCAAGCTTTCTAGCCAGACCCTGGAGCTCGATGCTGAAAGTGTTGATTTGAGTTTAAATCAATCTGAGCTCAATATAAAACAGAGCTTAGGGGAGGTAGGATGTTATCTCAGACAGATAACATCCATCAGAACGATCGTTAAACCAAACACGATAAACATCTCTGCAACATTAACAAGGCTTCTTCACGGCTGATCTCATCTCATCAGTCTGTGACGGTCTGAGTGGGAACGATAAGGAGGATGTGAAAGTCAGTCATTGGATCACAGGGAAGAACCGGCAGGCAGCTCTAATCACCTTCTGTAACTACAATGACTCTGTTAGAACCAGGAGACAGCAGGACACTGTCCCTCTGTCCTCCTGACAGAAGAATCACCTGATATCAGGTCTGGATTAGCTGCTGGGATTAAACTCAAAGGCTCGTTACCATTAAGCTCCTCTGTGGGGAACAGGATTGTTCTGACAGATTTTATTTTAAAATTTCAACTACCTTGATACCAAACTGATGATTCCTGTGTTTCTGCTTTTCTCCAAAAATACATTTTCACCATAAAACGTCTCAGTTTTTACCAAACAGCAAAGCTCTTAACGTTCTGAAAACCAAACATCGTCTGAAGACTGGGGGGGAATTTTAATACCATTTAAATCAGTGAAAATTTAATGTGACACATGAGAAATTTAAGATGGCAAAAAAAATCTTCACATTTTAATTACCAGCGCAGCGTTGAGGGTCTTGGTAATGAACTCCTCAGCTTCCAGCTGGTTCTGTTTTAGGCCCAGTTCCACCGGTT
This sequence comes from Poeciliopsis retropinna, assembly GCA_010277075.1. Classification (NCBI taxonomy): domain Eukaryota; kingdom Metazoa; phylum Chordata; class Actinopteri; order Cyprinodontiformes; family Poeciliidae; genus Poeciliopsis; species Poeciliopsis retropinna. Next base: position 25,811,955 of record VMRM01000005.1, read on the forward strand.
CTGTCAGGGGCAGTGGACCAAGAATCCAGAAAGACGTAATGATACGCTTGTAGAAGGAAACCCTCAACATTTGACCCAAGTAGAAAAGTTTAAAGACCTGCATTGTGGCCTGTTTTATATACATATCATTGTATTTCTTTCTTTTTATAAAGGCTGTCTGGAATTTCCAGCTGTGAATCTGAAAGAGGTCCAGACTCTGACCACTGACCCACAGCTCAGTTCTGGGAGGAAATATGAAAACACAAGTGATTACCTGCATAATCACACTCACTAATTACCTTTCAGAGTCCCTCTTTCACTGTCATCAGCAATGTCAACACCGAGAGATCAGCGGATTACATACATCATTAGCAGCTACGTCTATTTGCCAAATGAGTTCAGCACATTTCCCTGATCCTGAAACTGTCAGGACATAAAGCAGAAAACGCTTCAGTAAGACGGACTGACATCATGTTCTCTTTTCTATCCTCTGCAGCTCCATTTCTCCTGATTTTCTGTTTCCAGTTTTTGTGCCATTTAAAAGAAGGAATAAATTTAATTGATCTCTGGAGACAAAAACTCTTCAGATTGGAAGATTTGAATTAAAAAATAGGTTTTTATTATTTAAAGATGAATGAATCTTCATGCATTCATGTTTGAGGAATCATTTTAAGTTATGGTATATACATTTATACAGGTTAAGTTTTACAATTGAAAGTAAAAGTTACTTGACTGTGCTGTGATACCGCCCCTTTAATGACTGCAGCAACTGGAAGCGAGGTTATCTTCTGGAATCTGTTAACCTTTTCTGCACAACATGAGCAGAAGTGGGTTTGAACCGACCCGGTTGTTCATGACAGACACAGAACCACTCAGCTGCACTTTTCATCTCCACATCCAACAGAACGGATTGATTTTAGTCCTCTGGTACAAACACCTTCATTCAGATGCATCACTAAACTGAACTGCTTACGTATGTCAAAACATTCAAATAAATGGATTAAATGTTTAGTTCAAAGCTGCTGCAGATGATTAGAATCAATCAGGACTCCATCGGTTTCTAAATAGATGCTATTAGTGCAGCACAACGACAGACAGAAAACAGAGTTGCTATTCGTCACTGTCTGTTTGAGTCTGCTGTGTGTCCCGTCCAGTGACAGCACAATCAGTCTCTGGGTCGGGTTAATACGTCTCATTCATCAAGCCGCCATAAAAGCAGGAGTTAAAAAAACAAGCATATTAACAGCGACGCCGTATTTATGTCAGGGGCTAAGCTGGGGATTAAGTGGATCGTATATCAGTGGAGAACTGAAGTTTAGGCAATTAGAAAGTTGATTTTGATCTTTTCAATGACAACTTTTGGCTGAGAAACAAAATAAGTTTGTTCAAATAAACCTGGGACTCAAAATACAAAAGTCAAGCAGAAGGCAACATTTCTTCCACTCATAAAATAAAAATATGGAGAATATGAATGGTGTGAAAGTCTTTTAAGTGCGCTCTGAATGTGTGTGACTGAATGCGTCCTGACAGTTTAAAGCTTGCAGAGTTTCTGGGAGGTTTTTGACGGTTTGTTCTTCAGTGCAGTGAGGAGCCTGGTCGCCGTAGTAACTTATAATGGCTGTGGTTTCCAAAGTCAGACCTCACCCTGCATCAAAACACATGAATCAAATCTCTGGCCTCTGCAGAACTGGAGAGAGTTGGACACCTTTGGTTTAACGTATTGTGGGTTCTGCTGGGCGAGTCCCAATCAGACGGCCAGCAGTCCAACTCGTCTGATTTATGGTTGCGTTTCAGCTCTGTGTGTGATGAAGGCGGCGGTGGCTCGAGCGGTTCGGGTTCGATTCGTTACTGCTGAGTTGCTGATTCAGATTGCAACCAAAGGTTTCAGGGAGATCAAGGGAAGTTTTGAAATGTGTAATTCTGTCAGATGTAGAATAGAATAGAATTCAACTTTATTGTCATTGCACTGTCACAAGTACAAGCAATGAGATGTAGTTTGCATCTATCCAGAAGTGCTATACAGGTGTAGAGAAGAAAGTGGGAGCAGAACCTGCAAAAACAGTCAAACCCTCATAAATTGCTATTTATTAAATACCAGGAGCAACATTTCCCTCATGCTTCTGTGGTAAATGTGGATCTCATCAGAAGCCCATTTTCTTATAACTAAATGTTTAGTGAGAAAGAGACAAGAGGGTACAGAACACAGTAAATGAGCTGCTTCAACAGGAACAAGAAGTGAAACTGACAGCTTTCTTATTAAAGTCCTTAATGTCTAATTATCTGGTTCTACAAGATAAAGATTGATGATGCTGCTAACTTCCTGTTTTGGGGGCAAATATGTGGATAAACACATGCAGGGCTGTGCATATTTATGAAGCATAAACTGTTCCTCCTAACAGGAACATTAAAAACAAATAACTTATTAAAACTCTTTAGGAGTTTTAAAAAAGGTGGTTGAAAGTGAGAGAATGTGAATATATCTATGGACTCCAGCATGTGATGATTAAATCTTTTATTCATTAAGAACAAACTCAGACCTAACAGGAACAAAAACAACATCTTTTTTGCAGCTGCCAGAAGAAACTCTGGAGATTTAATGATGACTAGCAGGATGCACTGCAGGTGTGAAACTCAAACAGAACAAACCGAGAACTCAAACAGGAAACAAAAACTGAAAATCCAGCTGAGAAACTGAAACTAAAAGACTAAAAATAATTCATTTCCCAGTTTCTGTGTGAGCAGAATTTAGGACAGGCAGAAATAACCCTCTGCTGATCGCCTTCATGAAGAAACAACATTTAATGACCAGTTCATCCCAACACCGACTAATACAACTACAGGCAAAGTCCATAAAACTTTAAATAAATCTGGAATCAGTTTCATTTTGACACTTCAGCTTCTCTAAAGAACAGAATCAACCTGATGAGCAGATTGAGGTTTAAATCCAACATTAAACTGAGATCAATAGTTTCCTCAGAGGAGCTTTTAAACTGAATACTTGTGATAATTAACAACAAAGGACAGCACCAGCTTGTACTTGAACTGGATTATTAAGTTTAACAAAACCCATATAAAACTGATTCTCCATGCATGTTTTTGGTTTATATTATTATTTCTAGTGCAGTTATTTTTTTCCTCTCAGTACCTGAGTTCATGTTTCTTCTCGGCTGCAGTGTTACAGACTCACCTGTTTCTGGTGATCATCCACTGAAGCCTCTCTGTTTCAGTCAGTCCTTGCCAGATCCTGCTGCAGTTCTGTTGGTGGTTCTGGTGTCAAAGCATCTTGACAGTTCCTGTTGTTTCCTTCATGTTTTGATCTTGTTCCTGGAAGTTTCCTTCCAATAGACATAAATCAGCGTTTGGGTTCTCAGAAACAATGAAAGGTCACAACAGCAGCATTTGGTGGTTGGAAAGACATCAGGCTGATTAGGGTAAAAAGATAAAGTCAGGATGCATAAACAATTCAAAAGTGCTAAATATTGACCATGTATTCTAGTTTATTTATTTTAATGAGAATTATTGCGGCTCAAGTGAAATTCAGTCATGAGGCAGGAATCGAACCCTGGAGGCTGCATCCACGACTACTAGCATGCTATGCTATGCTGTGCTCCACCCCACTATCGTATTTCACTGTTTTTGTTTGCAGTAGCGTGAAAAGCAGTGCGCAATGGCAGAGTGGAAGTAACCCGGTTTTCTCTTTAAACTTTTCTTATTTTAGTTGAAGGCATTTATTTGTATGCAGCTCAGGGTAACAACACTTAACTACAATTACAGCTCCAGGTTCATGGATCCTCTCCATGAACCTAAAACTAAAGTATAAACTGAGATTTAACATGACAAAATATCACAAAGGTTCAAAAGGTAAAAGTAGTTTTTGCAAACTCTGAACATTTTAAATAAAAGTTCTTCAACTCCTCTATGGCTTCTGGGACAAACAGAAATGTTTTCATTTCAAGAAAGAATCAAATAAAAACCTAATCTTTTGAGTTTTACTTCTTCACAAAGAAAATAGAAAAATTGAACTTCATAAATATCTGTCTGACTCAGCCTCTCCAGTGGATTCAGTTTGACACAATGTTTTCACTCCAATCCTGTCAGATTGTTAATGTTGCCATGAAACTGTTGAGAAATCAAAGCAGTTCCTGGCAGATGTTTTAACGCTGGTTCAACCAATCTGATCAAAGTGCCCATCATGGCTGAGACATCCCTCTCCCTCTTATCTTTATTAATGCTGTTCATGGTTTTCTCTTTGACTTTAGGTGACTGATGATGTCACTCTGAAGCAGCTGAAAAATTACAGCTCACCTTCTTGAAAACATTCATTTATTTTGTAGGAGACAGAAGCTGTACTGTATCAGTTATCCATCTGCATCTGTGGTTATGTGAGAGTAGATTTTATTTTCTTTAAAGGTGGGATGATTAACAACTAAATTCAACCACACCTTTTTTTTAAACTTCCTTATTTTGATCACCTACTTTGCATAAGTAGCGCCCCCTGCCCACAGTGTTCTTTGGAGGAGCGCGACACGAGGAAAAATACAAGAAAAAGTAACTGCAAGCATACAGCAAACTGCACTGAGCCAGTTTGCTTACTGCAGCTTTATCAGCTAAAGCTGCAGTAAGGAGAGAAAACAAAACCATGACCATGATTGCTAAAAGCTTTTTGACTAAATGAGAAATTTCTCATGGTAAATTTAAAGTAAAACAAAAATCATAGAAATAAAAGTTCTAAAGTTTTAAATTTAATGTCTACAAAAAGTCTGATTATAATAAAATAAAAAAATGTGTTTAGATATTTCCGTGCAGTAATCCAAGTAATTAACTTGGGGCTTTTGATGTTATGAATAGATTTGCTAAATATGGATAAGTTATGCTGAAGATGCTAAATGTCTAAGGTAGAACATTTAGATTCTGATGCAGGCTGTTCTTCAGAGTGTTGGTGGCTGCAAAGTCACGCAGCTCTACAAGCCCGGTGAAGCCATTAAAGATATAAAGATGTTTATGAGGAATTTAAAAAGGTCAGTACAGCTCCAGTGTTTGCAGCAGCAGAGTATTAAACATGCTGAGGGCCTCACTGCAGTAACAGTCAGTAATGGATGTAAATTGTCATTATTTGTGGCTGTGAAGGACTCAACCACAGACAGAATCACATCATCGCCTGATTCTTATTCATCCGTCAGTTTGAATGTTTGTGTTGGTTTTTCTGTCAGGAAAATCTTTCTGCCACAGGAAGCTGCTGTTAAAGGATTTTTAAACTAAATAAGGCTTTTCTTGGTTGCATAAAAGATCAAATTAAAGTAAAGAAAAAAAAAAGGTTGAACTTTTAAATGCACAATGAAACACTGAGGAAGGACTGAGTGGCAAAATGACCTTAAATACAAACAATGTGGATGAATAAAATAATCCTGAAGAAAGAAATGCCACAACCTGGTGGCTTGGATGCTTTGGCTTCGATGTGCATCACAAAAAACTACAACACTATAGAAAAAGAAATGCATTAAACAACCTTAAAATTTATACATCTTTACATGTAATCAATGTTTGCATTTTTAACTTTGTAAGAGCCAGTTTTTAAGAAGCATTTTAAATAAATTTGTTTTTTAATCTGATATCTTTAAATCTTGGTATTAAAGTACAACATGGCACTTTCAAAGGTAAATATTTCTAATCTACCAGATTTGATTAAATTTCATTTTCACAATGCAGCATTTGTTTAAAAAAAAAAGAACTTGACCCCAAGAAAATCCCTAAATATTTCAAGTGTACTATTTATAGTTTTTTTTTGTCTCAGATAAAAATTAAAAAAAAAAAACGAGATTTATGAAGGAAACTTTCTGATGTTAGTATATAGATAATTAAGAAATTCATTATATCGTAAAGCTTTCCTTAAACGAGTATAAATGAAGGTTAAGGAAAAGTAATTATCCTACTAACGGCTTTGGTGATCAGAGAAATAAGCTTTGGCTTCAATATGCAACACATGCCATATAAAGGGAGGCATTGCTCCTTTATGAGGGGAACTTATCGTCCCGGCCTGCAGAACGTGGCAGTAAAATGTGGTCTATCAGGCCTGAGGGGGCTGTGAGCGCTGGTGGGCCAGCAGAACCAGCGGTCCAGCTCTGCACTGACAGAACCACATCTCAGTCTGCTGGATATGTTCTCCTAAAGCTCCCCCAAGTCTCTTTCCTGGGTCCATGTTTGTTTTAATCCATTTTTCTGTTGCCGTTATCTCCTCAGCAGCTTGTACGCTTTGATTCTCTGCAGCCAATCAGTCGCAGGGTCACAGCCGCTCCCCAGCACACAACCGCCTTTCTTTATACTTGAGACAGAATTAAACCCAGAAAGAAATCTGTCTTTCCCTTTCTGAGCTGTGATAGTGTGAGACATCCCCAGCCTTGTGATTTCCTGACATGAATGCTGATGACTGCTGTGTGCAGCGACACCCCTGGTAGGGGAAACGACCCAGCATGCACTTCAGCTTTATTGTTATTAGAACCTTAAAGTAAAAGGTTTTTCACAGGGAAAGCAGCTTTGGCTGGGATGCAAGGTAGGTTTGGATTCTTCCAGTTTTAATTGTCATGTTACTATAATAATCTGTTTTCTGCACCACCGTTCCCATGCGGATCATGCGACACATCACAGTTTTCAACTCATTATTTCTAGTTGTGGGTAGAAGAGCTCTTCATCAGTTTTATCCCACCGAACCTGAACATGCTAAAGGGTCAAAAATTTAATCAGGATTTATCTTCTGGAACCAAATCCATCTTCATTAAAAGCCTAAAAATTCAACCATGAAAGTGGAAAATAGATCAATAAGCTTGGCAGGATTCCTCTGCAGAAAAACAGATAACCAAAAAAAAAAAAAATGAAGTCAGTAATTCATGAAAAATATTCATTACCTTTAGTTCTTTTAAATGTGTTTATTTTCAACCTGTAGATAATGAAAACCCAACACTTAAGTTCACAATATTAATTATTCAGACCATCAACTGTATGAAAAAAAATCTGCAAATATTTTATTTAATCCCTTAAGATTATTTTATACAATATTAAAAACAAAAATGCAAAACAAGTAATTTCATTTCTTTTTTAAAAGAGAAAAAACATTTTATTAACAGCATCCCTTTGAACATTTGATCATTTGTATCAAAAGTCTGCAGTTTATCTGTTTAAACAAACCTGCATAAAATATGATTTAGACCAGATTGTATGCACTGGAAAATGGCTGATATTTATTGATAAGTACACATAAACAAGTCCATCTAATCTAATGCAACTGCATAATTTGAAGCTGCAAATGCTTTATTCTTGGCATACTCATGTGCTTATTAGTAGAGAAAGTCTAAGTGTAATGAGGCAAGATGCAAATTAATTTTTTTAAAAAGCTATTAACTTCATAACCAACATTTAATTTAACAGACATGAAACTCGGTGCAGTGAATAAAATCCAGTCCTGCATGTTTTCATTTCTTCTGTTTTGTGTGTTTTTAAGGTTACCACTAATGTGCTGAAGAACTACATATGGTACATTTGATGGGACCTGGTCAGTAAGTTCAAACTGAACACAAAATGTGCAGGATTAGAAAAAAAAATTAGTGTATAATTTTGTAACTCTGCTTCATAAGCAATACTTCTGAATTATAAAATCTGTGACTCAGAATAATAGTCGAGTTATTCAACAGTTGTTCTGTTGGACCCATTTTATTATTTTTTTTTACCTTCAGTTTTATTTGAACAATTACCAAAAAATGAAAGTGCTGCACTTTTAGCTTCAGCCATATTGAGACGGGATCAAAAGTTTTATCTGGTAGGTCCAGAGCCAGAACGACTCTGGGTCACTTAATGGATTAAAATGATGAAATATTTTCCTGTTTCCATTATTTTGTTCTGTTCCCTCATGGGGGAAAAAAAAAAAAAAAACTTCTGGCCAACTCTGGTAACTGAATTAGAACGAGTTTGTTTCTAATGATTGCACACAAAAGCATTGTTGGCAGTTGGGTATCCAAAGATGCAGCACTTAGACATTTCTATCCCTGTCTGAAAGTACTCAGTAATAATCCATCAGGTTTAATATAAGATAAAATCATGCCTCCATATTCTTGACTTTAACTATGACCTCAGAGGGAAACTGATCTGGCTTAATAAGGAATAGATAGTTTTATAGAACCATTTAAAAAGATATTTAGATGTTTAAAACACAGTGGCCTGACTTTGCCTTCCAATAATTTATTGCATTCCTCCTTTTTATTTGGGCAACCATAATTTATCAAAGATCTTTCCAGAATGGAAATCCTTTGGTTCAACCACATTCTGGAAAGTCCAAGCAGATGGTTTCAGTTTTCACTGTTTGCAGTTTTATATGGTTTCCACAGCAACACTTTGATGAATCAAAACCTTTTGGGTTATCCTCACAGAGCCAGCTGCCCAACAAACAGGAGATAATAAAAACCTGCAGAATACCTCCAAAATAACATGTTGGGATAGAAGGAAATGTCCCTATCAAGAATGGAGAGTAATGACTGGTGCATCTTTCCTCTTCTGACACATGGCAGTAACAACAACAAGAAACCCTAAACGAGTGTTTTGTAGCTGCCAGACAGAGAATTTAAACACTAAATGAGACTTGCAGCAAGGAGAGAGAAAAACCAATAACAGGAGCGATTTAATCGCCATGTTCCACGACCATGTGGTGCTTGGAGGCAAACAGGGACAGGCGGATGATGGATTTGGTTTTTGCTGTGAGGGATAATAAAAATGTAGCACACACACACACACACACCTATAGAACTGTTTGTGTAGAACCGTATCGGCTGTTCAGGACTATTCTTTTCAAAAACCTACAGACTGAGCTTTCTTATAACGCTCAACACTTTGTTGCTTCTCCAACTTTTGGGTTTAGCTGGAAGAAGGTGAATAAACAAATTAAAATACTTCTAGGAAGTTTGCTTTTAATTTCTCCATCTGACTTTCAGACTGACATGGTGCAGTGGACATGAACGCAGGAACAAAAAACTCCTGCGTTCATAGCATGTTGGTCTTCCTGCATGGAGTTTGCATGTGTGGTCACTCCTGGTTTACCCTCCCAGTTAAAAACATGACTGTTGGGCCAAATGGTCTCTACCTACCTGAGGTGTGGGGGGCATGGCTGCTGGTCCAGGTGGAACCTGGTGACAGCTGGAGATCAGTTTTCTGTCTCTGCTCCGTCTTCTCAAGCCTCCAGTCGCAGATGGCTGCTGGTACTGAGCCGGGTTCTGGTTCTGTTGAAGGTTCCGTCCTGTTACAGGGAAGTTTTTCCTCTACACTGTCCCACATGCATGATGAGTGTGAGGGATTGCTGCAAAGTCAATAAACACAAGTGGTAGTCTGTTACAGGTCCCAAGTGTGACATGCCAGCAGACAAACTGACATCAAATCATAAATTCTTTAAATTTAGATTCCATACGAGTAAATCAGGATTCAGCAATGATGACTGAAGCCTGCTTTTAGCATCCAGGTTGCGTCTCATTTGTTCACCAGCAAACCTTTTACAGTGTATAATATTAACATTTACATTACCTTTGTCTTATAAACCATGTTTCCTTTTCTCACAAGTAATGATTAACTTGAGCATATTACCTTCCTTCACTTAGAAGACAACCAAAGCATAATTGTAGCATATCTGTAAAGCTAACAGTATACTATAATCTAAATGAATATAAATAGTCAGTGGCCAATAAGGTCAATGGGCTAGTTTTCTAGTTCTTTCAGATACGACTCATGAAGGAGGCAGACTAGAAGATTGCAGTTGCAAGTGCCTTGTAATTATAGTGAGAAAAATTATATACATATTTACGTCAGTGGAAACATCTGAATGGCCATATAAAATGTGCAGAGAAAAACAAACAAAAAAATAAATCAATCCCATAGTTCCAGAATTGATAAACCCCCACCCTTCAGTTCATCTACCCCAAGTTGGGGTTAGTTACAGTTCCCAAGCAAGGGAATTATAAAGTGCTTGGTGCAGTCAGTGGCTGACCAAAGTCAGATCAGAGTGGGGATAATTGTTCATTGGCTGCAAGGAGCCTCCTACCAGCCTGGCAGGAGATCAGAGGTCTTAATGCACCAAAGTGCCGTCCGTCTCTCTTTCTTTGGGCTCCAGGCCTGGACTTTCAGCTCGCCATCAAAACCTGGCCTGAATAAAACAGGACCAGTTTCTCAATATATATAATCAAACATTATGGTGTACACACAAATTCAATAAATGGCACTCTTTGCACTATAAATAATTCCAAATTAATTTTCAGTCAATATGCATATTCAATAAATATAAAGTTCATATATAAATTACATCCATGAAAAATCTAATAAATATCCACCATATAAATTAGTTGACATGAGATGTAAAAAACCTAATCTAAACAAGAGCTCAATAAATATTTAAGGCATAACTTTTGTTCACCAATTAATTATTAAAGGATACTATGGCCGTCTGGGTTTATATAGTCAGCAGTTTAGCAGCTACACAAACAGTGATATGAATGAGCTAACGCCAAGTTAAACAGAAACACCAATTCCTCAGTTTATATCTCACACAAGCGGTTTTTCATCTCGGCTTACAGTAGGTGGCTCCTATTGTTCAACATATTTGTATGAGCATCGGACAGAATTAAAGAAAAAGACAAAATGCTTCACTGACCTGCAGCTCTGCTGTTCCTAACGCGTCCTAACCTTTCATACTTCCCTGCTCCCGCTAATATACCTCGATGATGATAGGCCGCCGTGGTACATGTGACCCTGATACTCAACAGCGATTGGCTGTGTTGCAGTCTCGCGAGAACCCCTGTCATATTAAAACTATCGCTAGATTTGATAGAAAAAGCCTAAAGAGTGGAAAAATGGGAAGATGAGGGAAAGGGAGTGAAAATTTACACCTGGGTTACATAAAGCACTGATTGATAACTAGGATCAATTGGAATGCATGTGATTGAATTGGATTGAGATTTCTTGTAAAGTGGACTTGACTTTTGTGTAAAAAGTAAAAATGAAATTAAATAAATAAATTGTCTGAACCAGCATGAAAATTAAGTTTGTCATGATCCAAAGGCCATGAGACATCTGTGGGTGTTGACCTTTGATTCGTTGACTGTTTCTTAATTTTTATAGCGGATGCACTTTAGAACTTTTTAAAACAGTTTGAATGATTTTACCAGCATAGCTGCACACAGTAATTATGCAACTTCAAACCAAGCTGGGTGCGATAACAAGAATAGAAACCAGAGGAACAAGACTTGGATCAAAAGCTTGGAGCCCTTTACTCTCACCACAAACAGGAAACTAGACTTTGTATAAAAATCTTGGCTATAAATGTAGAGGAAGCATAAAAGTTAATCTGACAGCAGCACCAATTTATTCTGACCTCAGAGTGTTTCAGGAAGAATTCCTCCTAAAGGATCAATTCACTTTGTTCAGCATCTTAGACATTGTTGTGTTCTGCTTTAAGACTCAGTGGAGTCGTAAGATGAACAGCGTGTTACATTATCCGTTACTAATATGTCTGCAGCATTCAGCTGCCAAGAAATGTGGGTCCATGTGGGCCGACTGCAGCCAACTGAGCGGGACCGGCACTCAGATTAAAACATGAAATGAGTGGTGAGTGTGAATGTCCTGAGCACAAGCTTCATGTTATTTTGTGTTGTGTGAACGTAAATGAACTGATCCTGCCCTGATAACATGTTCATATTAATAACCATCAAGATGTTTCACAGCATCCACTGAGGTGAATCAGACTTAGATAAAGCTTTAACATGTATAGATAAAGCAACAACAACCTGTGCATTTAAATATGTTTTAGTGATAGTTTGATAAATTGTAAAGAGATAATTAGACAATTGAACTTTAACAAAGACTCAGATCATTAGAGTCTGTCAGTTATTGTGATCAACATTTAAGATCATCAGAAAACCCAGACTGGTCCATATTAATGCTAATGTCACATGGGTGAAAGCAGAGTGAGGATGTCAGCCCTTAAACAGGCAACAACTATGCACCAATAAGAGAAGAAAGGTTAAAGGTCAGTGCTACTGTCGGATGATACAGCAGAGAATGAGTACAGAGCTGACATAAAGGTGCTGATCAAATAGAACGAAGAAAAGAGAAAGAGAGAAGAAAATGTGATTTAAAGAGCAGACCAGAGAGGCTGGTGTAAGACACCTTTTCAAAATCATGACCTGATGCACAAAATGTAGCAACAATATCAGTGGATGTCAGGATGAGGGCTGGCAGACTGAAATATCTTCACAGGATCCAGCAAAGGTTGATTCCTCAATTGTTAAAATTCACACAAAATTAACAGATGCCTGCATTTTCTTTGGTTAATCCATAATTAAAAGTTTATTTAATTTCTTCCAGTCAATATGCTGAATCCCTCATTTAACTCAGGTTAAACTGCATCAGAGCAGAGATGATACTAGACCTAAAAGTCTCTTCTAAAATAGGAAAATAGAAACAAGTGATATTCAGATGAAAAGAACTCACAACCCGAGAAAAAGAACTAAAATCAAGCAAAAAAAAAGTCACCCAATTTTTGCTGTTGCACAAAATGGATGTTATTCATCATGGATCCAAAACTTAAGAGATTTTTCCATGTTTGCTGTTTAAAAAAAATGGAAAATGGTTTTTGGTTTTTTTGGGGCTCAACTGAACAAATTTAATTTCAGTTATAAGAACAGGATTTGGGTCACTTTCTTTCAAAAGGCTTGCTATATTTAGCCAAACTTAATAAGTTAAACAAAAGCTGATTTAGGTGCAGCAAAGTTGGATTTTCAGTTAAAGTTTCATGTATGTATTATAGAAAGCTTAGTTACAAAAATACAAAGACTTTGAACAAAAAAAAAGTGCATCAACTTCCTGCGCTGGACAAGCCAAATTTGTATCGGTTTTGAATTGTAGTTGAGGGCCACACAAAGCCAGCCTAAATGGCCCCCGAACCGCATGTTGAACACCCCTGACCTAAAGCCAATAAATAAAGTCCATTTTAGGAAAAGATAATATTTTATATATTTTTAAAGATGCCTGAAGCCACCAGGGAGTTATAACTGGTGAAGGTTTTACCTTTTAGCCAGATCTTGTGCTTTATTATGTTTCACACATTCAGATTTACTTTTATGACTGTTATGTTTCCGATATTACATGTCATTTCTTTTTCCTCACCATCTCTTTTTTTCACCTGCCCCCCTCTTTAGCCTCCCACCCACGTCTCTCTCCCACCATCTCAAATTAATGGAGCATGTAACAGGCGTACTAAAAATAGCCGTGCTACAGTCCGTTCATTTTTTTCTTTCCGTCTTTTTCTCCTTTCCTCTTCCTAATGTTCCAATTTTTCTCTTTTCTTTCCCTCCCCAAGGAGGGGAATGAGTAACGGCGAGAAGGCTTGTCAGCTCATTTATCAGCTGGGAGTCCATGTGCAGCCCGCTATGCTATCAGGGCTGACCGACTGAGGCTCTGAGACCGAGGGCCCCGGACCAGGCCTCTGGCTGTCTGGCATGACTCTTATTTTATGGCCACTGGGCTTTGGAGGACAGGGGGAAAACAAACCGTAAGTTACTGAATGTGGACGGCTGTAGGCTGCATGTACATCACCTCTTCGTCAAGCGAAGGCTCTGAATTATCAAGGGAAAGCTGCTAGAAGACAAGGTTAAAATGAAGGAGGGATTAACCAAAACATTCATCCTGTCTTCTGAAAGAAAGAAATAAAAATATTCTTTGGTAGCAAGATGGAGGAAGTGAAAATATTTTAAATTCATCTCTTCTAAAATAGGAAAATAGAAACAAGTGATGAAGCTACTGAAAGATGCTACGATATTGTGCTACAATGCTTATTAATCTTCTGAGTCAAGGGTGTCAAACATGGGGCCCCAGGGCCATTTGTGCCCTCCGGATGATTTTCTTTGGTCCTTGACTACATCTCAGTGGTCAAGGACCAACAAATAAATTTGGTTTTCAAGCTCAGACAGCTGATGATGATACATGTTGAAAATGTTACGGTGCAACTTTCATGTTTAGTTTTATTAACTGACATTCATGGATACTTGAGACGTCTAAAAATGATCATAACTGCTGTTTGAACAGGTCAAACACCAAACTGGAAATCATCTTAGCTCTACTGCAGAAGATACCTGCAGCTTCATTCCTGCTGTGACATCCATTAGCCTGCTTCACTTCACAAGTTTATTCATTTTAATTAAACCATTATTTAAGGTAAGTTATTAAGAACAAATTCTTCTTTACAATGATCACCTAACAGAGAGGAAGAACACAAGCAGCACACTTTACTATAAAAACATCGGCAAACTGTTGAAATGATAAAAAAGGTGAAAGCAATACAGAGACTATAGCAGAAGACACAATTAACATTAATTTATTAGCTGAAGCGTGTGCTAACAGTGAAAGACCACCATCACTTCTAGAACATAAAATTCCAACAAAGCATCAAACTTGTAGTTTTGAGGTTTTTCTGCAACATCTCAGATTATTCTTTATGCATAAATAAAAAGCAGCTGTTTTCATATTTTATTTAACCATACATGCTAATTTGATATGCTACTGGTTAAGTATTTTTGCTAAAAAAGCACAGAGCTCTGAAGCAGCAACAGCAGCTGAGGTTAATTACTGACAGATGAATCATTACCTCTGTCATCAGCGTGTCTCTGGTGATGCTGCACCGTTTCCATCTACACACAGTGGAAAGCAGAAAGTGAGGCATTCACAAACAGCCAAAGAAATGCTGCAACACTCACACACCAAAGCACAGGAATACTTCAGAATGCTCATCTCCTTTTGCAGTTCAGATGGAGTTTGTGGTTTATTGCTAAAAACTTCAAAACTAGAGAACAAAGCAAACTTTATTTATTGGTCACATGGTTGCTTGTGGTAATAGAAACACAAACACTTTCTAGCTCAGAGTTGATATCAATTAGAACAACAAGGAAGCAAACATTCTGGAAATGGTTTCACTCAAGATAAAAACCTGTTGCCTTTTCTTTCCTCTTCCTGTTAGCTACCATTAAAACGATCTCCTTCACTGATCATAGTCAGTGATGTCACTGATATTTGCTCAGATCTGAAGACAAAATAGTCACTTTGTAGTTTTGCCCAGCATTGCTTCGACATATTAGGATTTTTTTTAATACGTTAAAACATTTATAAAAACATATATGACTTTATGGGTATAAAGTCATAACCATGACAGAATAAATATGAAATACCACCCAAGAAAGTAAAATGATCAGTTTCAGACAGACTTTTGCAGCCTCTCACTCAGCGAATAATGAAGATCATGACCAACATGTCCTGGGTCCGTCTCACTGTGGCAGCTTCAACATGTTGCAGACATATTAGAACAGCACCTACATTTAACAAGACACCATGAATATTATGATTTGTTAATCTTCCAGACAACCAAATTGAAGCTCATATTCCATCACCTTATTGAGCGGCTAGAAAGATTTGAAAAAATAAGTGGTTCAGCATAATTTTTCTAAGGATTTGATGCTGTAATGAACTTAATAAAAACTTCAGATAAGAGTTTGTTTGACTGTAAATCATTATAAGTATTGTTTCTTAATGATATCTTTTTAATCTATCAAATCCAGTAAATCCAGTATCTTAGTATTTTTCACAGTAGGAAAGTGATTACAGACATTTTTCCAAAGGTTAACAGTTGATTCTCCAGGCTGCTCAGTAATAAAACAGTGATGACCTTTAAACTGTAAGGTATCCATTACGTTCTCTCTGAGACACAAGCATCTACTCCATGACTGGTGTGAGGTAAAATCTGCTTCACTCGACCGCAGAGCAATTACAGAATGCAGCTTCAAAGCTTTTCCCTGAGCTTTAATCACTTTACAAAGAGCATTATCTGGAGCAGGTAGCAGGGGAAGAGGAAGCACTCAGTCTGAGCGCCTTCACTGAGGAATCAGAAGCCACAAAGCATCATCTGTTTCCACCCCTGCAACAAGAGAGCTGCACATGGTTAGAGAAGACTGGAAAGAAAGAAAGAAAAGATGGATGGATAGGCACCACTGATGAACGAAAACAACTGGAACAACATTTTTGCCTTCCCCAGCATAATCTTGGGCCAACCTTTAAATTAAAAGTTGTGAAGCAGATCTTGCAGTGTTGGTTGTTCTGAAGTACCCAAGATGGATCTGAAATCAATAAATGAATCTTTGAATCCAGTATTTTCAATTTAAAATAGATCAATAGCAAATGAGCTACCTTTATAAATAGACAGCATGAGTTTTTAAAACATGCAGAGGGGATTGTGGAGCCAATGTGGCGTAGCATTCACCTGAGGAATGTACATAAAGTGGTTATGTCCATTAATATCTGGCTTCTGCATTCAGAGGCGTTCAGAACGCAAAATACTAGCAGAGTTATCTGGATCAGATCCAGTTCAGGGGATCAGCTGCTGTAGATGGGAGCTGGATTCTTTTTGCTCTGCATCACTTTCTGTGTTAAAGAACAAGCTAACTGTAGCAGCGGTCAGTGAACGCATCACATCCCAGTCCGACTGCGGTCACATTAAATTGTAGGATGAATAAAAACTAAAAATCTGCACTGATCATCAGAACCCATTCTGTCACGTGTGTTAAGCTCAAGGGCCGGGGGCCAAATCTGGCCCACCATAAGTTTTTATGTGGCCCTTTAGACTCTGAGGGCCCCATAATTAGAACTATTAAGATTACAGTTGTATGCTTAAATATTTAATCAATCAAATAAAAACTATTTTTACCTTTTTTATTACATGAAAAAAGTTTGATATTTAATTTGAAGAAGTCTCCTTGGAATACAGAGACAGGTATTTATTAATATTTTTGCCATTTGTTAATGGATAGTTTTATCAATACATTCTGCCGCCGACGGCCCTTTGAGGATATTTGTGATCTTGTTAAGAACCAAAATGAATCTGACACCATGTGGACACAGCCTGAAACACAGAAACGTCATAAAACTCAGAAACTCAAAGTCCTTCAGTCCTGTAATCCTGGATTAAACTTTCCAGTCTCTTTGTATCTTCTGGTCATGTGAAGGAGAAACACCTTCATCTGCAGGGTCTTATTGAGGTCATCCTCTCCATTGTCAGCCGTTCTCAAATAACAGTCCAGTCTTATCTGCTATTTTCTTTTCACTGAAAACAAAAACGTGAAGAAAAATGTTCAGTCTGGTATCACGCTGCAAGGCGGAGAGCTTGGTGATGAACCCAAAGCCAAAGGAAGAAATTCATTAGAGAAAAATTTCAACTTCTTATCATTTCGACCTTCAAATTCCCCCCAAACGCACCTCACTGTGAGGAACAGAGAGGCCCTTAAACTGTCAGGAGTGGAGGAAATATCAGTTTATTTTTAGCCCTTTGTGGTCGGGTGTCCCTCGGTGCTACTGCTATCGATTCACAGGGGGCTCCTGACTTTTATGAGAGCCGTTATGTGGATGATGTGGCCTTTGTCAGTGAAGCTCACAGTGTTTAGATAAGATCTATGTGGCATCCTGATGCCTCCAGATGGATGATCGGCTTTCAAATGAAAATGTTTGAGGCGTTAAAACGATCCACTCAACACGAGAAATAAAGGGGAATAAAAATGCTTTGAAGTTACATTTTAAAATAAATATTCACCCTGAATACAAATACCATGGGCTAATATCTGAAATTCCTCGATTGAGTCTGTAGTGAAGCGGCTTGCAGGACAGCGATACGGCAGGCAGCACGGCGCCACGCTGCTGTTCCTCCTCCTCTCTGATCTGAATGTCAAACCCAGAACAAGCTCTCCTGTCCATCATCCTTTGTCATCTGCAGCCTGGAGAGTCGGCAAGATGGCAGTCAGGTAGCTTATCATGCTGAGCCATGTCTGGGCCTGGACCGACAGCCATCATCATCATTATCATCATCCTCACAGTTTACATATGGCTGCATCTGTCAGCATTTGCAGTTTGACTTCAGGCGACACAAAACACCCGACAGAAACTCTGACTAATTTCATCCATGAAGGAACGATGAGCTCATCTGGTTTTCAGATGACTGATCAATTATCTAAGATTACTTATTGATTAGAATAACGTATAAACATCCCTGCTGCGAATGTGAAGAAACACTGACTGCTGCAGCAGCATAACATCGCACTGCATAAATATTAATATCCAACCGTTAATTCATGCAGTGATGGTTGCAAATAACTTTCATATTTTCACTCGTCAGATTGAAAGTATTCAGGAGAACAAAAACTAGATTTTTTATTTATTTTTTGGTGTGTATTTTTCTATTTGGTGAAGTTTCTTGCAACATGAAAAAAACTGAATTATAAATGATTTACCTTTTTAATTCAAACATGCAACATTTCAATGACAAGAGCAAATTTATAAATGTTTTGTAGAAAGGGATCTGAAGACTGTTGTTGGTCCGTAATATAAAGTCTGTCTCACATTAGACTCAAGAAAAAGGCAAACTTACCTTGTTTGGGTTGATTATTTTCTTTTTTTCTAATCAAGACATGAATCAACCTTTCAAGAATATCCACTTTGTACTTAGTAGGTTAAAGAAATCATTTTCTGTTCTGGGCCTAAAAGTCACTAAATGCTCATCATCCTGTTTACTTTGAAATTAATAGAAGCAAAAACACAGTTAATAAAACATATACTTTATATAACTTTATCAGTTTTAAGAGATTTTAAGTTTTTTTATTTGTAAAAAAAAAAAAAAAAAAAAAAAAACTGAAAAGTTTTGTTTCTCTGTTTTGCAACCTAAAAATAGAAATTAAATGTTTTTTTAAATAGCAATTTTTTTTTGTAGATATTTATCAGAAATTATGAATAGTTCAGACACCATGCATATGACTCACTGAGTCTCTCACTGGTTACTGTTTCCTCTGCAGAGCGACCCGTGCTGCTTACAGTCACTCATCACCCTCATCATCCTCTTCTTGTTTCTAGTTGGACTCGGAGCTTAAATGATAATTAATAACTATGATTGTGGTCTGGCTGATGGAGTGTTGGTTAACGGAGAAGCAGCTCAGGTCGCCACATTCATGGAGTCTCAATCAACCTGTCATGTTCTGTAGACGGGTGGGAGTAATGAATATAAATGTGTTCTCCAGAATGAAAGCGTTCGCAGCCCTTCTGTTGGCAGAGTGTCCTGAGGAAGATGGCCGCCATTTCTCCCATTACTGCAGACAAAGCAGGGTCAGCTGCTGATCACAGTCAGGTTGGCGTCAGTGATTCTTTAATATAAATGATTAATAGCTGTTCTTGTTCAAGTGCAAACATAACACCAAGCCTGAGATGATTAAAACAAATTAAACAGGAAAACAGAAGATGAAGCCAAAAGCCTAATCCGCCCCATTTCTTCCTCCTCAGAGGATGAGTAGTGCTGGAAGCCGTTTGTAACGTTTCAGTCAAAAACTAACTCCAACAATCTGAGTTATTTAAGGGTTCATTTTCAAAGTCATATTTTCACCAAGTTATTAATTGATGAAATTTTAAACTAAATATTTAGTTTGTCCTGCCATCATGTTCTGTCAGGAGGAATGGCCCAAGTGCTAAAAAAGTTTGTGAATTTTAACATTCAAAAAAAATTCTCTCCCTCATTATTTGGTAATCTAGAAAATATCATTTTCTCAAAGCTCATTGTAATTCATTTATTTGCTCTCAGGTCTAAAGAACATGGATGCTGTTTCAGGTTAGCTTGGCTCTGACAGTAGCACTGTGTGGGTTTCTGCTCCTTCTGGATGCAACCACAGAACACTAATGGAGTAATGGATCACACACTCATGTTTTACAGTTCACAGTTCGCAGTCCCAGGAAAAATAAAGCACACCCTGTCAGTTCCTTTATGCTGCGATGGAGAATGAAAGCTGACACTTTGCTCCACAAGCTGGATAAGAAACGTTTTATCTGACACCTGCAGACATTTGGAGTCTGGAACTTTGCCACATGTCACTGTTTATCCTCACAGCTCTCTGGATAGATTCCTTATTGATCAGATATGTGCTGTGTTGCAGGGCTGGCAGGCTGACGGATCCCAAGATGAAGAGCATGACAGGAAGCAAACTAATCCTGTGAAAAATTCACATCAATGTTGTCTATATCACCTTACCTCATAATTTACGATTGTTGAAATGGAATATGAAAGATATGGACGTTCCAAATATGTTTTCTCAAACAGTTACACTTTATCTTTAGTCTGTTCCTACTTAAAGCAGGAGCAAAATGTTTGAGCCTTTAAAAACATGAGGAGAGGTGATGGAGACAAGTTATTAAAAATCTTGGAGATTTAGACTGAAATATACAAAGTTCAATTTCTTTTCAACTTTATTCCCAGCAGCAAAAATTATAACCGTCTCTAACAACCTTCATTATATAAAGTCAATTATTCAATGTCCCTAATTCTGTTGTTGAGAAAGAGGTCGCTGACCCAATTATTAAAATGAAAGCAAAAGAACATGAATAGAAAGTTATTTGACTTGTATCAAACAGTTTTTATTTAATAAAATACTGAATACCCTCCCATTTGCATCCAGGGGCCACACAAAGCTATTTGAAGTGCCTCAAATGGCCCCCGAGCCTCACTTTGGACACCCTGGTTTAGAGGGTTTCTAACCAAACTGTTGAAACTGAGAGTTTATATTTTCAGCCTTGAAATAAAAGATCTGCTGAAGATTTTATTTTAACTGACTGCAAATCTGAGAAATAAGCAGTTTATAATCTATAAAAAACCAATCATGTTTTCACCGTTATTTTACTGTAGGAGGAGAAACAACCATGTCCAGTCGCAATGTGTGCAAAATGTACAGGTATTGAAAAACGTTCTCCAGATTATCATATTTGGCACGTGTGTCAAACTCAAGGCCCCAGGGCCAAATCTGGCCCGCCATAGCTCTTTATGTGGCCCTCAACTCCAAATTATAGCAACAGGCTCCTCCAGTTTTTCACCAATAAATGCAAAATTCACACAGAAATCAACAGATCCCCACATTTTTTCTGATTTTATCAACAATTTTTCTCAAAATTGGCCAGAAACATTTGGGTTCCAGTGATGGGGTCTCAGCCTCACTTGATGTCAAGTTAAAGTCCGTGACTGATAGAGCGATTAATAAAAGATCACATTTAACATCATATATTAGCGCAAATATGGTAAAAATTCCTTACAAATATTTCTAAATTAGCTCCACAAAATGTGTGATGTTGATTGCAGAAAACTAAAAAACATCCTGGACAGACTGATTAGTGTGAAAAGATGTTCAATATTATGTTATTTTAACCTATTGATTCATATTTGAATTGGTTTTTATCAATATGATCTGACAACATTCAGATTTTTGATCTGGCCCCAAATGGAAATGAGTTTGATGTTCCTGATATTCGGGGTAAAAACAATGAATCATGGACTAATTTGAATGTAAACAAGGATAAAGAGTTGGATATTTGGTGGTGGAATGATGTCACACCACCAGCAGAGGGAGATTCTGTGATGTCACAGGCGATGCAGTCTGTGATGTCATCAACTGCAGAATTGTATGTAACACAATTCTGCATGTTTGTCATTGCTTGCAATACCGCTGACCTGTTCAGACGCCCGCAAAGCCCTTTAGGAAAGTTTTCCGAACGATAGTAAGATAGCGATAGTATCTAGGAGAAAATGTCTCATCGTGCGCCGAGATACAACATCGAACTGATGGGACCCCATGGGAGGAGGGGAGTCCAGCAAATCCCCCATGGCAGGTTCCCTCCTGCTCACCCCAACGCCTTACATGGAGAAATCCACAGGCTGAGCTCAACCTGGAGATGGAGAGAGCTGGACGGTATGAAGACCACCAGCGACTGGCCCCCTGGAGGCAGAGCTGGAGGAATCCAAAGTCCAGTTAAAAAAGCAGAAAGCTCTCAAAGAAATGTTCATCAACCAGGCCAAGGAGGCAAAGAGGGAGCTGGAGAGAGTGGAGAAGCTCAGTGACCCAGCAGTCCTTAACGCTGCGGTCACTGCTTCCAACGTTCACAACAGTGTGAAACACATGAAGAAGAAGTCCTTGCAACAAGACTTTGCAGATTTAAAGGTGGCCCACCTCCTCAGCCAGGAGTCATTTGCAGCTGAAATACAGCGAGAGAGAGAAACAGCAAGACCCTCCAGGAAGAAATGGACGCCCTCCAGACTTCGCACGAGGAGCTGCGCTCTAAGTACGAAGCTGAAGTTGCTTTGGTGAGGCAGGAGGCCGAAACCCAAAAGGTTTATGAGGAGAGGCTCCATGAAGAACAAAGACTCCTGCAGAATCTGAGAGCAGAAAAAGACCAGATGTTTCAAGAGATGTCTCAGAAGATCCAGTTCCTGCAGGACAGTGAAAAACTTCTGCAGGACCAATTGAACGAGATGAAATGTTCATACAATGAACTAAACATCAAATACCAAAGCGATGTTTCTGCACTACAACAAGACATGGAAAGATACCAACAGGAGGTGAGGGGTGAGAACGAGACGAACTTGGAAAGAGAGAAAGAGAATCTGGAGCTTATCAATAGCCTGAAAGCAGAGAAGGAAGAGATCTTCCAAAACATGTCAAGAAACATCGCAATAATGCGAAAGTGGGAAAAACAGGTCCTCAATGAACTGGATCAGGTTTTCTTTTCATTTGAGGAGCTGAAACGTAGATATGAGACAGACATCATGGGATTACAGCAGCAGGTTGAGACATACAAGCAGAGGATGAAGCGGCAGGAAACACTTCATTCAATCAGAAACAAGAAAGAGAAGCTTCTCCAGAAAATAAACCATTCTGCCCTGCAGCAGCAAATCGAAAAGCTACAGCAGGAGATAGCTCACGAGAGAAAAAGTCACCTGGATAAATCAGAGGAGGACAAGGCGATTCTCAATAACATCAGAGCTGAGAACGCCGTCCTCCTAGAAAAGACAAGACTAGAAACTGAGTTCCTGCAGGAGAAGCTGAGCAGCGCCCAGGCTGAGCTGGACAAGGCAGAAGGTTTGTACCAGGATCTCCACTGCCGGTATGAAACAGACATCACTGCATTAAAACAACAAGGACAACAATACGAGCAGGAGATGAGATGTCTGAGGAATGACTTGGAGAGAGCAAGAGAGGACCTGCTGCTACCCGACATGCTGAGAACAGAGGAAAACAATTCCCATCAGAAACGGATCAGCGTTTTCCAAGAGGAGGAGGAAACCTCACTGAGCCGAGTCGACCTGGTTAACGTTTCAAGTCAGGAGGTTTCTTCAGAGGAGGAGCTCTCAGGAGAGAGTCCCTCCTCTGGTTGTTCAACGGATCCTGAATCCACCCAAGATCCTCAGACCTCTGCAGAAACCGGCCAGGACGATTTGGACCAACCAGAAATCAAAGCCATGCAGGAGGGTAAGAAGCAAAAATCTAAAATTTCAATTTGGAAAAGAATTCGAAACACTCTCCGACTGAAGAAGTCAAAAAAATCCCCAAAGATTGAAGACAACCAAGAACCTGTTTAATGTTCTTGGTGTAGAGAAGGAGAAAGACGTGCAGGAGAGACTGAGGACGGGAATCAGACCCAGGCAGGTTGTGGCCTCTGTGTTCGGGCGCCATGCGGCGCTCCGACAAGAGGAAGTTTACAACAGTTAAGTTTTTCCCCCCATTGACAAACAAGAAAATAGATCAATCCCCACCCAATTGGAAAAAACGTGGGCAGCACGGTGGGCAGCACGGTGGCGCAGCGGTTAGCGCTGCGTCTTCACAGAGACCATCTGTGTGGAGTTTGCATGGTCTCCCCGTGTTTGCGTGGGTTTTCTCCGGGCGCTCCGGTTCCCCCCACATCTCCTAAAACATGCAGGTCAGGTCAGTTGGTCACTGCAAATCGCCCCCAAAAACAAACTCCAAACTCATCATCAGTTTCATTGCTAAACTTGTCAAAATGATTCAATTCGCCGAACGTTTGACGTTTTCCCTTCGCTGGTTTAGTGCCGCAACACGCAGCTCAATATTTATAGCAAAGTATTGATCTAAGAATTAAAATCTTGTCTTTTAATAGTAATGATTTCTGCTTATTTTCACTGTTCTTGTGCTTTTATGGTTTGTCCTTTATTTTCCTTTTCTACTCGCTTTTTAGATTAAATTGCACTGAATTGCAGCTCATTATTCTGTGCTTAAATTTTAAAGAGATAGCAAAAGGATCATGCAGTGGCTTCTTTAGGCCGACTGTGGCTCGGTGGTAGAGTGGTCGACTTGTGGCCAGAAGGTTGTGAGTTCGATTCCAGCTTCCTCAGCCACATGTTGAGGCGCCACATTTACACCTGCATGTGTGTGTAAATGTGTGTGTGGGTGAATGTGACTGTGGGGTGAAGCGCTTTGAGTGGTCAGCATGACTAGCAAAGCTCTTCATCAGTTCAGTGCATTCACCTTTTTGTCTTTGATAAATCCTGTTTCTGTTTTTATAGCAAACAAAGAAAAGCTGATTTAACACATTTGGATTTCTTCCTGGTGTTAAATTAAGATTAGAGTTAAATCTGTACATAATATAGATGATAATTGTGATCATAATTTAATACTCCGGATCAAGAAGAAGCCAAAAGTTGTTTTATCTGGTTTGTTTGTTTGTTATTAGGACAAAACAGGTTTTATCAAAAGTAAAAGTTACTGTGTGATCTTTCTGTTAGTCTTTATTTACAATAATGGATCAAGATATTACAACAAACTTAACAAAAAGTGCAATTTAACATGAAAACCGTGTAGAAAAGGGAAGAAGGAGGAGCAATCCATGAAAGTATGAAAACAGAGAACTTAATCAGAAATCAATTCTTAGATTAATACTTTGTAATAAATATAAAGTTTTTGTGTTGCTGAGCTGCTCTCTTTTCTACAAGCAGTCATGTGTCGTCTGCTTGTAGAAAAGAGAAGAAAAGGGGCTAAGAAATGCCTAATTCAGGTATTTCTTTAACCAGCTTTATAGTAAGACTGAAAATTATGTTTTGTTTAGGACGTTACTGAAAGGTTTTGTTTGTCAACCTGGGTTTGATTCCCAGTCCTGGAGAATCTGCTGCATGTCATTCCCTTCTCTCTCCTCCCGATTTCCAAATAATGGCCAAAAGAGCCTAAAAAACTTAATTTGAGCCTAAAAAACTTTATTAGACCCTAAAAAAACCCCAACTAAAACATACATTTCACCTCACAAATGGACCAACAAATCAACTTTCTTCCTCTCTCTCTCATTTTCTCTCTTTCCTACATAATTAACACATTACTTACACACACACACACACACACACACACATCCCCTCCATGGGCTGCCACCTTATCGTGGTGGGGGGGTTTGCGTGTCCCAGTGATCCTAGGAGTTCTGCTGCCCAGTGCAGACGGGTTCTAGGTGAGGAACCAGACCAAGTGCAGCCCAAACATCCCTGATGATGATACACCTTTGGAAACAGGGGTTGTTCTCTCCGTACATGAGGTCCCACCCTGGAGCCACCCTGGCCTGGGGCTGGGGCACGTTGGGGAGCCCCTGGTGGCCGCTGGTGGTATGACAATAAAAACCCTTGAATTCCTGAACTATATCAACAACATGTGCATCAAGCAATACATACACTTAGCATTCCACAGATAAATGCTTTTAATTTGGTTCAGAATAATAATTGTACTATCAATAAATGATTTCTAATCGATGTTCTTGGTTGCCATAGGAACAATAACGCCTTAATCAGCTCAGAGGTTCAAACTGATGAAACATGAGGCTGGATGCTCTCTACTAAAATATTCCTCACCATCTTCCATGTTCTTTCAGCAAACAGTTGAGACAGAGTTGTTTCTGGTTTCACCACTATTTACCTGCTGCTTTACCCGCCATTCAAAGTTTTCTTAAAAGTTTGTCTGTTAGTCTGCAGATCATGTGACCAAACCAGGAAACACACTGAAAATATAGATTACAGCATTCTTTGTTTTAACTGACCGCCATCTTGGTAGGCGGTTGCTATGACAACAATAAACAAGCCACAACAACACCAGTACATTACAGCTGTTACTCACGGACAATTTTTGAGTCTTAAGCCTGATATTAAAAACGAGGCTTAATCAATGCTAACCAACTTATAACAAGATTTACCAACTAGAAAATTCCTGAAGAAATTTAACCAGGGCCTGCCAAAGTGTGCCCGTCGGTTTGGACCCAGCGTTCTGATGCTAAAAATTAGCATTGATGCTAAGATTAGCTAAATAGTAGTCACTAGCCTGTGGAGAGTCACAAGCTTGTTCACTAACCAATAGCTGAGAGCGTCAGTTACCCTGGCGCATGATTTCGCTCTGAAGCACCTTTACAGAAAACCGTAAGCCCCAGCAAAATTTCGAAAACATTTTACCGGAGCAGGGACTCGTATCGATGTCATGACCGAGTTTGATACCGATAGGGTGATATTTGTGGGCGTGAAGGCGATTTCAAAATTATTTTGGGTTCAAAAAGTTACTTCATTCTTCACTCTAGCGGAGTGGCAGTTGGTGGCAGTTATACTCTGTGTTTTGGCTGTTGGAAATTTTGCTCGTTTTTCGCTTGTTACATTGCCATCGTAACTCTGAATCCCACTAAAAGTAACAACTCCCCTCTGGTATCAAGCCACATGTTTTGATTCCACTTTTGTGGGGGGGCATGCAGCGGTATGAGCCGCATTATCGGGATGGAAGCATAATAAATATAATATAGAGACAATCTATTAGCTGAAGAACAATAGGTGCCTGCCATGCAATGCATGGAGAGCAATTACTGAGGGCAGTAATGATGCAGATTCATCAAACGTGTCATCTTGCTTATTCCCGCTGCACTGATCTGCGCAGATTATGGTTGGATGGAGAGATTGGGCTGCCTGAAATGAGGATTTGAGAAGTTATTAAGAGTAATAATTGCTTTAGCTGAAAGTGGCCTGACCTCAGTGAACTGCTCAGACAGGAGAAGCATTTCAGCTCCTTGTCATAATGCTTAATCAGTGTTAGAGAGGAGGATGTCAAACATAAACTCTTTTGAAAGATGACACTGAAAATGTTTTCTCAGCTGTAACCTTTCACCTTTAAAAAAAACACAGATTAAAAAACCTGTGTGTGTCCTCTGCTTCAGCATCTTCTGCATGCTTCATCATAACTCAGAGGGAACAACACAAGTTATTATTAGACTCACCGTATTAAAATTTAAAATTAAAAACTGAACTTTTGATAAAGTGCACTCTGACAGCTCAGCTCTTCTGCAGATCATTTCTGAGAAATAAAACAGATGTACATGACACAGTAAAGCACGCTGTGTCCCAACCTCTGCTGCGATCTGGAGTCAGGCTGGTAAGGCGGCACGGTGTGGGCGACAGAGCCGCTGGCCGCCGTTCTATCTTGGTGTGTCTTGGATATCTGCTACCCTCTGATGAATAATGGAAGAAGCGGTGAGCGGTGGGCGGCAGAGAGAGATGGCCTCTCCTCAAAATAGACATCAGTGCAAAAATGCAAAAGATCTCGTGGATGAGATGGAGAAGACCAGATCTGGAGAGCATTCAGCTTCAGAAGCAGAACTCTGCAAACAAGTTGTCTTAATATGGATTTGTCATGTAAAATCTCTTTATACCACACTGTGTTCATGTAGTTACTGGAACTGGACAATAGGTTGCAAAACACCAGCTCTACAAATCACCCTGACCACACCACACTTATCACAAAGCATGGTGGTGGCAGCACCATCCTGTGGGGAAGCTATACTGCAGCAGGAACAGCAAAAACGGATGAAGCTAAATCCTGGATGAAAACCTGGAAGTCCAGTTTCCAGAACAACCACCAGATCATGTGTTAGAATGGCCTAGTCAAAGCCCAGATCTAAATAAAATCAAGAATCTGTTACAAGACCTGAAAATCACAGTCTGAAAAATCAGAGAAATACCTTCAGTTTCTAGTAGACAGCTCTTAGTCATTCCTGAAACATCGTTCTGCAACGGAAGAACATGGTGGCTGAATAGAAATGTACGCCGCACTTTTCAGATTTCGTTTTTAAAAAGTTTTACAAAAATAAAAAATAAAACAACAAAACAAAAATATGCTGATCTGTGTCAGGTTGTAAGAAGAGAAAATAGGAGAGAACTGAACTGAATAAAGAACTGAACTGAACATAGAGTGTGTGGGTGTGTGTTGTGTGTGTGGATGTGCGTTGTGTGGGTGTGTGTGTAGGGGTGTGTGGGTGTGTATGGATGTGTGTCCCAGACTCAGTGGAACTTCTGCAGTCAGGCATTCAGCTCTCTGCTCCGTCGGAGCGCCGATCAGCCGATCAGACATCCGGTTCGGTTCCGCTTCATTAGAAATGACATGAACTGTGACGGGAGCTGATCAGAGATTCTCCCGCTAATTTCGGAACCCAGTGTGTGTGTGTGTGTGTCTGTGTGTGTTTCTCTCTCTCTCTTTCTCTCTCTCTCAGCAGAGCTGAGACTATTTTTAGAAACAATGTTGCGGTGGAGGAATCATTTAAACTGAGGATAAAACATTGGCTCGGAGCGGATCTGCTGCTTTCTCCTCTCCTCCCGCCATGGGACAAGATGCTGCCGCTCCGCCAAGACGCTCCTTCCTCTGCCAACTTTTGCGCCATGGAATCCGCCGCACTTTGTAGAACCGGTGGCAGCTTTGCGCTCTTTGGGACTTCACTGACTTTTCTGTTTGCCTTTTTCATAATGTTAGAATATGTTGAGATGTTTGCAGTTTGGACAGTCGCTGGGAAGTGTCTTCCTGAGAGAAACTAACCTCTAAGAGTTGCAAGCTGAAGGTTTTTCTTTCTACTTTGAAG
Organism: Poeciliopsis retropinna; assembly: GCA_010277075.1. Classification (NCBI taxonomy): domain Eukaryota; kingdom Metazoa; phylum Chordata; class Actinopteri; order Cyprinodontiformes; family Poeciliidae; genus Poeciliopsis; species Poeciliopsis retropinna. The sequence continues at coordinate 25,840,719 of VMRM01000005.1, forward strand.
TGCAGATTTTCGCGGCTCTTATGGGAATTAGACACTCGTCTCGCTGCATGCTCCTCAGGAGAAAAATGGCGGAGTCTGAGAGCGGTGAGGTAAGTGAAAAAAAAGGAATTTGATTTTAACTCGGTGTGTAAAAACCACAGCAGGGAGTTAAAGGCGTGAAGAGCCGTGGATGCTGCAGCACCGACTGACTGTCCGGGGGTTCCGTCTGTCTGTCTGTCTGTCTGTCTGTCTGTCTGTCGTCCGTCCTGCGGAGCTTCAGACATTAAAGAAATAATTACATCGCATCAAAATTAAGATGCGTTGCAGTGAAAATGAGATCGTCCAGCCTGCTAAACATCATCATCATTCATTAAAACAACGTGAAGGTCTGAGCAGCTCAGTACTTTAACAGGACGGGTTGGACCTCCCGAACATTCAACAGAACCGTCCGGCTTCAGTCAGTCCGCTGGGATTTGCGTGTCCAGGATACTGCGGTACTCTGCGGTGGAGGAGCAGCTGGAGAGGAAGCAGTTTGACTCAATGGACTGACAGAGATGGTTTCAAAGAGCAGAATTTCTTCTTCTCTGGAATGAGTTTGATAACATGATGTGACCTTCAGCAGCACTGAGTGAGGTCAGAGGTTACAGCCTAATGCTGCTTCGTTTTTGCGTTTCTTCATCACTAAAAGTTCAGTTTAATAGATTAGAGAGACTTTCTGTGTAGGAATGTTTTCTGCTCCTCAGAGAACCAAAGAACCAAACAGGACAACAACAACAACAACAATAATAATAATAATAATAACAATAATAAAATTCACTTCTTACAAACAAACATCTTAAAATAATAAAATCTGGAAAATCTCACAAAGATCTGTTCAAACATGTAAAAATAGAAACAGTATTACGGGATGGAGTAGATATGTGTTAAAAAAGGCCTAGTCAAAGTCCAGTCAATCTGAAAGACTGTTAAGCTCGCTCCTTTCAGTGAGAAGAATGGGAAAAAATAAACTGTAATATTTTCCTTCAGATTCTGAGCTGCTGATAGTTTGTGTTGTTAAATTTCAAAGCATGTTGAGCTTTTTGGTTTTAAGGCGACAAAATGAGGAAAATGTGAAGCGATTTGATCACTTCTGTGCTTAATGTAGAAAACTGATTAGAATCTGATCTGAAGAAACTCAGTCTAAAGTCAGACTGATTTTCATTCTGGTCTATAGATCATCATCATTTATCATGTCAGAATGTCTGTAGTTTTAAATCAGAGCGACTTTAACAGGCAGGATGAGATTCTGTGTTGTGTAAGAGAAGAAAGGACAGAACTGCCCTTCTCAGATAACAAGCCTCACCTCTCTGGAGCGCTCGGTCAGAAATAGAAGCATAAATGTGTTTATCTGTTCTGAGGGTCAAAGGCAGATTGTTCCACCTTCTTCTGGCTGTTCCTGCAGCTGCTCTCCTCCGGCTCCGCTCAACGGATCACCATAAAGCCTCAGAACTACCAGACTCATTAGATCCTCTAACTCAGCAGACTTCATTTAATGAACGGTGACTCTTCTCTGGTTGTTCTGGTTATCAGTCCCTTTGTTTTCCTTGGATGTCAGAGTTTAATCTGAAACGACATGGCCTCTGAGGAACCTTTATGGTCCAACATCCTACCGGTGATTTAAATAAATAGATCACTTTGAATCAGGCTACAACCAGAACTCATGAAAATCTGAATCCAGATCTAATCCCAGGATTTCTCCCGATGATCAGAGAAGAGAAGAGCAGCTGTTCATCCTTCAACTCAAACCTCTAACCTTTCAGACCAATTTTAGTTCTAAAATATCTGTCCACATCTACAACTTCCACACATTTGATTCATGATTTCCTCGATTAAAACGTGTGTTGCTGTGGATCTGATTCCCGAGGTGGGAGCAGAGAGACTTCTGGACGCTGATGTAAGGCTGCGTCCACACAGCCGGTCCTGATGCTCAACTCTGATTGTGTTGAAATCAGATTATTTTTTTAATGGTCGTTCATACTAATATATGATGCAACCACAACTTCACTTCTGTGACTGATCAACAACCCCAAAGCGACTCACATGCACAGAAGAAGAAAGTAGATGTCACTCAGCAGCGCTGCGTTGACTCCAGTAAAGATGGCCGCCGTCTCTCGATGGATTGTGAAGTTGCTGAGAGTGACAGCACGGTCAGCAGACGGTCAGCAGACGGTCAGCAGAGGAAGGAAGCTGATAAACAAAAAGCTAACAGCTAACAGCAGCGGCCTTTAGTGGAGCACTGACTGCAACATCTGACCTTCATAAAACAGATGGCATCATGAAGGAAGAACATTCTGTGAAAATGTTGAAGCAATATCTAAAAAACTTCATCCAGGGATGTAAAGATTGGACAGAAATCAGGCTGGAATCACCATGGAGCCAAAATGGCTTCTGTGTGGAGAGGCCAGCATGACGACCTGAGCTCAGGAACAGAGGAAGTTTGTAGGCGGAGCTTAAAGGTGCCAACAAGCCTGACCCAAATAGACCGGTTCTGTTAGGAGGAATGGACAAAAATTAGAGAGAAGAAAACCAAAAACACACAACTCAGAGTTCAGAGGTGATTCTACCAATAAGGCAGAAAGTTCTACATTTGGAAAATATTGAAGAATTCTCTGAAAACTCATTATTCTGTTCAGTAAATGAGATCATTTATATAATTCCATCTTCATAGTTTCCTGTTTTTATAGAACGGCTCAGAAAATACTTCAGCTTTAGATGGAACAACTGCAAAGATCAGAGGAATTAGATGGAAAATGTTTTCCTTCCTTTAAAAAGGAGACAGAAGTTCCTCTGCTGAAGCCTCACAGTTAGTCATGTAAACTCCATCTTGCCAAATATATGGGGTTTTTTCTCATGTATTTTTAGACGCCTGGAAGTTGGAATGAGAACAAACAGCAGAGGAGCTTTCTGGGTTTTTCTGGGATGGGTTGTCTCTGTTTGTCCAGATTTGTCCTGAAAGCAGCTCCTCCTGTCCGGCTTAGAGGTGACAGTCTCAGCATCATGGCTGCAGAACGTTCTGCCTGCTGCTGCAGACTGACTCACTTCAGGAAAGCTGTTTGTTTGTTCACAGGACTTTATGAACTCATCAAAAGTTTGTCTGTTGAAGGAAAACTTGTTCTTGAAGAAACGTTTGTCTTCTTCTCTTGTTTTTTAAAGCAGCCTCAGTCCCAGCCGCGACCCATTCGCATTATTCCGTCTCAGTCAGCGCAGCCGACCTCGCTGCCCAAACCTGTGCCTTCTGTCCAGCCCGCGTCTCGGCCCGCTCTGCCCCCTCACACCCCCCACGCCGCCGGCCTGCCCAGTTGCCCCGGCCGGGGCAAGATGGCCAAGTTCCTCAACCCGGATGAGATGACGTCAAGGGACTACTACTTTGACTCTTACGCCCACTTTGGGATTCACGAGGTAAAACGTGGTTAATTCTGGATTCGTCTAGAGACCGAACAGTTTCACACATTTTTGCATCAACTTGGGTTATTCATAAAATTTGTTTGATGTTTTAAGTTTGACAAAAAGGCAAAAACAGAAGATCTCTGAGTAATCTTCCTTTGGCTTTAGAAGCTGTAACAGAGATGAACTCTTTCATTAAAAACTGCACAACATTTCTTCAGCCAGTGGATCTTCACACTGTTAAAACATAGAAAAGGGAATTCACAAATCGGTTGAACTTTTAGACCCATTGAGCAGCTTTATGCAGGAAGCAGAGTGCAGCACATGCAGACTCAAACACCATCCAGCCCAGCAGCTGCAACCGTTTCTGCATCAGTTGTTCTGGCTGCAGCCACAGATGCATCAGAGCGCCGTTTCTAAACCAACAAATCTGACGTGGTGTTACTGTAAGAGTGCAGAATGATTCAGCTCCTAAACCATTTTTTTATTATTGCAGAAAAAAGGTAATAAAGGAAATTTAAATATACAGTAAAATATCTTCATGTGTTCAGAATAAACATTCACTCTACTAATTCCTAATGTAATATCACATAAGGAAATATTTGATGGCTTTTTTATTAAACTGTAGTTTTTCTATAATATATACAACACGACGCACTTTTCAGATCATTCTTCCTCTTGTTTTTTTTTTTTTTACATCTAAATTCCAATCAGCTATTATGCATGAAATATTTCTGATGCAAACAGAGCCATCAGAAACCAATACAGTTTGCATTAATTCATGCATCATATTTAGTTTCTTTGTGGGAAACTGCAGACTAATCATTTCAACTCCAGTTATTTTATTAGCAGCTGTGGCTTCGGGTATAGATTGTAAATCGGAAGGAAGTGCAAACTTTGGTTTTCACATTTACACCTCAAAAATACACTGAGAGCAAAAGTTTTGTGTCATTTTAGTTTTAGTGTCGCTTTCCCCTTAAATGCCTTAAAATATTATTGAACCTTTTTTTTTTTTTTTTGCTTTATTTCAGTCCAGTTTTTATCTGCAGCAGCTGCACATTAAAGCTTTCAGATGTGTTATTACAAATATACAGAAATCAAATCTGAAATCAAGAAATGCAAACAAAAATACTTTAAACCTGCTTTGCATGCTCAATAATACATAATGTTTCTGCAGATATGACCTTTTCATTCCTTATTTAGGAGCAGTTATGTCTCTCCGCTGCGTTGCAGAGTTACATAAATCCATAACTGTGTGATTTCGTCTTAAGGCCAACTCCAGACTGCTTCTGCTCCTCCTCTTTAATGTTCACAAGCTTTTAACTCAGACCTTTTATGTCATGGAGGTTTTTAGAGATGGCTGAGGTTATGATAGCTCAGCCTCTTCAAAAGGCCACAAATCTTAACCTTTCCTCTAACAAGCTCTTCCTGAGAGCCGCAGCATCTCAGACAGTCTGAGCTGAGATCCATGCAAACTTCTACATTTGATGAAAAAGGATAAAAAAGCAGAATCATTTCTAAAATAGATAAAATAGCCAAACTTTATTCATTTTAATCACGTATTTCTCTCTCTCTGTGCTCATATCTTCTTCTTTCAGCTCACATTCTTTCCTCAAATTAAAACCAGGAAGTTGTGAAGGGAGTAAAAATAAAAATATGTTCCCATTGTGACCTGTGAGAGGAATTTTTTATATTTCAGGAATGTAGGTCAGGCATATTTTTGTCACTTTTGTATAGTCTCCTCACATTGACACTGTTTGAAACACAAAGGCTGAACCTGCTGGCTCACAGAGCATCGAGACATTAAATATGGATTTAAATGAAGCACACAGCTGAGAGGAAACAGGAGAGATTAGCTGGAAGCTGCACATTATTCCTCACTGCTCCACTGTAGATATGGCAGCAAAGCCAGGCTCCAAACAGCCAATCACAGCCAAGCTTTCACTCTTAAAGGTTTGGAAACATTCCTGATCCTGACAGTTTGGTTCATTTCAGGAAATGCTGAAGGATGAGGTGAGGACGCTCACCTACAGGAACTCCATGTATCACAACAAGCACATCTTCAAGGACAAAGTGGTTCTGGATGTGGGGAGTGGGACGGGGATCCTGTCCATGTTCGCCGCCAAGGCCGGAGCCAAGCACGTCTACGGGGTAAGAGGAGAGTTCCCGGTTCTGCTCAGATGAACAGCAAACTTCACAGAACGTTTATAGTAGGAAAAGAAAATCAGAACCCAGCAGTCATGATGTACATGATAAACTGAAGGGGGCGTGGCCAAAATAACCAATCAGTTTGGTCATTTCTTCAGTGATCCAGCAGGTGGCGCTATAGAATAAAATCCACAATTTTCTGTCCCTCATGTCGGCAGTTGAAGCTCATGGATCATTTAAACAGAAAGGATTTCCAGCCTTTATTTGTTTTATCTTGTGACTATGGCTCAGAGAATTTAAAAAATTTAAATTTACATTTCAGAAAATTGTAGTATTTCATAAAATCAATAAAAATGATATTTTAAACAATTGTTAGGTTTCTGAATGTGGTCTGGGCTCCTTTTGCATGAATTCCAATATCAATGCAGCGTGGCACAGAGGAGATCTGCTCAGGTTCTGGAAGTCCAGAACCTGAGAAGCTGTCTCATCGTCGTTTTGACTTTCATCAGAAAAGAAAAGTTCTGGTTCTGTTCAGCCCAGGTGTGTGGGATCCAGGATCTCGATGTTTGACAGTTCAGATTCTTGTGAAGTGAACTTGGCTGGATAATCCTCTCCAGGCTGCGGTTGTCGCTGCTTCACTTTTTAAATTTTACTCACACATTTCTTCCTTCCACTCAACTTTCTTTGAACATCCTATCAGTTTCACAATATTCGGATTTTCCAAGACACTAAGTATCGGATTTTAATCAGTATTGAAATGCTTGGAGTTATCCTTGTTCATATCTCCAGACGTTGTTTATATGTCAGCTTTAAAATGGAAACCAGAACCAAACAGATGAGGAAGGAAACAGAAAACAACTTTCTGATGAATCAAACTCGGCCTAAAATGGTAAAAACTTAGCCAGAAATCAACGAGAAGAGGCCGATGTAAAGCCACGCTGCAGTCTGTTTCCTAAAGATCAGAGGCCTGAAAAGAAATGAACATTTCATGGAGTTTATGGATCTCGGAGCCCAAACACTGAACTGAAGCCAGAGCAGAATGAAGCACGGCGGCGACGGGGTCATGATGTGGGGATGAGAGTCGTGACGTATCGGGGTTTGTTGTTTCCTTTTTTAACACGACAATCCAGAACGTAACAGGAAGGAGCTTTTTGACTCCAGACCGACAGGATGATCGATTCGGATCAGTCGACCCGATTCCTGAACCAGGAAACATCAAACCTGCTGATTCTGACGCAGGAAGTTGAATCTTTGGTCTTTAATCACTTTTCACCTGTGTATGCAGTAAAAGTTTGAGTTTTGCAAAGGAAAAGGAAAAAGTAATTTAGTTCATAATTTGATTTGAGGAAGAAGATGAAGAGTTTCCAGATCATTTGCATGAAAGAACATAAAAAATCTGAAAATAATTTTGAGCTTTTCTCCTTTTTAAGTCCAGTTGTTTTGAGTTGAACCTGCTGTGTCAGACTTTGTTGCACATTTGAAACATTCCTCTGATGTGCAGATGATAAGTGTGCAGACGGCAGCAGGTTGTGATCCGCTCTGCTGTTCTGTTCTGTTCTGGAGCAGAAGTAATTTGGACCCAAGGCATGTCTGAGAATAAAACGCAGCATGCTCTCCCCTGGCTGGTGATCATGTGGAGCTTATTTTTGACTCCACTTCTATCCACAAGCTTCAGGGAAGATGTGATTAAGTCGGGTTTTTCTGAGCTGCTGGTTGACATTCTGCCGTTTGTGTGACTTTACCTCCAGCCTGATGTTTGTTTGCCTCTCATCCAGCTGTCTCTTTGGGTTTCTCATCTCTCCGTCTCTCCGTCCTTGTCTTTCGCCCCCAGTTGATGCTTTTCACATCTGCGCTGCCCCTCCATGTTTCTGGAGGCGCATGGAGAACCTTTCTAGGTTCTAGTCTGAACCTACAAAGTTCAGACTTCAGAGATGATTTCAGCTTCAACTGAGAGGATGTGAACTTTACCGCTAAGCTGTCTGCATGTTGATGCATTGGATCTGTAATGATGTTGACATGTTTTAACTGCATCAGTTCTGTGAATCACTCAGTTCAGCTCTGAGAGCAGAGGGACAGAAGTGACAGTTGTAACATTTTAAAAATGATTCTGCCAGTCGAGTCTTTATAAAATCTCAGGAATAAAAGGTTTTTTATGTGTTGGATTTCCAAAAAACCTGATTAATTCTTGTTCTTCCTTGATAAACCTCAAACCTGTTTTCATCAATCAGTTATTGACACTGACAGAACCGCTGCGGAAACAGACTTCAAAATAAGAGCATGAATTTAAACATCTAATTTAAGACTTTTTAACGGTCAATGACCAAAACATCAAAACAGACACCAAATTTCATTCACCTGGAAGTTCATAAAACTGCCAAGAAAATCAGTGCAACGTTAGCAAAAATGCTAAAATACTCAACAAAATTTAGCTCTGCTATTAGCACACTAGCAGAAGATATGCTTCAAGATATGCTCTATGAAATGAAATCTGTGAATTTTCCACAAATAAATCAAAGTCATGTTCAAAATAGATGAATCCATAAACACTGATGTGATTCCTGGATTTGTCAGGTTTTGTCTTTTCTCTTCAAGTCTCTGGGAAAAACAAGGATTTGGAACAAAAGGAAACTTTAAAGTATTAAGTTGAATACACAGAAACTAATTGTTGTTTATGCTGAAACACAAAGTTCACCTTGATTAACTTCATCCAGACGAGTCAAAGGTCAGCAGCGCAGACAGAAGGGAACAGAATTAGAAACATGCTGAGGCCTGCAGAGGAGCCTCCAGCACCGACCGCAGAGACAGTGACTCTTCATGGCACTCGGTGGATGTGTGAAAAGAAACAACGCCTCAGTTTTCCCAACAAAGTGTGATCTTAATGGATTCGTGGCGGATGGCGCCGTTGCACTGAATCAGAGAGAAACGAGGAATTACTCAGAAGGTTTATCACAGAAACACACACAGAGAGAAACACCTGGAGCACGCCACATGCACTCCTGATTATTAATGCAGCTGTAGTTTATTTGGCAGCAGAAGCTTTCTGAACTGTCCTTGGCTAACTGCCACCTGAAGGTCCAGCAGCGCCGCTTCAGGAACGGTCCTGCTGTCCGCTCACTCGCTCAGAGGAAAACTGATGATCTCTGGTAACAACAGAGGCCCGAGTTCCAGCTTCAGTTAATGCAGTCGGGTGGAGAATAAAATCAGAACCAGCCCAGGATGGAATGTCTAATATCTCCGTTCCTCAGAGAGTTTGTTGCATGTGAAGCGTCAGACCTCAGGCCTCCATGACGCTGTGCAGCCCAGCGCCTTTCATTGAGTCCCAACTTGACTCCTTCATTTTATGGACCAGAACTTTTATGGTTCACTTCAGGATCTTTTGGGTGAACTTGACCAGAAATATTAGGTCTTCATGTATTTCACTAATAAAAAGCTCTGACATAAACAGAGCAGATGATGAAACAACTAATCTGAAAAATATGTTTGGCTTGTTTTAAAGAAACTTTAAGATGAGTTTCTGGTAATATTTTACCAGCACTTTTAGGTTACACTCTCATTTTTACACACTTTAGAGTGGATAAAAACACTCAAAATGAACAAATAATTTGGGTTATTGAGCCTGTCAGAGAAGATTCATCCTGCCCTCCACTAACATTTTCACCATGTCATTTATTCATTTAGAAATATTTAGCTTATTTAGTTTCAAGCTAAATATTCAGCTTACAAACTAAACATTAACCTCCAGCTAAATATAGTTAGCAAGATAAAAAAAAATGTTTTAAAACTATATGCTTAAGTTGAAAACTACATATTTAGCTAATATTGCCTGTGACAGGAAGTGGACCATCAAAATAAAAGCTGGATATTACAAACCTCTAAATAAACTCTTGCTGTTGCTCATTAACCTCATCAATATTATTTCTTTTCATTTTTTCTTGTACAACATTAAAACAAAGCAGCACAGATGTTCATTAATGGATCTGAAGCTGCAGAGACTCGACAACATCCATGTGATCCAGCCTCACCAGCAGGCAGCTTTTATTTTGACAGTCCAATTATTAATCTCTAAGATAAATATTTTGATTAGAGCTAAATATTTATTATATAAACTAAATATTTAGCTTGAAACGGTGACATTTATAAATGAAAGAGTAACTTTTTTTTTTTTTTTTAATAATCCAAATTATTGCTGTTATTTTTTGACTGTATAACTTTATAAATGGCACCACACATTATGATGCACCTGTTTACATCGCATTCAGGTTAAGGATTTGCAGGATGAAAATAAATACAAATATTAATAAAATATGATTAAATTAGAATAAGTCAAGCAAAGTGTTCACAAATAAAAAAGAAATGAAAACCGCTGAACAATTAGGATGCAGACAATATTCAGTGTAAGAAGCTTGAAAAGAATAAAATAATTGAAGTCAGAATGAATAAAATAAATTGCGAGAAGAGAAAATGGTCGATATTAAGTAGTGGCTGGTTGTAGTCGCTCTGATCTTAATTTTCCTTAACAAGCGCTGGCAGCACCACAGTCACTGTGACAGTAACTTCTCCCCCGTTAAGCGTTTCTCCCTCTGTAGTGTTTTACCACTCCTCTATTTTCAGCTTGACTGCAGGGCATTTCCTGCAAAGCTAAATCAGCCGCAGTGCACAATGTCAGAAATAATCCCTTACCTGCTGCTGTCAGGCTCTGCATGTTTTAAGAGGTAAAGTTAACTTTAGCAAAACAGCAAACGAAAGAAAGAAAAAAAATCCTCTGAATGAGTTTTTAAATATTTGTAGATGGTTGGATGTTTGATGAAGCTTTTTTCCCCCGGCTCAGCAGACTGCAGTAGTTTCCTATTTTACATAAAGACAAGATTCAGGAGGAAATTATCTCCTTCCAGGAGACAAACTCCTCACTAACTGAGCTCAGTTTTATTCATTTTATGCAAACCAACAATCGTTCCATCAAAACACACACACAGAGTAAATATGAATGGGACCAAAATGCAGACAGGAACTCACCAGGGTCACAGTGATGAGAGTTTTAATAAAAAACAAAAAGCAAATTTTCACAAAAAATAAAGACACTTTTAAAGAATCTAAGTTTAAAGCTCAGCTGGTTTAACCCAAAATGTTCCCATAAAAGCTTCAGGCAGTATTATATGTTTTCCAGGCACATGGGGCCATTTTATAATGAGATAGCTATGTTACCATCAGTTGGTAGAAAAATGCTCTGTCGGCTTTAAAGATTTAATTTTCTGTTTCTACCAGATTGAATGTTCCAGTATATCAGAGTACTCAGAGCGGATCATCAAGTCCAACCACCTGGACAGCGGTAAGCGTTTCCTCACATGCTCTAAACTGTTTCTGTGTCCTAGAAAATTCTTCATTTTCCTAAATTTAAACCCATAATAACCAAAAAAATGACATCTGGAAATGGTGAGAGTTTGTGATGTCATAATATTTCCAAAATGGAGGGGTGTCTGTTGAACTTTGACAGAAGTTTACACCTAACTGTGTTACATTTGTTGAGTTCAGCTAATGCTGTTGCTAATTTTGCCTAATTGGTCAGAAAACACAGAACATCAATAAATTTAAACTGCTTACTGTAGAGCTAGAGCAATGCATTCTGGGTTCAGATTAAATGTCATTTGCAGATTAAATGACAGGTGGAAAACGTGAGGAAAGGAAACAGACCTGCTGTTTAAACTCTCCAAAATGTGAGCATTTTATATCCATAATCATTGATAAACAAAAATTCTTTACAGATAAAACACTTCATTCAACTCAAACTTAGCAAAACAGCCAAGTAAATTAATGCTTTAGAATTTATCCCCAGAAATAATTTAGGTAAAGCTAACAATGCTAGCCAACGTTAGCCAAAATGCTAACGTGCACAACAAAAATGAAGCTCTGCTATTAGCAAATTAGCAGAAGTGAGCCCAGCAATAAAAAACTTCCTTAAGTAAAGTCAAGTTTATACACATGCACCCGTAAATCTAACAGTATTTATGTTTAGAAAAGACAGACGTGAAGTTTCTTCACAGATTAATGGATCGATTCATAAGTCACTGTCATAAAAATTAAAGAAGAAAGGAAATTATAGAAATGTGATGCAGAAGAATAGAAAGTATGCGCAGAAGATAAGATCAAAGCTCACACCTCAATGTTACTCCATTCTGTTAGTTTGATCAGAAAAGCTTTCAAATGGCACAAATTCATGCAGTTTAATTCCTGAAATCCTACAAAAAAAAATAAAATAAAAAAAAGCTCATTTCCTGCTAACCCACTAGCAACACACCAGCTGAATAATCGCTCCTGTCAGCAAATGTCTTATCTGCCCACCTATGAATAGTAAATTCACTGCAGTCATTTAGAGAAGCAGCGTTAGCCGTGTGGAGGAGCAGGAAGCAATCAGAGCAGGGCTCCCGTCATTCTGCCAGTCGCTTGTCGCAACACAGAAACAGAAACTCCTCACAAATCAGAGCAAACACGCCTCAAGTCAATTATTTTCCAGAAAAGCAAAGATCCAATCCTCCACCGTCGCTGGGTCAGATTCCATCAGAGCTCTTCTCCCCTCCTCTCCATTAATTCACATCCCAAACACCTGCTACCAAACACCACAGGCTCCCTGTACTCCCTCTGTGTGTTTCAGTTATCACCATATTCAAAGGAAAGGTGGAGGAGGTGGAGCTTCCTGTGGAGGAGGTGGACATCATCATATCTGAGTGGATGGGCTACAGTCTGTTCTATGAATCCATGCTCAACACCGTCATCTTCGCAAGGGACAAGTGGCTGGTATGGCATCCAGATCGCTTCTTGGTTTGATACGTCCTGCTGTAAGCAGCCAGATTCCAAGTAATCTCAATCGACCTTTAAATAATAATAATATTTTGAAAGAATGGATTTATTGTCATGTAAAGTAAAAAGCATTTTGATTGGATTCAGCTCCATCCCAACAGAGAATGTTTTTATAAGTTCTCTATTCCACCATAGCGTGAAAGGTGAGGTAAAAATGTACATTAATAATTTAAAAGTTGATTTTCTTCCAGTGTATTTTTTCCTCTGTTCTGTCAAACAGAAGGCTGGTGGACTGATGTTTCCGGACCGAGCCTCCCTCTACGTGTTGGCCATCGAAGACAGGCAGTACAAAGACTTCAAAATACATTGTAAGAGCATCACTCAGGCTTTCTGCAGTCTAACGTTTTCCCTCCTCATGTTTCCTGAGAACCGTTTGGCTGTTTTGGCTCTGAGTGACTAAAAACAATCAGATGATGGATGAACACCTATAGAAGCAGTTTGGGTTTGGCTCTCCTGCAGAAGCTTCCCTCGGGCTCCAGCCTGGGGGACGATAACCGACATCATGGATCAACAAACCCCTCCATCCCATCCCAAACTGCCCAGGAGGATTGTGGGTGAGTTTATTAGAAGACCCAACCAGCAGAAACAGCTGACTGGTCTCACGTCTGCTCACGAAGTTCAAACTCTTCGCCTTAATCCGCCGTGATTCTGGGATGTAGATCTCTGATGTGCTTCAACTCTTTTCCCCGGGCGACGCGCCCAAAAGACCTGACTAAGAAGTGGTGCTTGTAGGATTTCTGTATTCCAGGAGCCTTCAGTGATCGATGCAGCTCCAAACTCTCTCAGATAAGTAGACAGCAAGAAATGCAAATATAGTAAATCATGAATTCCTTCTGGGTTGCTCTGACCTGTTCATCATCGCCAGTTCTCCTCTGCACTCGGGTTTTCTCTTCTTTTGGGTCATGAAGGAGTTGTTTTCTCACACGTCACCATAAGAGCTTGTATGAATAATTTATGGGACGACTTAGCTCAGGCGAGTCAAGTTGATTTGCGACACAAGATTGAAGTCTGACTTTAATCAGGCCCATCATAACAGTGTTGCCCAACAAAACGGGACTTTTAGTGCGTCACTCTGGAAAGCAGTCCAAACTGTTTGGAGGAGTAAACGAAGAGTCTGGCCGTCTCCTCCCGTCTCCCGTTGTTTCCCAGATGCAGCCGGGCTCTTCGCCGCCGTTTTCCTGGAGCATCGAAACGACTTCATGTGTTTGTAATAAAAGTTGAAGACAAGTGAAACCAGGTTGTAGAAATAACTCCATGATGCCGTCATCTTCACCAGGGTGGGAGAACGTGTACGGCTTTGACATGACCTGCATCCGAAACGTGGCCATGAAGGAGCCGCTGGTGGACGTGGTGGACCCCAAGCAGGTGGTGACCAACTCCTGCCTGGTCAAGGTTAGTCTGGGAATAAAAGAGGCTTCATGAAGGCCGATTTCTGTTGGGTCGTAACGCAGTGGTGAGCACGCTGCCACTGAGGCGTTTGATTAGCGCTTTAGCCAACACTAAAAACATTTAGCGCTCTCAGCTTCTGCAAATTATTTTTCAGAAAGAAAAAAATGCTGAATTAAAATAATTGTGCAAAGCAGAGTGGGTCAAAGTTCCTCCACGGTGATTAAAAAGATTCACCAGTTAGAAACATTTGATGGAAGCTGCAACATTTTACTGGTTTTCACTGTTTATTTTCTGCTGTCGTATAAAAATGCTGAAATGGTTTGAAAAGTTTTTCTTGTGTTAGTTTGTTTGGTACAAAGTTTGTTTTATGATTATAATTCAGCATGTCTCCATAAAACCCTGAAGCATTTCTTTAGTTTATTAATAAACTACATGAATTATTGAAACTCCTGGATTTCTCATTTCACTTTGGCTGCAAAAACAAACAAAGCTGCATTCTGCAGAAATATAACATTATTAAATATCTGTTTATATCCCCAAAATACATTACAAGTGCCGTTTATGATATGAATCAGTTATTTTTATAAACCTTTCTGTGTTGCTGTAAAACTCTCAATTCCACACCAGGCGGTATATAAATAATATTTCCAGCTGATAAACATCCTGCCAGGATGTGTTTGACCTTGGCGTGCGGCGCCCTCTCACTGTGAAATCCTCTCATCGTGCTGCTGCTCCCTGCATGACAATCGCAGCCCGACTCGTCGCCTGATTGTTCTCATCGTCATGGAGACGCTGTCTGAACTCACCTACACCTTAATCAGTCTGTTTCAGTCTGGGAACAGGAATCTTTTAGTCTTCTCAGGTTTTTAACTGGATGTTAATCCGGACTTTGACTAGGCCATTCTACCACATAAATCTGCCATTGCATCTCCGGCTGTGTGTTTCTCAGATCTTCTGCAGCCTTCAGCAGATTTTCTTCCAGGATTGTCTTGGATTTGACTCCATTTCCATCCCCACAGCATGATGCTGCCACCACCATGTCCCCTGTGGGCGTCTTTATTCTATAATGTTCTCTAACTGGAGATAGTTAACTTTTATTTCACCAGGTAAAACATTCATACTTACAATGGAAGCCTGGAAGTGCTAAATCAACATTATTCACATATATAAATTGACTTTATTTTGGCGTACCTGATTAAATGGGGTTTAATGCATGACAATTTTCAGAGTTTATTTACATATATTTCTTTTCATTCCATGTCACACTTCTTTCAGGTTTTGTGTTCAGTTGCGTGAAATCCCAGTAAAAGCATTTCATTTTTGTAATAAGAAAACTGAGAAAGAGAAATCTGACCTGAATTAGAGTCTGAGTGTTTATCTGAAGGCCACTGACATGAGAATCTCTTGCCTGGTGTTTCAGGAAGTGGACATCTACACAGTGAAACCTGACGACCTCACATTCACCTCGGCCTTCTGCCTGCAGATCCAGAGGAACGACTACATCCATGCTCTGGTCACCTACTTTAACATTGAGTTCACCAAGTGTCACAAGAAAACTGGATTCTCCACAGGTAGGAGATCGTTGTGCAGGATGGCTGGAAGGAAAACATGTAACGTTTTCAGCTTCTGAACTGGAAGCTGCAGAGATGTGGAGCATCCAATCACATCTCACCTTACTGACTTATGAATCTGCTCCATATGAAACTATGGATTTCTACTCTCTGAAATCCAGAATCATTTATGAAAACAGAATTCAAGAAGTGGCCAGATTTGGTCCAGTGACAGGAGAACTTTGGTCAGACTGGAGCAGATTCAGGTTTTTATTGAACCTGGTTTGGAGCAGCTGAGAAAAGATTATTTTTCTCCTTATTGATACATTTACTCACAGAGAAACACTAAGATCAATTTTATTGAAGTTTATGCTGTTAAGGCTCAACATCCAAACAGTTTTAGTTGGAATTAATTAGTCAAAACTGATGTGTGGCTGACCTCTAGTGGTGGAGGTGGAGAAGACAGTTTGATTAGATTTGATTTTTGGCAAATGATGGTTTGACCTTTTATTAGGCAACATTAACTAAAAATGAGAAAGAATCAACAAATGTTTTCAAATATAGATACAATAATAAGTTAAAGTTTCAGCTGTTTTTCATTTTTCATTGAATTATTGCATAAAATTACGTTAAACTACCAGTTAAAATTTCTTTAGATCTTGTGCTTTTCGATCACTTTCCACAAATAACATATGAAAAAAATCATTTATCCTAAACTTTAGAAGTGTAAATATATTTGTGATACTTTAAAAATATAAAAGATATTTATCAAACATTGTTTTTCTTTCTCTAAATGTCCTGCAACATTAAATTAGCTTTATATTTATCTGAACTGAGAGCTAAAAATGGCTGCTGGTCTCTAAGTTTGATGCATTTCTTGACAGTTTTGCTGGAAATAATCACAGATCTTCTTTTCCTAAACTAAACCCTCAGAGAGACATTTCATCTCAACACAAAGAATTACTCGGATGCAGCTCTTCCTTTCCCTCTCTCTACCTTTCTATTGGCTTTCTGTAAAAGATGTTTGTTAAGCAAGGTTCCCAATGTCAGACCTGAAGACTCAGCAGCCCACAAACTTTAAGATAAAGATCTGAGTTCACACACACACACAGAGTCAAACTGGATTCTCTGGAAGCAAACGGCATCAGACTTTTGATACCAGAGGAGAAAAACAGCCCAAAGGTCAAAGACTCCATTTCATGGCCATCGGTGGAAACGCAGTGTCATCAGCTGCATTAGCATAAGAAGCAGAGCTGAGCCTGTCCAGCTGCCTGACAGCTCCTTTCATCTCCGAGCTGAGAAAGAAGACGGCCATGAAGCCGAAGCCAGCAGGAAGACTGAAAGAAACTTGATTTCAGAGTCACTGACCTTCAGAGTGTTCAGTGACTGTGGGGTGGACACTCACCGTGTGTCCAGGGCCGGCTGTCTCTAGCGAGTCTCCGTCTGAGCAGATGGACGGCAGCAGAGTCCAGAGAAACTGATCAGACATGTGTAGAACCGAACCCAGATTTAAACTTCTCCACAGCGACCAGCAGCCGGGTTCACTGGTCTCCATCAAACCAGAAACAGAATATCTGAAAACAACCGGAGATTTAAAAACACACATGGGATTAATTAAACAGAACCAACACAGCTTTTCCTCTCACTTCATTATCATGAGCTGCTTTGTGTCAATCTGTCAAACTAAATCCTCAACAATCCACTGAAGTGTTTTGGTTTCAAGGCAACAGGTTGTGAAAAAAAGGTTAGAGGGTGTAAATACTTCTGCAAGGCATTTCCCAGAAGATTTTTCAGGAAGATTAAAAGTCAAATTAAAATAATTGTAAAGGAAGCACAAGGATAAAGTTAAAACTGCACATTTAGAAGGCGCCAGTTTTAGGAAGCAGCTTTAAGCAGAAGTTTGTTCCTGAATGTGAGAAAGTTAGAGAGTTTCCTGGGTTTCCATCCAAGTACAAATATTATTCAATCTTCTGTTCATTTGAGTTTTCCTTCCTTTGAAGGAACATTTCTGGTAAATGATTTCTGTTCATGTTTGTTAGCATAAACTCACCTTCAGTTGCTCCTTTGGTTGCATTCAGGACAGGTGTGTGGGCGGGGCCAACCCAGCACTTCCTGTTCCTGTTCATGATGTCATTAATGGCATCTCTGTGTTGAAATTAAGGTTTTCTGTATTTATTGCCTGTAAAGTAACTTTTAGAGCTGCACTCTGTGGAGTTTTGTATTTTGAATGGATGAATTTATAAATTAGATGAATAATCTGATTCCCGCTTCTTTGCTGACATTTTATTGCTTAGTTTAAACTATTTCATTAAAACAATTAGATTTTTCATCCATCCAATGGAAAAATGGAAAAATCTTCTAAATAAAGGTGGCAGAAAATGTTTGTTAATGTTTGTTAATAAAATCCAGCAAAAAGAAGCTCAGTGGATTCAAACTGAATGAAATTAAAAACACAATAAGTTGCCAACTTTAAATGGTTCCGATTGTGCTACAGAGAAATGTTTCCCTATCCTGCAGCTGCAGACATTTTGTTGAAAACTTAAGTAAAAGAAATAAAAACGCTTCCTAATGTATGTCGCTTTATTTTACACCTTTTTCTATCGTTTGTGCCACTGGCTGCAATAAACCTTTACTCAGCAATAAAAGATCACCTGATGAAATAAAAGCTCTGGTTTTAGATGGATATTGCAGATGTGTGTTTGTTTGTGTGTGTTGCAGCTCCAGATGCTGCGTACACACACTGGAAGCAAACCGTTTTCTACCTGGAGGATTATCTAACCGTGAGGAGAGGAGAAGAAATCGCTGGCAGCATCACAATGAAGCCCAATGAGAAAAACATAGTGAGTGTTGAGTTGAATGGATCTCGTGATCATATTGTATAATAATTATAATGCACCCCTTACTTAACAGATACTGAGGCTGTTTGCACAGCCAGCAGGTTGTTTCCTGAAGCTGCTGCACTGCGGCTCCTTCAGCAAACAGCAGTTTCTGTTGACCTTCAGTGTCCTCTCCACCTTTAAGGAACAGACAGACACTGTTTGCTTTCTCCTGCTGCCTGACATGAACGCTCCGTTTATCAAACCCCCGGCGCCCCGCTGTTTGGTCAGAATGATAAACCTAATTGTTCTGCCTCCGTCCTGAATTCCTTTGTGCCCTCTGCCATGTGTTTGATCAGTTGTGGTCTGAAAAACCTGCCCTGTTTGTCTCTCCATGCTCACTCACAGCGTGACTTGGACTTCACTTTTGAACTGGATTTCAAAGGGCAGCTTTGTGAGGCAGCAATTTCCCATGACTACAAGATGCGTTAGATTGGACAGCGGCGTCCTGCAGAGGGCAACATGGAGGACGGAGACGCAGAGGACAGACGGACTCACAGTGTGATGGGACAGGCATCATCATGCCCTGTGATGAAGATGATAAAAGTGAGACTTTGTTATGTATGGAGAGCATGAAATCATTTTTGCAGACTGTTAAAATTATTCTGAATGTAAAACAAACAGGTCAGTAATATTTTCTAGCACTGATGAATGTTATTGATGAAAATTCATGTGAGATGTAGAGCTGTACCTGTAGAATGTGGTCTGGATTTGATCATTACAAATCAGTGTGGATAAAAAGTATTCACACCCTGGATGTTTTGCCCTTCCTGTATTCATTTTATAAAACAATCATGAGCAGCAAAATTAGTTTTTGACAAAAACATTTTATTGTTAACATGAAAAATTATTTCTACAATAATGACAAAAACATCAGTGTTGTTTACTGCTAACCAAACAACGAGCTGCAAACCCAAAGCACTAACTAGTTCTGCTAATGCTAAAGCGCTACACCATCATAATATTTAGCAAAAGCTAATAAATACTGAAGTACTAAATTCAGTTGAATTGTTGAAACCCATGCTCTAGAATTCCTCTAGATATTATATTCATATCTTGTTTCATATTGTAAATGAAGCTCAGGAAGTTTGGACATGAAGAAAGGAAACAGAACTGCCACCCCCTTCAAAATAAAAACATGAATATTAACATTTAACTACTTGATAACCAAACCTTTCTTTTTGTCAAAAAAAAAAGAGAAATTTGATGATCAAAATGAATTTTTAAGAGAAATAAGAAGGATAAAACATCCAAAGGGGAGAATCCTTTTTCCAGGCGTTTGACTCTTTCCTCCATGTGTTTTGGGTTCACAGTGAACCACATCATTAAATTTAGGTATGACTGTCATGTTATGCACTGTAGCAACTGATTGAATTGAAACCGTTTACATTTGTGAAAGTTTAGCAATAGTGGGTAACATATCAGTAAGTGAAAAGTGCAGCCAAGGTTGAGCAAACACAGAAAATGTGGTTGTTCTGTTTCCTGTTCTGTCTTTGTGAGTGAGCAGCTTGTGACCAAGCCCACATTGTGCCACATATAGAACTTTGTTTGTTTGTGGTTTTTACTTTGAGCTGTGAAGTTATCCAATTTCTGACATCATTTCTCAGTCACACAGTGGGGGACAAATATTGAATGCATGTTTTTCCTCATTAAACATGTATTGAATGACTCCACTGACAGAAAGTACGTACCAGATGTTGTGATGTAATGACACAAGGAGTTAATGCTTATGGAAGCGTTTGATTAGTTTCTGTAGGTTTCAATTGGAGCATTTTATTTGTAATTCCTTCTTTTACCACCTCCATGTGTTGACAATCTGTCCCACACCATAATACTGCCACCTCCAGACATTCATGGTTGTTTTTTCAGTTGATGCGCAGCAACACTTCTCTTTCTGACATGGTGTGTTCAATGACAGAGTTCGGTTTGGGCCTCTTCTATCCACACTGTGTTCTCTCAGTATTCCACTAACCGTTTAGATTTTAAGGGTGCTTAAACTTGCCGTTTCTTTGGCAGTGGCGTCTTGCACTGAAAGTCTGCATTAAGGACATTGTGGTTGAATGCTCTACTTATTGTTCTCATGGTGAATGCTGAACTCTCCTACAGTCTCTGGTTTTTGGTTAACCCGATCAGAAGTCGTAGGAGGAGCAATATGTCAACATCTTGACATTATAAAGTTAGAAATGTCATTAGACAACTAATATCCTTCAGTCTTCATTAATTGCTTCTTGTGCAATACTTTCATAGTGATTTTCACATGAACTAAAAAAAACTTACTTTGCACCAATAGGGATAAGATTGCCTTCTAAAAACTGATTTCTTGGCTTTCCATGCCTTTATGCTTCTTCATTTATAACTTAGAGACTAATTTGTCTCGACTTCAGTGTGTGTGGATTACAGTCATTGCTACAGACATCTGGTTCAAATTCCATGTTAGTAACCCCATAAGAAATAAAACTGAGGAAAGAAAAACATGCTCAGTACTCATTTATCCTGCTAAATGCCTTGACACATTAATCCAAACCTTAAACTTTTATTTCCTTATGTAGAATTGGCTTTAGTTAAAACAACCAACATTTCTTTAAAATGAGTCTAAATTATGCTGAATAAGAACTTGCACAATTTTACTATCTTAACTCAGATAAAAACATTTACTGAAAGACTTTTGAGGCGATTCAACAACAAAAAAAGATACAAATAAAAAAATGTTAATATTTCACAAATCCTAATCTGCATTTCCGGCTCAGCAGTGGATCCATTTCACGTTTGCTCTTAAGGTCATTGCCAAGATTTCAACAAACTCTTTTATTTAATAAATCAGTTGATCTAAATCATCTGAAAAGGAAAAGGTGTTTTCCTTGTCACTGACTGGCATCTGGTTAAGCCAGATGGCATCTGGTTAAGCCAGATGCCAGTCAGACGGTTTTGATGTGGGTTATGCGGCTCTTCACCCAGGGCGCCATCACATTGAGGAAGCCAGGAACCTGAAATAAGTTTTCCAGGTGTTTTCTTGCCCAGGTGATGGGAAATTGAAGCCTCCCTGTTATCCAGGCTCTGCTACAGAAATGAAACAATCTGACAAATTATAGCTTTTAAAAAGCATTTTATATTTTAAAACGGTTAACATGCCAAATGGAGAAGGATTATGGTGAACTATGTAAGTAAATTATATAGGAGTACTGGCATGAAAAGAGCAGCAGTTTGAGTCCTAATTTGCTGGTTTTTTTTGGTTATACCAAAAACCTGGTATGTCAACTGAAACTTTAAATTTATTTTTTATATTCTGTCATGTGACCTGAAGCTGGAATAAACTGGTTTGATTTGTAATGTTGTAAATCTAGTGAGTCACAGTCCACTGATGAATTTCACAAATACCTTCATTGACATTTCAATATATACATTAAATTAACGAAAGCAGTGAAACATTAGTGACAAAAAATAAAGATAAATATTAAACATACAAATTGCAGAACATTTTCATAAAATACTTGGCATCTAGGATTAATCCAATCTGTTCTTAAAAGTTGCAACAAAACAAAATATTCAAAACTGTAATTTTTGATGAAAAATAAATTGCCACCCATCAACAATTAGTAAAAGAAAACATTCAATATGTTAAACTTGGAACAAAAACATGTGCAATTAAAGTACTTCTGTACAACGATGCTCTCTCTTTTTAAAACATCATATGAAGAAAAGGATAAACTGCATTCAGGTAAAACTTGACCAAAGTTTTAAAGGTATAAAGTTTTATGCAAAATTACTTAAATTATGTTGCTTTGCTGTTATGTGTCATTTTAAACATGATATATAGGAAGTGAATCACATTTAGCACATCTCATAATAGATCTATATAACAATATGCTCTTATGAAGTGAAATAAATTGTAATATTCAAGTTAGGCTGAATATACAACTGAAACAAATGTACTTGATATTCCAGCTAGTTCTACATTTAACCCACAACATCATAATGGTACTTATTTTATTCAGCCTGAATTTACTCTGTTCTCACTGGCACATGTGATTTAACTAGGACATTTAATAACTTGGTTAAAGGGTAGTGCTGCGTTGTGTTGAGTGTTTTCAGTTTTAGCAGCAGGTTCTCCTCTTTGAGGGGCTGCTGATCAGCTGGACTGTTTTCTCCTTCTGCTGGTCTTCTTGTTCCTTCAGGATTCTAAAATAAAAGATGATCAGTTCCAACGGGAACTAAAACAGACGGTTTTTTCCGAACCACCACGTTTTCACATCCGACTCCAACTCCAATGGTGTAAGATGATATTTTATCATCACAGTTTTCTGAAAGTTAAATCATTTGCGTTCTAGAGCCTGATTGTAATATTAGAAATAAAACCAGTAATTACAAATCAGAATTTACTCATTAAAAGAAAATTTAAATACCAAAACAAATCTTTTACAAAAACATGAAAGCATTCAGAGGTGGTACACTTCTGCTAATGCGCCAATTTTACACTTGGTCCTATTGCAAACTTTGAAAACGCTTGGCATATTTAAGAACATGTTTTATTTTTGCATTAACTGCTTACCTGGCTAAATGCACCATGGACTCGGCCACATTGGCTCCAGAACATGCACTGCACTCAAAGAAGGTCATCTGGCAGTCCTTCAACCAAACATGAAAATAGGGTTAATAAAAGGCAGTAGAGCAGATAAAATGCATTTCCAGCTATAACCCTGAGTCTGACCCCAAATAAAAATTTAATACTTGTAGGAATTTTTAAAATTAAGACCTTGGCGAGTCTTTTGCCCACTTCCTTCTGAACTTCCCTCTCTGCCTCTTTGTCCGTTTTGTTTCCTAAGAGCATGATGGGTATTTCCCCACCAGTGCCCTCCTGAAAAGCAGCAGATGTAGCTGGTTTTACTGCAGCAGGCTGGACAGCACTGGTTCATATCAGAGTCATTTCTCAGGAAAACAGACTTTTACTCTGCGGATCCGTTACCTTGACGCTCGTCAGCCACTGTCTGACTGCAGTGAAACTCTGCTCAGAGGTTACATCATACATCACAATCACACCATCAGCTTTGCGAAAGAACTGCTTGGTGATGCTGCGATACCTGCAGGAGGAACAGGAAGTGGACTATTGGTGGACTTTAAGTCACTTCCTCCTAATGCCGCGGTGCTTTAAGCTGCATAAAAACCTGCAGAAAGCTGAGGACTTTTGTCCAAGAGACCAGAATTTCTCCAAATTTCCACACTTTCATAATGGAGCTTACCTTTCCTGTCCTGCTGTATCCCATAACTGCAGCGCCACCTGGCTGTTGTCCACAGTTATTGTCTTCACACTGTAGTCTATGCCTGTACACACACAAGTTAAATGGAATTTATTGTAACGTTCATCTTCTTTATTTCAGTGCAATCTGATCGTTTTGAAATATTAAAAATGGCTCCCAAAGCAACAGATGAGCCACTGCTGTGTCCAAACTGAACCAAAGATGATAAAAATGTATTCATTGAATGGTGGGCATTACATTTAACAGTTAAAGGAAATAAAAACTAAAAATAAAACAAAAAACTATTTACTGCAAGCCACATTTTAGTCTAACATCTAATTTCATAAAACAGAATGACATCAGACATTATTTAAAGCATAACTCCACCCTCGGACAAATTTTGAAAAATACCAAAGAGGACGGAGTCAAGAGACACTGAGGGGTGTGGCCAGGTTCCCAACCTCAGTGCAGCCAAACACATGACAACTGACAGGAAGTGAAAAATGTTTACACTGCGTACCGACAGTGGCGCAGGTTCCCGGGTGGAAGCGGTCGTCACAGAATCTCTGGAGGAGCGAGGTTTTTCCCACGCTGGAGTTTCCCACCAGGACGACCTTGAAGAGGCGATCAGGAGCCGAAGGAACACTTTCCTCCTGGGAACCATTAAAGGAAACATTGGGCCCAGTAAACCTGCTGGTTTACTTTAATCCAGCTCAGCAACATGTTGCAACGCTTACATTGATGGTGGTTTCCTTGCCAACCGGCTGACCTCTTGGGGATGACGGGATCGGCGATGACCTGTGGTGAGGTTCGCTCATCACATCCACACCGTCTTCATCATCCAACCCAGTCTCCACTTCAGCAGTGCTCTGCAGAGCGTTCTGCAGGCTGCTGTTCAGTAAATAGGGGAGGTGGTCTTCTTCTATGGAGATAATCCTCTGGAAACGACTCCTTGCTTCAGCTGGGAAGGACGGCTGGTAGAAGCCGTTAAGGTTCTGCCTCAGGGCGGTGGGGGTCGGCTCCTCCTCATCCTCACTGCAGAAACACCAAACATGAAGCTGCTGCTGCTAACTCAGCGTTAGCTTCACTTCTGTGTGGTTTACCTTTTAAACACATCTGTGTTTGCTTGCTTCACTCCATCAAAAAGGCCGCTGCTTCAAGCTGGTCATGGTTCCTTTTGGTTTCTGTAAAATGAGATTTTAATTCTCAATTTTTAATGCACGATTATGAGAAAAAAAGATTTGAAAAACAGAAAATGTTTTATACTTCTCTGAACACAACACACCTGAAAGGACATGTCTCTTTCATCCCGCAAATGTTTGTTCATTTCTCTGAAATAAAAAGACAGATGAAAACTAACAGCTGTTTTAAAGGTAGAAACGGGTCGCCACCTTTTTGCATTACTGATCACCTCAAAAATCACCTACAATCTGAGTTTATTCAGGTGCCTACTCATGTTGTGACTGAAAAGCAGAGTAAATAAAGCTCTTGATTTTACATGCAGAGCATAAAGAGCATTTCATTCCAACATTGTTTTATTTCAGTATGTCTGCCTGCTGCAAAAGAGAAAATCACAGGATTGTTTTTCTGCACATCTGAAACTGAGACTTTCATGATCAAGTCCCAGCCCTACTAGGAACATGAGTTCATTTAGATAAATTAATGCATTTAACTTTTTAATGCGTTTTGATATAAACGTAAACCTGAAAGGCATCGTCCACTAAGGTTCATCTCTGCTTCAAATCAATCTGATTGGACGATGGAAAAGACTGTTTGTGTTCAAGTTCAACTTTCTAAAGAAGTTCCATGAATCAGAGAAACACTGTTTTGAATATCTGATTAAAAACTATAACAATAATATTTGTTGTTGCGTTCATATGTCTATTTAACAGTTTAGCTGCAAAAAAGGCTTTTAAATTGAAAATATTACTTATTTTGTCATAAAATATAATTACAGACAATGTATTTAACTTGATTAACTGCTAGTTCTGAGATGTCAACATGCATACAATCTGAAACAGTCAAAGTGTTTCATGGGGTCAAACCTCAAAAGGCCCAGCTGTTTGTGAAGACTCGCTCTCTCTCGCTGCAGTCCTTCAGTAAGTCTGTAGATCTCCCTGTGTTCAAAAATAGTCAGTTTGTTCTGTAGTTTTCCTTCTAATTCAAATATGAGCCAGAGTAGAGAAAGAAAAAAAAGAAATAAGGTTCTACCAGAGTCAGTAAGTGTTAAAAGCAGCCAGACGTTACTCTGACTGATCTGAATGTTTGCTCACATCTCCTTCTCCTCGTGAAGTCGTGCCGATTGCTGCTGCAGCAGAACCAGCTGCTCCTGCGCCAGCGTCAGCTCCTGGCTCACCAGCTCCAGCTCTCGGGCCAAATCATCGTTCGTCTGCTTCAGCTTCACGTTTTCCACTTTGGTCTCATGTTGTTCACTGTGGAGTTCTTGACACTGACACTCCAACTGGACAGAAATTGTTCCAGAAAAATGATTTAACTTTTACAATTAAAGATATTTTTTATATAAATTTGCTCTTAGCACTTTTCACCTTTCTATGCAAAAAATTATTACATGTAGATTCTCAATTTATTCCTTTTCAGTCAGAATTTCTGTTTTGCGTTGATAAAATTATTGAAATGTGAATTAAAGCTCCAGAAAATACAGTTTTAATAAAAACTGGAGAATAAAATGTATTCATGTTGATCGGCTCATTCTAATCAGTGTTGATGAAGAGATGCTGAATGTCATCATTTTGTTTTTATGGCTTCATGTTATCAGTTTTCCTGCATCCCATTCTTCCTGCTCTGATAGTTTATGGTTTGTTTGATTTTCTCTTATGAATAAAAGGTTTTGATCTGGAGTCTGAACGTTTCCACCAACCCGTCTCTGTTTCTGGAAGAGCTGCTCCAGCTCCTTCTCCTTGCTGGACAGCTGCAGCTCCAGGTCTTTACTTTGGGACAGAAATCGATCGTAGTCCTGGAGAACAGTTTTTAAAAGAAATTTAATGGAAATATTAAAAAATTGACCAAATGCAAAAAGTTAAGAAAAATAATTGTCCAGTTTTTACCTGCAGTAGTATTTTGTCTTTTTCATTTTTTATCTGCTGCTCCATTTCTTCATACAGGTGCTGAATCTCATCATCATGTGTTGCTGTTTTCCTAAACGGACAGAAGTCATTAATAAGCAATATAAGAAAATGAGCTTGTAGTTAAAGTAACATTTGTGGGATTTTTTTAAACAGGTGACAGAAACCATAACTTTCCGGTGAGGTTGAAGCGTCTCAGACCTTTTGAGGGCACTTTCCATGTCTCTCTTCTCCTGGTTGGCGTCTCTGATCTGCGCCGTCACTCTGGCCAGGAAATGCTCAAAGTTCGACAGAAGTTGAGGCTCATCGCGGCGCAGCTGGGCCCACAGGCTGCGCACCTCTGCAGGCCTGATGACAGAGTTCAACCGTTTTTACTCTGCTGATTTTCAGTCAAACTCAAGTCTGTACTTTGACTAGTCCATGGATCATCTTCAGACTCCCTCTAAAGGAAGATGAACAGGATGAGGCTTTGGCTGTTTTTGAAGAACTAACTGAAAACGTTTAGCTTTAAAACGAAGAGGGAAAAAAGATTTTAGTTTTATAACCATCTCAAAAATTAGTTAAAAAAATAAAAACATTGAATTCTTCATTTTTGTTTTCTTGAAATGGGAAAAAAATAAATAAATGGGTCAACCAGAAACGTATTGAAAACCTATTCAAATGTTTGAAAAAAATGCATTTCATTGTTTCAATAAATAAACTTATTGAAAGACAAACACATGAAAGTCAGACTAAAATAAAAAAAAAAGGTAACCTACACCAAATTGTCAGAAATTCCAGTTTGGTTGCATCCAAAAACTTTGGTGAATGACTTGATTAGAATTTAAAATACTTTAATCTAAAATGATTTTTTGTATTTTGTATTCTGTGAACGGAGTAACAACGAGCATCTGGGCAATTTTATTAGGAATGTCACAAAAATCCACTAAGCTTCATTTAATGTCCAACCAAATGAAGATCAGCCTGTGCTGCACAAACTGAAATGATCAAAAATGTCGTCCTGCTCCAATCATGCTGCAGAGTCAATAAGTTCCTTAAATGCAGCAGATCTTAAGAGAAAAGAAAGACCTTCATTTTACATCAGATTCAATCTTTAGTTGGACATAGAAAGGGCAGATGAAAAAAACAAGCCATGAAAAAAATGTTTTAAAACGATTGAATTTAGATGAAGTTTTTTAAAGCTTATGAATTTTCTGCAGTTCTCTTTAGGATCCGAATCAATGACTGACAGGCAGCACAGAAAACGCAGAGCGGAAACTTCCGGTCCGCTTAACTAAAATCCTCGGCTGAGTTTCTGAAACGTAGCACAGACATTCAGACCTGAACCTGAACTCACTGTTCCAGGAGGCTGCTGGCCCCCAGGCTCTCCATCAGCATCGCAAAGTGCTTTTCCTCATCATCCTCAGCCGCGCCTGGACCCTCCTTCCACCGGGACTGGTACAGAACCTCCGGCACGCTTTTACTCAGGTTCTTCTCGGTCATGACGTCATCTACAGAAATCCTCCGGCCAAACAAAAAAGCACCTACAAAAACATAAAACAGAGCTCATAAGCAACAAGCAGGTCAGATGGAGGTTGGAGTCATACTTAGTTTTGGAAACTTACTTAAACCAGAGGAGAACTCTTCCAGCGTGAGGAATCCGTTTCCATCGGAGTCGAGGGAATCGAAAACGTTCTCCAGCTCGTCTGCAGTCAGAGGAAGCTCACCATTCAGCCTCTGTCACAAAGCACAAAAAACCATCAGGTTAACAAAATCCAAGGACACTAGTGACACTGTAGCTATAACAACTGCCATGCAAGTGTTTTATGTGGAGCAGCAACTATTAGTAAAGAAAGACGCACATTTTCATCCTCTCATCTCAGTAAACCAGATTATGTTAACCAGGATGTTTAATAAACAACCAACCAGACAAATAAACTCTCCCAAGTGATTTTAAATTGTTGCTATAAAATGCATTTGTACATTAAAATCTATTTATGTGGAGGAAACTCTTTATCAGGTTGAAAGGAAGATGTAATGAGATCCTCCTGTGAGCCAGCAGAGCCACGCCTCTGGCAGTGTGGTTTTCAGTGTTTACACGGTTTAATGTTGACTGAAGTCGCCCGTAAAACCCAGAGCTGGACACAGAAAGGAAAACCTCTGCTTCCAACAACCAGTTGCTCTGGAGAATCTTATCAGACCAGTGAAGCCTCCAGCTGCAGATCCTGGTCTGAACCAACAAACTGATTCAACTGCAAACAAACCACATGGAGTCAAGTTCAAGCCTCTGATTCCTCTGCTTTAGTTTTTATCCTAAATGTTTCAGATAATCAAACCATCAATGTCCCACAAATAGATTTCAAATGATTATTTAACAGAACAAAATTATCCCAACTAACCTTGTTAAATCAAATACACCTACCATATTTTTGGAGTGTAATGTAACTAAGACCTGTGTCAGACCTGCAGAGTAAGGAAACCACTTTAGGAGAACCTGTCTGACAACATAAAGTAGGACAAACGATCACCAAGCAGAACATCGTGTTCTGATGTGAAGAAATTAAGGAACACATGAGAAAATCTGACATCAGTGTGGAAATGGTCACATGTGACAGAACAGTGGAGAACGTTCCCAGGAGAGGCGACCCAGCAGAACGACTCCAACAACTCAACCAGGACGTCCACAGCATCCGACGGTGGATTTCATCTGGAGCCGGAAATTAAACTCTGGACTCCCAGGCAAAGGCACAAAAAAACCCCAAAAACAAACCCTGAAGTCAGACTGTCCATTCAGAAAGTAATGTTTTTATAATGGTGAATTACAGTTTCAATATGGCCGCTTCTTTGATCAGCTGTGGTGAAAATCTGTTTACAAGACACACATGTAAGAGTTTAAAGACATGGTTACATGTAGCGCCTGCAACTCTGAGCCAATTAAAAACCTGTGTTTGCTTCAAAACCTTATTTACCTTAAATAAGGTAAATAACGTAAACTCTGCAGCCCTAAGGTCAGAGGTCATGATATAAAAAAAATTAAAAAGAGGCCAGGCAAAAATGGCTTTCATGGGAGAGTTCATCTCAGATCTACAAAAAAAATAAAAATCTGTAGTCTGATGGAACAAACGTAACATTTTTTAGAAGGTGGGTCTCCATCTGAAACCTCAGAATCAGAACATCAGAACAGTCAAACATGGCCACGCTGCTGAATTTAAAACACTTTAGATTGAATCATAATTCTTCCACAAAGATGTGAAAAACTTTACGGCCGTGTCAGACAGATGATTGTCACATTATTTGCTTTAGGTAGTAATTAGTTTTTCACAAAGGCCACACTGAGCGGCCATTTCACTTCATCACTTACATCACTTCAAAACAGCTCTGTGTATTTACTCAGCTTATCTTTGACAGAAAGATTTGTTTAATGATTTGAAACATTTCACAAATAAAGTATAAATCATTTAAACAGCATCTAATAACAGTTTGGTTGAACTGCATTTAGCAGAATTGCCCCTAATTACCAGATCATCACCATAAACAGCAGATCAAAGCTCCTCCTGAGTATTTATGACCCATAGAAGAGGAGCATTGAAGTGGCTCATCAAAGCCCTGGATGAGCATCTGATGGACCAGAGAATCTGCACAATAATGCAGGTGGAGAGGCTGTGAGACAAAGAGTCTCCGTCTCTTTTATGTTGCTTTGAGTGAGCTGCACAGCAACATCACGCTCCTGTTTGGTATCGGTAATGAGCGCTCTGACCGTTCCTGCATTCTGTTCAGTGGTGGGACAACAAAGCCATAAATGATTCTTTATTCTGAGGTGAAAAGGTTCTACGAAAATAGCAACACTAAACAAATCAGGAGTTTTTCCAGTTTCGTTTAATTACAAATTTCCTTTCAAATCTCTTCTGCTTTAATGTCCTAAAGTCCTATTCAAACTTCTAAACAATTATCTGATTCCATTTAATCAAATTAATACATTTATTTAAGAATAAAGACCCAACAAGAATTTGGGTGTAATCTCCATCCAGCAGGCTCACCTGCATGTCCCGGCGGGTGATGAATCCCTTGTTCTCCGTGTCGCACATCTGGAAGAACTCGTGAGTTTTCTCCAGGATAGTGTTCTGTCCCACATCTGAACTCTGGCTCCTCCTCAAGTCGTCGTCCTCTGCACTCGTTTGGTCGCTGCCTCCTCGTGTTTGGAACGCTGTCCGGGCCACGCTGATGTCGGGACACGGCGTAGTGAAAGTTGCCATGGTGTGAGCGAGTGTTTCTATGAGCCAGCTGCAGACAGAGGGCTGGAGGAAGAGGAGCTTCAGGCTGCTGTGGAACCGAGGCTTTCAGCAATGTCACTGATTGTCATCTCTTAGCAACCACCTCTTTAATTAGTAGATGAAACCTATGAGGAACACAGAAGGAGGGTCTTTAGTTACAACCTCTGGTCCAGTAGATACAACAGGAGGAATTTACTGAATCACAAAAACAGAGTGCTGTGCAAACATTCACACACTTTAAACTTTTAAAAACACACAGCTAGGCAAAACCACAAACCTAAAAATAAAAGGCTTATAATAGTACACTGCATGTTACCATAAAGAATAACAGCATTTCAAAATCCTTCAAGAAAAAAAAAAAACTGAAAAGTGTGGTGTGCAGGTGGATTTAGCCACCAAATGGTTACAAGCAGCAGTGGACGCTGCTAACCCTAATGCGCTAGTCAGACATTAGTTCTGCTAACGCTTAGTGCCATAATAACACAGTATTTAGCAGAAGTTAATGTGACTTAGCCGACAGCCACCATCTGTCAATAGCTGCGTTTTCACTGCTGATGTTCAAACTGTTGATATTCCAGGACTTTCCTAAACGCGCCACGCCATCATTCTGCCACTTCCTGTCTGTCCTCTTTGGCTTTTCCACCAAATGATTGATTTTTCTCAAGACTCATCTGGTGCAGAATCGTGAGACCAACTTTCACAAAATGGGCATTTTGTGAAATTCACCAATTTTTGATAATATATTTTTTTTAAAGCTCATCCCAGTGTAAAAATCTATCAAAAAATGTTTTTAATTTTCATTTAACAAATTAATTTTTGTAATTCCAGTTTGTGTCAAATGGCCAATGGAGTTGTAGCTGATGACGTTCTACAACATAACATGTCACTGCTCAGGCTCAGCTACATGATCGCTACATGATCGCTCTCCTCTCTGGGCAGTTGGAGCTTCAGAAAGTGATTCTTGAGAACAGATCTTCCACTCATGGTTTTAATTTTTTATTACTTTTGAGATTTGCCGACTGCATTGCCTAATTGACCACCGCAGGTGTTTGGTCACCTGTAGTGACCTTTGCTCTTTGTATTCTTTTGGGGACGATGTTCCCCGCTGAGACTAATGACTTCTGACAGGTGAACCTTTGCTTTATTGACTGGCTGATGTAACTCAGACTGGGAGCACTGGTTTGGAAGATTGCCTCCCACTTGCACTTCTTCAGTATTCTTGATTAATTTATGAGTGATGATCCATATTAACATAGATACAATGAAGAAAAAAAAAAAAAAACCATACATGTAGAGAGACTGACGGCAAAAAATTTGTTGTAGGATTAAGACAAAGGATCCAATTAAAAAAACAAAATCAGGTTGAATTTCAGTTAATTTAGAACTTAAGTCCTTCCAAACTCTAATCCCAATTCACACTGCAGCATCTTTCATATTTAATAATGTAAAGGTATTCCATCAAATTTGACTAGAACATAAACCGTTCGCATATTTTTGGAGATATTTGACTTTTCTAAATTTGTTTTGAAGTTTAACCAAAAATATTTTGCAAGCATGACGAGGCTGATGAGGAAAGTCATGAGGGAACCAAGTTTCAACTGTTTGGAAAAAGTGATGCAGGACTTTTTCCCTCTGCTCATGATGCATTCACTGTAAATTGGAACTTTTCAAACCTAAAAAGAAGGTAAGGACAACATAATAAAAGGCTCTAGATAATTGCATTAAACCATGTCACTGAATCGGTGATAAAATAAATAAAATCAGTAGAATGGTGTGAAAATCTAAGTGTTCAGATACCTAAACTTAAAACCAACTTCTTGGATTTTCAGTCAGACCAGAAGACTGAAAAATATGAATCATATTTACCAGCCACAGCAGAAAAGTTAGCAATGTTAATTTCTGGTTGAGTTTGTTGAACTTGGTGGAGAGGAAAACAAGAACTGCTTCCATCATATCCAGATTTTCTGACTGGCAACTAAAATGTAGTTGATGTCCAGGATCATGTTTCCCCTCTGACTTTAGCCTGGTTCTCATTCTGCTGTTTAATTTCAGGAGCAATGTGTGCTTTGCATGCAGCCTTTATCAGTTTTAGGTCTCGACATGTAACAGCTGTTAGACCTGCAGCAGTGAGCAGCCTGAGCTCCGGACCGCAGAGTCCAACCGCAACCAGGCTCTGCGAAACGTCCTAGTCCAAACCACAAAACAATACGACCTGCAAAAGCCGCAGTGATGAAGGACCTACATGTGAGCAATAATCTCCCACCGGATCATGAACTGATAAAAATAAGTTCAGGTTTTTGTGTCAAACAAGCAGCAGGTGTTTCATCAGACACACCGGAGCTGCTTGTTTTCTCACCTGAAACTTTCCCCGCCTCGTCCAGCAGGAAATAATCCATCTGAGAAAAAGAAATGCAGGTTAGAAAACAGAAATCACCAAGTCAATAAACATGCAGCTCCTTCAAATATCGGACTGAATTTCGGCAGCAGAAAGAAAGAATTACAGCAGCAGCTGTATTTAATAGAAGTTATTAACATCGACAAGATGCAGTAAAACAAACAGACAGAAATAAACAGTAAACCTGATCCAATAAGATAAAACCTGATCCAATAACATAAAACAAAACAATCTCTTCCTGCCTGTTATTTAGAAACTTCCTCTTAACAAACGCAACATCATTCAGCTCTCAAATAAACTTTAAGTGCCTGAAACTCACTTCCTTGTAACTTCTCTCAGACGTCGAGATGTTTCTTACTTTACCTACAAACCTTCAAGTTTCCCGGAGCGGCTGGAACAAAGTTTGGCGCTCAGAAGAAGCGGAATTGAACGTCTCACCGCCGAACCAGTAGCTGGACCGGCTGTGAGGAGTTCACTGACCACAGGTGATGTCGGAGCTCCGAGACTGCAGGAATTTCTCTGCTCTGTCGTCGATGACGAAGCGCCGGGGCGGGAGGGGCTTTCGTCATCTGCTGTTACCGTGGCAACGCCAACACGGAAGTTAAAGCTCATAAGACACGTGCTGTGGAGGAAAACCTTAAACCTTAACTAAGGTTTTCATCTTTTGTTTCAGAAGAATGAGGAAATAACTGAAACTGTTCCGTCAGGTTCTGTTTACACCTTAAAGTTTCTGTACAGACACGAAGCCAATATTTACTAATGAATAAATGAGAATATTACTGACAAGTGAAACACATGGTGTATATTAATTAGACAAATATCGATGTTTTAATCTGACAAACGAGGTTCATCCGGTCATAATTCATTATATATAATAATACTGATGATTATTATTATTAATAATATTATTTAAAAGCTACCTTTCAGAACATAGTAAGTCAACATACAAGAATAAATGAAAAAAAATTAAACCCGAAAAAAAATTAAATAGAAAGCCATAAAGAAATTGGTTCATATTGATATCTTAGTTACAGCTCTCTCTCTCTCTCTCTTTCTCTCTCTCTCTCTTTCTCTCTCTCTTTTATTTGTTTGCATCATTTAACTGAGGTGTCCTAATTAACTGTTTTAAGTTAATTAGGACAGGAGAAAGGATAAATGTTTAGTTAAACAGCCCAACATTTTGCATCCAAAAAGGCAAAATGTGACCAAAGAACGGCTCACATATTGATCTGGTGATCAATAACTGGATAGAATCTGATCTGGTGATCAATAACTGGATAGAATCTGATCTGGTGATCAATAACTGGATAGAATCTGATCTGGCTATATTAGAACTCAAGCTCATCATATTCATCTCCACAACCATCGGAGTCTTCATCCTGATGCTGTTTTTGAACTTCAGCCAGTCGTCTTCACTACATCTGGATACAGAGACGTATTGATTTCCTGTCATGTAATTGGCTTTTGAGGTCAGTTATTTATTGATTTATTTGGGCTCATGACTAATTCTTGTCCTTTAGAACGAGCCACCCACACACTCCTGGGCTCTGCACCATAAAGTTGAGGACAACGTGGTAAAACTTCAGGAAGTCTGCAGCAGGTTTTGGATGTGATGTGCTGTCAGGGGGCCCATCTGGGCACCGACTCCTTTGGAAACTTTCTGGAGACGCCCCTGCGTTAGGCGTCTCGACATGACATGGTTTCAATCCAAGAAAATAATCTTATTTGTAATTTTAGGACACTAAAGTGGATAAACACACCTGGGCAGAAGTGTTGGCACCCCTCCGTTAGTGAACAAAACATTCACAATGTTCACTGATATAATCTGTTATGGACAAAATTAATACTTCATAAAAAGTTTCTGATGCTTATCCAATGAAAATCAGACAATAATAATAATGAAACAGGTCTGGACAAAAATAATGGTACATGTAACTTTTGAGTTTGTGTAAATGACAGTGAGTCCTCTGCACCTGTCCTCAGGTATTCAGGTGAAATCTGTCTCAGCTTTAAATGATTCTTTCTCCAGTTGTTCAGCTCCTTTCACAGATGTTCGTCAAGATTTAGATCAGTTCTCGTATAGGCCAATCCAGAACAGTCCAATGTTTTGCGCTCTGTTGATCTTGGGTGCTTTGGGTCATTAGCCTGTTGAAGATTTTTTACCCGAGACTGAGACCAAGTTTTCTGACACAAAGCAGCACATTTCTCTCCAGAATGCCTCAGTAGTCTAGAGATTTGTACCAGTTTTCCTCCTGTGACCAGAGAAGTTGCCTACAGTCCCATGGATCTTAAAACTCTTCATAATCTGAGGTCAATGAGGCATGAAGCTGCTTGGAGATGATTTTACAACCTTTACCTTTAACATGCTGGTCTGTAATTTTCTTTCTAACCTGCTGGGTCAACTCTCTCCTTCCTGTGGTCCATAGCAAACAGCACAGTTTAATGTACTGTTAATAGGCCAACTGATTAATTAGAGGACACATCATACTTTAACATGTCTCTATCTTAATTTTATTTTCTGACTAACATCATTTCTGACCAGGAATCAAAATTCAAAGCATCATCTGATTTTCTTTGCTTCATTGAAAATCTGATTATTTCTATCAGCAATTTTATCTGGGTGTGAAAACAGATGGATGTTTGTTCTGTGTGCAGTTGTAGTACGAAGATAACCCAGAAGGGGGCAGTACAGGATGGATTTTAAAATGACACAAAGAGAAAATGATCTTTGCTACATATTTTTTCTTTGTTAACCAGGAGACCCTTGAATTGCTCCCTGTTATAGAAGTCAGTATTTTAACATGTTATGTTGAAGCAGATGCCTAAATGAAAGGAAACTGAACTTTTAATCACTTGAACACATTTCATGTTTCACCCAAAAGGCTTCTTCTCTTATGATTAGAGGTTACGATTTAAAACGCTGATAATTCTAATCCATGATCAGAGCAGAGGGAGACTATTGGCTGAAAGGTGAAACAAGAGGGGAAACAGAGTCCAGTTGCCTTCAGTTTAGGCCCACAGACTCTTTCATATTTCAACAACTGCTGCATGAGTCTCCTCTCATTCTTATAAATCATATTGGGTAAAGCTTACAGCAGGAAGAGTGTGAGAATGGACCATGAGCCGGCGCAGCAGCAGCCATGCAGGTGTGAGGCGTGTTGGTCACACGTTTCATGGATCTACATGGATGTTCCACACATGTTGTGTCTTTGCTTTGATTTTCTCTCCTTCAAAGTGTTTTTGAAACGCTGATCTGCAGGAATTAGATGAACGAGCCGCATTGCTTCAGTTGGAGCCAGATGTGTTTACACCGCCAGACACTCTGGGATTATTGACACTATGATGGCAATAAATCCTAATCCTGTGTTAGCAGTAAAACATGCATTTATTTTACATGTTATTAGCTAAAGGTTCGTCACCCAATCATTTAATCCCACAGAGGAAAAGTAAAAACGTAGTTGTGCAGCCGCCGCACTGCTGGGAACAGCTGACATCACATTTGGTTGGTTAGGGTTAGGGTCGGGGTTATGATGGAGGATGTGGTTGTGGCTCCTGAAGTCATCTGTGTATTCATCTTGCTTTTCTCTCTGTGGTTCTGGGATTATGCTGATCATATTTATGCCAGGCTAAAAGCATCTCTGTCAGCTCTCAAACCATAAAATCTTCTCCTTCTCAGGTTGAACTAGAGACTGACTGACTTCAGATTCAATGACCTTTAAGAACCTCTAGGGGGCAGCCTCCTTCAACCCAAGTTAGTGGTGAATGAATTACACCCCTGAGAGTTGATTCTACAATCACAAACCTGACACAACTGGGCCTCATATGCAATAAAACATTATTGCATAGCAGAAACTATAGTTTTAATGAGTAGTTTCGGCTCTTACAGTTTATTGTCTGCACATATTTGCAAACCAAAGAAAAATAAGATCCATATTTATTCCTGGTGTTTTGAGTGGAAGGGAGTTGTTTAGAGTGGAGTAAATAACTTTGTACTGTGGGAGAGTAAATATGGACTGTAGTGGAAATGTTGATTTGTTTTTAATGTGCCGTTGTCTGGGAGCTATAGCTAACTTAATTTGCAGTTACAGGAAAACACCCCGTTGGTATTTGTCTCTTCCTCATGTGTTTCTGCTTTCATTTGTTATGTCCATGTATTTCTGTGTGGCAGTGATAAAAGAGCTGACTCGTGCGGGTTATTTTCCAAGAAAGAGGAGATGTTTGGCGTGAAGTTATGTGGCATCCTGGCAGCTGGCCGAGTTGGACTCAAACATGCAGACCCAACAGGACGACGGGACCGTTTTCTTTTACCTGATCCACTGCATGATGGATACAGACACACAGAGAAACAAAGTCACACAACACCAGAAATGTTTTTAGGTTTTATAGTTGATAATGTGACTCCAGCCTCTGATTCATGAAGCCAGAGAGGAAGATCTGCTCTCAGCTCCTCACCAGGGATTTCTACACATTCTTGAAATATCTTTATACCTTCAGCATAACGAGAACCAAATGCAACAAGACAGGAAACTCATTTCTTTTCATTAAAATTGTTTCTTCAGATGTTTATAAAGACAACAGGTGATCTTCCTATTATCTAATTGTAGATTTGTACATTAAAGCAGTTAAAGTAAATCAAAATGTTTTATGTACAGAATATATGTCATAATATTATGACAGAGAAAATGAATGACACTGATTACACTTTCATCAGTGGGAAGGTTTTATTAGACAGAGAGGAATCATCATCATCATCATCATCACCATCATCATCATCAGGACAGCTGTACTCGGCAGTAACTGAGCTCTCAACCGTTTTTATTAATGTTTCCAGTTTAACACGTTTTACAAAGTTCTTACATCCAGAACTGCACAAACATGATGAATGAAATGAAATATGACTAAATACGACTTTCATGCCAACCACTAAAAATAGTTTTAGGTAATAAAAGAATCATTGCTGCCATATTTGAATGTGTCCCGTTGGATTTGTTTCCACTGACTTTGGTAACCTGTGTGTGTTTTATTTGACCCAGGCTTTCACGTGTCAAATTTTACAACCCATAGTAGTTAACTTTGGGCCCAAAGGAGGAAAAAAGGACAATTTTCAAGCCTGCAAAAGTTGAGGATAAATGCTACTTACAAAAGTAAATTGCAGGTGTTATTTCAATCGTGCCAGAAATCCATTTTTGGGATAAACTTTGAGTTTGAGTGGATGAAGCAGAAGCTTCTGGAGGTGTAAACAAAAAAAAAATCACATTTCACATGTTGTGTTTTAAAGGAATACAAAAAGCCAGGATTTCTGTGCTGTTTGTAAAGAAAACAGCTTGATTTTATTTTATCAGCTTTAGGTTAAAAGAAGGTTTCATTTGCTTAGAGGAGGATTGAGCAGTGACTGCCTGTGGTTCCTGACAGCCGGGATGGGAGGACAGGGGAGAGGGGAAGGAAGTGCAGCCCTCCTGGTTGGTCCTGGAGAAGAATCTCCTGAAGGACAGTGATGCTCCAGGAGGGTCAACCACCTTCAGGAAGCTGTGAGGAGGTTTACTATGAACTCACGTTTGGCCTCAAGAGGTTTCATGAGATCTGAGATCTGAATGTTGGAGTGAAATTGTTTCGTTTTGCTCCTGCCATGTGACACAACACACTGCACAAGCAAACCTCATCATTTATCCTCATAAACATCATTGATAACATTATTTATCCTCATATGGGGACATTTAGCTTACGTTTTCTAAATGTTAGCTAACTAATTCACTGGTTGATTGTGTGTATGTTAGTTAGACACAATCTATAGTTGAGTTCACAAAGAATACCATTTATTCCTCAGTAGTTTTCCATTTTTTTATAATGTGCAATTTTCTTTCCTACACTTTTGTTCTGATAAGTTTTAAATTCCTTTCATAATGATATTAAAAAGATCTTAAAGTCATTCATTTCAGTTGCTGAAACCTGCAGAAACCCTGAATATGGATATTTTTAGACGCAGAGGAAAAATGATCCGACCTCATCTGAAGAGATTTATGCGGGTCGAGGCAGGAGCGACTGGACCTCCTACTGACGATCACTGGGCCGGAGGGTACCGCTCTCCGACTGGGTGGTACCACTTGTCAGACGTCTGCTCTGACCAGAAGTCAGCACGGCGGCCGGGCCAGCTTTGGGTTTGGCCTGGCACGCTGAAGGTCATCAGTCACAGAGAGCAGCAGGGGAAAGAAGGAACGATCCAAAACCTCAACCAGAGTGGAACACGGAGAACCCGTTTTCCTGAAACCATCTGAGGCCGGATTTAATAACCGGGTGCAGAAAGATCCTCATCCAGGAATCAAACATGATCTGGGCTATAATTTACCTCAAGGTTGATGAAGATTCCAGCAAACGTTAATTTATAGATGTTGCAGAGGTCCAGTTAATCCAGTGTGAAACTCATTCAGCTCCAAAACTGACAAATTTCTCTATTTTCCAGAAAACCTCCTTTCTGTTTGGTCAGGATTTTAAGTTTTGTCCACTTTGGTCCAACTGAGTCAGCAGATCCACTGCTGCCTTCAGATAATAACTGTCCATGTTGGACCAGTTCTTCTTTTGGATTATGTTGGCAAGAGGAATATTTTATAGTTGAAAAAACATTAATACTCATGCAGATATTTATTTTGTCCTGCGTTTGAGCATAAAGCTCCAGATCACAAAATGTGAGCAGATGGACTCAGAAGTGGCAGCTGGCGGCACATTTTCCCTCGTTAGATCAGTAGATTTGTCCCAGATTGGGATTAAAGGGGATTATTTTTTGTAAATCTTTATACAACAAAGTTACCAATTCATGAAATGTTCTCTGACTGCTTTCATTGCTAACATTATGGTTTAAATTTCATTCATAAGCAGAATAATTGCAGAAATGACTGAGGTCTATTTTCATCAACCACTAAAGATTTGAGAAAAGTTTGGTGAAACAGCTTTTCACAGAGCGAGGATAAAACGACAAATTTAGTTGTACAAGAGCTTTCAGCACCAAGAACATTTACTGCTGGATAATAATGAATGGAAAAATGAAGAAAGTTTACATGGAGTCACAATTCTGTGGTTCTTAACAGGGAGAAAAGAACTGCTGCAGGTAATCTTTTACTGGTTCTTTCCACACATAAAATGCTGCTTTAATGATGTTTGTACTTTTCCTCCAACACGATCATTTATTCCAAATTGAGCTTTGACTAATTGAACAACAGAGATCCAGCTAACTGCTGGTGGAAATGCAAGCAAGTGACCTGGAAACAATTAAAGCATTTTGGTCAAACAGCAGGTCAGTCAGCTCATTAGCAGGGCGATGATCACTTTCTGTTCCCTTTGGCGGCTGAAGAAAAAAAGCATCAGATGCCTTTAATTCAGTCATAAAATGAAAAAGCATGGAAGGGTTTTATATTCCACAAGTGTCTGCTTTAAACACTTTTTGAAAGTAACACACATGGCTGTGCAGAGCGACTGCAGAGGGTTTGGTCTCCCTCAACGCTTCGTCTTTAAAAGAAAAGGAGTCCAGTCATGAAGAACGAGGGATGCTCCATTAAATATTCACTTCCTTAATAAGAAATGTTCTCACAATGAAGACGGATCACATTTCTTATTCATCCCAGGAAAGGAAATCAGGTTTTTAACACCCAAGCAACAAATATTACTGTATAACAGGGATCTGCAGCATTTTACTGTCAGTTCACCTAAATAAAGCCATTTACAGCTGAAAACGTTACATGATCTTTTGGAAAGAAAGTCTCTCTGCTCTCTTTCTCAGGTTCATAGAACCATCCTTTAATTTCAGTTTTTAGACTTTAGAATGAGGAAAGTTACACCATGTTGATATTTAGCCTTTAGCTCTTGTTCTTTGAATCGAAGGTGAATTTACCTGTGAGCTGTTTGTGTCGCTGCTCTTTCCTCTCAGACGCCCGTTTGGTTCCAGCGGTTCAGAACCGTTCAGCAGGTTCTGCTGAGCGGTTCAGAACCGTTCAGCAGGTTCTGCTGAGCGGTTCCTTCTGTTAGAACTGGGACGTTTCCTTTCACTGTCGCCTCATGTTTGCTAAGTATGAGGGATTTTCACAAACTGAACAACTTGACATGATACGCTGTGCGTCTTTTAAAAGTTGGCATTTGGATGTGCTGTGATGATGTCATGACCAGGATCAAATTGGAATATCATGTTTCTCAGTGTAAAAATAGTTTAGCTGCTGGTTTAGTGAATCCTGAGACATTTTGTAAACATGCTGGACCCAAATGAAACAAGTGGAATTGAGTGCAGTGAGGAGGAAATGTGTCCAGCTCTGCAGAACAAACTGATCACTATGCAATCTTCTAAAATGAAGTCACTTTTTTCAAATTGATGATGGATGGCGCACTTCTGACTTTTATTTCTGCTGCTTTCGTTTTCTTAATGGCTGTGTTGAGCTGGCCCCTCTGTGCATATTAATCATTTTTGAGTGTTGCTAGTTGAGGGAACACTTTCAGAGCTGGCCTTAAATAAACTCCACTTCTGGCAGAGTGAGAGCGCCCACTCTGGGAAAGCACTGCTGGGAATGATAATCTGATGTAAAGTAGGCTGCTTTGGCTTCAATCTGCAGAGATCTGGGACTATAATCTGTCACTTTCAGGGATATAAAGTTAAAGACGAAAATAAATCTTCTTCAACGGATTTGATGATCTTTAGAGTTTATGCTGGAAAGTTGTGAAATGTTTGTATTTTACCAGTAATTTTTATTTTTTAAGCATAAATTGTATTATATCCCAACTCCTCCTGCAGGCGCTGGAACAACCGATGAATAAAGTCGAGTACACAAAGCTGAGATCTTATGAATTAATGACTAAATAAAAGAATAATGTTGAAATTCATTGTTTTGTTCCTTTGCTCTTACAATGGACTAACTTAGTTCTTAAAAATACGCCCAGTCTCTGGCAAAAACCTTCATGTAAATCTCTTTTATCACATTTTAACAAACTGTTTCATCCTAAACATTTTTACTGATTCAAAAAAAGAAATAAAATTGTCTTGCAGTTTAAAAGTTTCATGTTGCACTTTTGTAACAAAAGACAGATGGAAGCAGGTCAGATCCGGTGGACTGACAGAAACAGATTGTTTTTCCTTTGTCTTCTTTGCAGGTGCAAAGAAGCACAGAAAAAAATAATAATACAAAAAACAAAAATATAAGTTGATTCATTCCAGTTTAAGTTGCTCAGCCTGCATGTTTCCATGTTGTGGCTCAATCTAGAGGACCTGAGGATTAGCAGCCGCTACCTGTTAATCCTGCTCATCTTTACCTGCAAATCCTCAGGTAAAAAAATTACAGACTCACAGAATTAAAATGTTTCAAAATTAAAGTCAGAATATCTCAAAAGTCTGATCCAGTAAAATTTTACTAAAGCCAACAAATCACCTGAAATGTGTCATTTTCTTTTTTCTCATTGCTGTTTACAATTATTTCCATCTACATGTTGTTAATCTGTAATCTGAGGATTAAGAATTAGTCCCTAATTAATACCCCTAATATCAGGTGACCCATATTCATCAAGTAGAAACCATTCTTCTTGTGCGCCTTTTAAAAACCTTTTCCAAAAATTCCTCAACAGAAAGTCAGGATTTTTGCTGTCTTATCAAAATAAATGTTTAGCTGCAAAAGGGAAAAGAAACTTTGTCCTTTTACTTCTGCAGTTTTGTGTTTGTCTCTGGTGGAATCACTCCCTGCCTGCAGCAGGCTCCGGCAGGGGAAACCGCAACAGAAACAACTCAGTGAAATTAGTTTCTGCTTTCTGTCATCACTGTGCGTTTTTTAATAGAGTGAAGTGACGCAGTTACAGCCTTCATCCATTTATGTGACTGGCCAGCAGCTTTCTGATCGTACCAGAGTTAATGGACTTGCAGCAAGTGTTACTGGAACCTTTCTGCATAAGTTAAATGAAAGATGGAAGCGGAAATGGAGGCAAATAATGCATGGGTGTTGTTGGGCTAAGGACAATGAATGACAGTTTTTCT
Organism: Poeciliopsis retropinna; assembly: GCA_010277075.1. Classification (NCBI taxonomy): domain Eukaryota; kingdom Metazoa; phylum Chordata; class Actinopteri; order Cyprinodontiformes; family Poeciliidae; genus Poeciliopsis; species Poeciliopsis retropinna. The sequence goes on from VMRM01000005.1 coordinate 25,883,889, forward strand.
AAAAGAACAATTATTTTGCATGTGCCATATCAGCTGTGGTGGATGAGTTTTGATTGGTGAAGTTTCTCCTCCATGTCTGACTGATTTAGCATCATTTCCTTAGTGGCTAAAAACACACGTGATAACAGCCACAGGACAGCAAAGTATCAATAATATCAATACCAAATCACTTTCAGATTGATGAGTTAAGGCAGTTTCAAATTCCCTATTAAAAGTGTATTTATTTTTATATTGTAGTTTCTCAGTGAAGAAAGATTTAGTTTTGATTTGCTCTGAAATGATCATTTTTGCATCTTATTTAAGAAGATGCACACAAATCATGTTAGTATGTTCTTTAAGTGTTTCTAGTTACCTATAAATGTCCAGATTCTGTTGTAGGTTTGAATAAAATAATTCAAATAAAAAAACCTCCAAAGGTCCAGAACAGTTCCCAGAACAGAACCGGTCCTGGTTCTGATGCAGAACACTGCACTCCTCCACCATTACTGCAAACCAAGGTAAATGCACACATAATCATTAGAAATAGTTTTCTCCCTCTAACACTTTAAAACTATTGACATATCTTCACTTTGTTCCGTGGTTCACAATCTGAACTCATTTAAATGGAGAACATGCTGCACAACGAACCCAGGCGACGCTGCAGTAAATCACAGAACACAACATAAAGTTGAGTTTATTCCATGTTTTCATGTGTTTTTGGTTTCTCTTGTTTTTGTTCCTGTGAAGTAAAATGTGTTCTGTGAAAAAGATAAGAAGCTGAGCAAGAAGACATGAATCAAATATCTTCTTTTCCACACTAATCCAAAATAACGTATGGCGCAAATCTGCAGACCATATGGCCAATAACTTGTGCTTACGCTGTGGATGGGCACACAGGTTGACCTGAGTGCTGCTCAGGATCCCAGATAGAGGGAGGAAGAGCGATGAGGTCTGATCTACACACTTCAGAAGACATTCCCTCAGGTTTACAAAAATGTTGAACTTTTTCTTCTGTCCTTCTGAAATAAATTGCAGCAGGCTCATTCTTCCCTGATTTCTTATTGATTTATAAGCTTTAAAAAGCTTAAATTTTTTATGTGATGAGTTGTGCACAGGGCTTGTTAAGAAGAATGACTTGAAAAAGACGTTATCATCCCTTTGTGAATTTTTCTACAACAACAAATGGTGAAAATATGATCTGTGTTAAAGTTTCTGAAATGCCAAAGCCTTGAAGCAGAAGCAGATTAAACATAAATTATTTCCACTTTTCATGTTTGTTTGCACAGATTGTGCTGTTTTGTTGTTACGTCGGCTCTGCAGGGCTCAGAGTCCCACAGCAGCAGATCTCAAACTTTTCTGCAGTTTTACAGAAAACAGATTAAAAACAACAATTTGATCTGTAAACTAAAACTGAGTCACTTGTTGTTTTGTTGTGACGGTAAATTTCATAACCATACTTAACGTGAAACCTGCCTGTCACGTTTAGTTTCTCGGAGGTTGAACTGTAAGTTAGACGGTTTTGAGTCCATTTGCTGACTCAGCAGGTGGGGAGTTTTGTTTCCCAGTAGCAGATTTTGTTGCCGCTGCATCATTTCTGTTGTTTTCCATGTGATCTGCGCTGACACACGAGACGCATCTGGGGCTTTTTGCTGTCAGTCGCTGAAGGCCAAACCTCTGTTTGTTAGGAAGTGATGAGTTTCAGATGGGAACAAACAAACTGTGGCTTTCATTGTGAGGAGAACAAAGCTGGTGTGGGTGAAGTGTGTCTTTCTTCTGGTCATCAATCCCATCTGAGTAGGTTTTTTTCAATATGAATGCGCTTTATGACAAATTCTGTTCATGTCTCATGAAGGGTTAGATGTTAAACTGTTCATTGGACTGTCAGTTTAGTTCTTTAACCCACAGTAATAATGGCCTCCACTGAGTATGGGTGGATTTTAAAGTCATTCATCGTCACCAGATCATAAGTTAAAGGAATACTTTTGACAATCTGCCAGCGCCTCTTCAGACAGAATATGGGTGACATTGGGCCGAACCTGCAGAGATCCACAACAACCCCCAGCAGCTTCCTGCTCAGATTGGAACGAAAACATCCTAAACACAGGAAATGACACGGATTGGGTTACATTAAATACACATACACACTTCAATGTGTGATGTATGGCTAATGAATGAGAGGGGAACTGATTAGAAGACACTTCATAACAAGCAGCTACAGGGGAAAACCCAGGAAAATAACCAATGCTGTCCAATTAAAAGCTCCAGAGAAAAGCAGCCAACTCATTAAGGAATGTGTGATCAAAGGTTCATAGATAGAGATACGAGGCGACAGCAACAACACAGACGGTTCAGCTGACTGATGGAAACACTGAAGGCGGTTCTGCAGCAATCTGACACATGAGTGATAACCAGGACACCTTTCTGAGCCGAACTCACTGTCATCTGCTCAGCACTCCGACAACACGTCTGCAGACATGATCACAAAAACTAACAACCTGAGGGCCAAATGGAGCGCAGATTAAATTGAGGGCAGATTAAACTGAGGCTGTTTTAAGGGTTGGCCATGTGTGTTTATGTGTGAAATGCATTGGAGTAATCTGCTTTGATTGAGGAAAACCACATCCTTTTGAAGATTTTTTGGTCGTTTTGGACCAGACTCATTCAGAAAATGAAAGTTGAAAAGCTGGTTGATAGAGAGGATGTGTGTGTCTCTGTCGACTAAATGCTTTAAGGATGCTAAATTTTGCACCGCTAGTTGCTAAATTATTTAAATTATTACTAATGATTGTATGTGTCATTAATTTAACCAAGAAAAACTTTTATTTATTACAAGATATCTGTTTTTGTTGTTGATGAAACTGTTAAATTCTATGTCATTAAAATGCTCAGTATTGTTTTTCAGGCACATAGTGACATTTTATTGTACAAACCAATAATTATGTTTCCTTTAGTTGCTTTAAAAGTACTGTGTATATTTGACTTTGCAAATTGAAGCCTTGAAATTAGGCACTGTCTCTTTAAGAAGCTCCTACTCTTTCCAACACTCTCCAGTCAGACGGTCATCCATCCTCTGCTCCTCTCCACCCGCCTCATGCGGCGTCACGGCGGTGGCTTCAAACTCACGGGTGAGTTGCTGAGTGGGGTCAAAGTTAAACACGATTTCTGTTGGGTTATTAAGACGTTAATGTGATCTGATGCCAAAAGTCCACAGAGTTTATGAAGAAAGTTCTTTGATTTGTGTAAGTTTAAACGAGGAGAACACGTGAACTCCATGGAGGAAGAACCCAGGTTGGGATTCAAACCCACAACCTTCTACTGCAACCAACTGACCCACCATGCTGCCCTGCCTCAGTTCAACTGAACCGAAAAGGGAAGAAACCATTACTATGGACGAAACTACAGCTGCAAATGAAAAGGGAAATGATGGCAACAAAAACAAATGAATTCCTTGTGATAAATCCTAAGAATCATTTCAATGTCAACATTTAAATCCCCTTCATAAATATGTAAAAAAAAAAAAAAAAAAAAAGAGCTGAAATGAGCAACAATTGACGTTTCTGTAGAGATCCTGTGATCTTCTAATGGCTGTGGAAAAAAATCACAGATGAATCAAGATGTTAGTTAAAGGAAGCTGAGATGTTTGAAAATCCTCTTCATTCTGCCTTTATTCTGAAAATCCCTTATCATGCAGCAGCTCATGTTTACGGGATAAAAGGAATTAAATCAGGGAGATTAATGTGAGTCCATGAGATTCCCAGATGATTCTACAAAGACAGACTAAGGAGCTGAAAGGACAAAAACGCACTGGGGAAAAAAAAACAATTATCTCAGTGGAGATTCATAACTTTGGAAGCGTTTGACATGTAAGACGGGTACATTTTGAGCTCAGTTTCATTTGTTTCTGAAAGCCACGACTGAACCACAGACAATGTTGCTCCAGGTTATTATACTTAAAAGTTATGACTTCATGATGATCGGCGTAAACGTAATTGTCTTATTGGCTCGATAAAGACCAGACTCAATTTCTGCAAGACCTCAGATCATCAGCACAGATGTCTTATGTATCTATCCATCACTTTTCCAGATCTCTTCCAGATCTCATTGTGTGGAATTTCCTGTAATACAGGACAGATTTGATCTGCAAAAATGTGTTGCACAACCTAATGACATTTAAAAACACGATGCATGCTGGATGTAATACTCAGGTTCAACCCAGGGACATTAATTAATCTTTAGTTTTGCTTGACTTGGAGTCGGAGCGGAGGACGTCACCTGCAACTAATTAGGACGGCAACCTTTCTGGTATGGAGGCCACTGTGGAGCAGGCTGATCAGGCCTGGAACAGTTTTCGTCTTATAACAGCTAAATAAACTTTCACACCTTCCCTCAGAGTTTCCAGACTTGGTGGGAGAAAAGTTCTTAATCTATTACTTGCAATTGAGTTTAATTTCTTCTTATTTGCAGAACCGGTTCCAGCAGGTTGGCAACAGAACACTTGGTAACTTGGATGTTGCAGAGACAGCTTGGTGCCAGTCGAGATACACACCACAGACCCTTTACACACACACACACACACCCACACACACCCACACACACACCCCACACACACACACCCCCACACACACCCACACCCACACACAGACAACAAAGAGGGGGAATTTCTGACAGTAAAACATTTAACCATAATTATAGAACTTATTGTAAAGACTTTAGTGATGTGGCGTTCACGGGCGATATGATTCTTTTGAACAAATGTTTTACCCTGAACGACGGGACTGGAGTCACTCAGTGACAGATGTTCTTTACTTTCTTGCAATGCTCTGAACACTCTGCAGCAGCTATTACTATTATATTTACACTAAAATTATATTTATTCAATTGGCAAATAAATAAAATAGAAGAAAGTGCCGGATTCTCATCACTAACTGTTAGCTTTTGCGTCATGGCGCTTCTGCATGCAGGGGATGATGAGATGGTCCAGTCTGCTCCTTTTTTGGGGGGTTTCTTTTTGCTTATTGTTGCTAGGCTAAAGTTTATAGTTAAGTGTTGATTACCATTAATGCATTACCTTAAATGTTCTATTTAATGGTGCAGAAGAAGACTTTTATTTCTGCCAAAGCAAATCAAATCCACTTTTTCCACAACTTTTTTTTATTTTCTCTTAATTCTGCTTCAAAATTGTAAATAGCACTAAAATGCAGTAAACCCATGCAACACTTGTAAAAATGGTTTGGTTCAAGAAAATATATTTTTTTTCAGCAAGAAAATACTCCAGTTCGTTACTTAATACAGATGGTTAAATTTTTTGTGAGTTTCACCCACAAAAACATTTAATCATTTAATCACATTTAAACATTTAATCACATCAGGAATAATTTGATTTGTTCAGAGAAAAATGTAGTTTCAAAAGTGGCTCTGAAGGGAACAAATGCTGAAGATTCAGATGGTTTTAAAGAGCCGTGAGTCCATCTGTTCAGGACTTTATGTTGTTGGGAAAATGTGCATCTTCACTGTACTCCCTGCTAAGTTCAGAAGTACATCAACATTAACTTTACATAAATTTACATGAGCAATTAGACGACACAAGGTTGTCACCGATCAACAACTAATGCATAAGGCCCACCTGTCAGCGGGTCCTAGTGGCTGTCAGCTCACCAAAGTGCTTCTCTTTGGATGGTTTAAATCTTTTTTCTGCATTTTAGTAACATGTCGCTTCATACAAATAAAACTTCTAAAACTCTTAATACGAGGAATGAAATAGACCTGTCTTATTGAAGGAATTCATTTTTTGTTTGAATAACTGTGACACCCACAGCTGGACCATCTCTGGTCTGAACACAGGCGGAGATCCGATGTGTGGGAGGTCTAATGTTCTCATCATGCATGAGTGGAATTTACAAAATATGTATTTTAGTTAAACTGATTCTACCTTGACCTTTGGTGTGATCGTGGGCCTGAATGATTTGTCTGAGTTCATCCTGAACAGGAAATGTTTGAACAAACAGTAAAGCAGAAAATAGATTAATTGTCATTTCTTATCTTAATTTCAGTTTCTCAGTCTAGATGTAAAAACTTTTATATTTTTTGCAGAACAGCTTGTGGAATTCTTTACCATGAAATATTAATGGTGTTACTGGAGAAACGGATGGGACTTTCTGGTGTCATGTTTTTAATATTTAACCCTCAGATAAAGAAAGGTCTGATCCTGTGTATTTTACTCTCAGTTGTTCTGTAAAGGTCTCAAAGGTTTTTTCTGTTTTTGCAGGTGTAGAGGCATTTTGTCTACTAAGTCTCTTCCTCTCCTTCTCTTAAAGCCATTTTCCCAGCGTTCTCCGTTTATATTCCATCTCTGTGTTCATATTTGAAATAAACTCAGTAATTTCTGAAACATCCAGTTTTTAGTCCTATGGCTTAAATAGAGTTTTCAACTGATAAAAAATAACTCGGATTGTCTTTCTTTCTAAACACATTTGAGAAGCAATAGGAAAAAAAACGGAGTGATTTTTTTAACAAAGTTTTTACTAAGTTGCAAAGAGGAGCAGAAAGTTAAAACTATTTCTAAAATGGCAGATTATAACTGAGCTGACTGAAATCTGGACTCTGGTTTGTAATCAATGGTATTTCATTATTATCCATGTTTTCTGATTCACCAATCAGTGTTTACACATTCACTGCTGCTTTGTGTTTTTGACATTTTATTTATTTCTGTGCTGTTCCCAGCCATCAGGTCGGTGTGTCAGCGCGCGACGATGTGCAGCAGATGGTTGGAGTGAGGAGAGTTACAGACGATCTGTGGCTTTGTGATGTGACATCTGAGATCGCTGATTTCTGGATCTGCTGGCCAGATTTGCTCAGCTTGGGTCTCTGTGAGGTAACCAACTCCTGAGGTCTTCTGGTTCTCATTAAAAACAGACAGAAATATTTCTGGCAGTGATTATGACACTACCAAGAAATAAATGCTCGATATGTTTCTGGGTGTGAATTTTACTGTGTCGCTGAAGCTCTGCTCTCTGGTGCTCTCCAGGTTATTTACGTCTGTCAAGTTCTTTCCTATCCGCTGTCCTCACATAAACTGAGTTTGAATGCGGCCATATTCCTATTATCCATCTTTCACATGGATTTTTGTTTCTGTTGTCAGAATCCAGAAAAATGAAATTATTGCTTTGGAACTTCACATTAACACACATTTTACTCACTAAGTCACCTTTAAACTACAAAATGAATGCTGTATATAAATGAGATTAAGATTTCAAACATTAAAGATCACATCTGTGATGATTGAGGATCCAAATGCGTGCAGACAACTGGTCGAACGTTATTGATGATTGAGCTTTAATCCAAGCAATTAAAGCCATAAAAACACCAGTAATGTAGAAACGTGGAGCTAAGAGTGTGAAGGCAGGACCTCTGTCAGGATCTGGAAAGGAGTGAAACTGAGAAGACTTTAAATGCTGAAGATGATCAGTGGTGTTGGAACCAGTTGAGATCAAATAAAAGACACCAGGAAGTCCTGAGAGAAAACAGACAGAAATCCTAAAATGAAACCTGTAAAAAACCAGGATGCAGAGGATCAGATGTGACACATCAAACCAAAGTCTCACAGTTCATGAAGGAACTGTGAGACTTTCATTTTCTCCATTTAAATAAACTGGACTGAATTGAGCTGGTTGTTCAATTTAGTTCCTCTAACGTCCCCAAAAACAGGTTAACTGGTTAATCTAATAGCTCTTCTGAGTGAGTGTGTTCATCCATGGTTGTTGTGTAAGGTTATAGCATATAAGTTGGATTTAATGCTGGACTTTAACTAGACAACTCTAAAACCTATCAGCAGCATGTCTGATAGTCTGTTAGTGTTAAACCTTTTAAATGATCCTTGTTGGTTCTCTAATTTCTTCGGACCAGATCAGACGTGTTGCTCTCTGAGATCCTTTAGGCGACTTCATGTGTCAGGTTCTGGTTTGGTGGTTTCCTGATGCTACAAGAAAGTTGAGAGAAAAAGTGAGTTTGATTACCTGAAGCCTTGAATTGTGACAAAAAAACAAAACAAAACAAAAAAAGGACTGCTAACTAAAGCGTTAGCAGCGCTAAACCTATAAAGGCACTAAATTAGTTCAACTAATGCTAACGCACTACAATTCAGATTATACCTGAAATACTGGAACCCTCAAGCAGCAATTTAATTTTAACATCATTTCCATGTCCTAAAAAGCTCTTAAATATTGTATTCATGTTCATATGTTTTTATTACTGTTCAAGTTTTATTTTGTAGCTGTTTGACATAAAGTTTATAAAATAATGAGACAGGCTGGGGACCTGTCCAGGTGACCCCGCCTCTCGCCCGGAACGCAGCTGGAGAGGCACCAGCAACTCCTGACCCCATTAGGGGCAAAGGTGAACAGATGATGGATGGATGGATGGATGGATGGATGGATGGATGGATGGATGGATGGATGGATGGATGGATGGATGGATGGATGGATGGATGGATGGATGGATGGATGGATAAAGTAATGAGAGAACATGAGGAGAGGAAATGAAACTGCTGCATACACAGATTCCAAAATAAGAGCATGAATATTGATGTCTGAGAGTTTGAAGAATTCTTAACAGTTAAACAAAATGTAAAACTTTAGTGAACTGAAAATGTACAAAACAGCCAATAAATTAATATTTTACAATTTGTCTGGAAAAAAATCCTTTATGAGAAGCTAACTGCAGTCAACCGTTTCAAAGTTAGCAACAGCACAAAGCAAAACAATTTGCTCCACTATTAGCAGAACTGTGCTGAAAATCAGCAAGATGGAAAACAGTTTTCACTGTATGTAAAACCCAAGTTAGAAGAATCCAGAATGTGTCAGAGATCTCATCCTGCCTTCTCTTTTTCTCCTGCATGCAGAGCCGAGACCCAGACAGAGGCAGGAGGGACAAACCTCCGGCTCTCGGCTCTGCAGCGTTCAGACAGCGCCGGGCATGCAGGCACAAATCAAAGTGGAATTTCTGCCCTCAGGGGAAAATATCTGAAATGAATCGATGCCTGTGAGCTAGTTACTATTTCAGGCTGTCAACTTACGGTGGGCTGCTGCTTCACACTTGACATTTCACCTGCTGCAGCTTAGAGCCTACCAATGTGGGAGGCCTATTAATGCTGCAAAGCATCCTGCTCAACTCCTACAGATGGCTCTGAAAGTCTCAAGGGCAGCAACAAATAAAATCAATCACACCTCGTCACCTGCAGGTTGATTTTAATCCCTGAAACTATTCTGTCTGGGTCAAATCGGTTTACCGAGACCTTAATCTGCATGTTTCTGGATGGGCGGAGTGTGTCCAGTTCAAACAGTTCACCACTTCTCTATAAGAGAAGCCGCAAAAAGAAAAAAAGTCCTGGTTTGAGTAATTCAATGTGTCCCATGTTTGTTTAAAGCAGAGTGTAGGCGACGGCCCGGCATTGTCAGGTCCTGGTTTCTGTTGCTATTCGTGTTCTTTCCTGTCTTTGCATGTTTTGGTTCATAGTCACAAAGCATGCAGATGCACAATAGCCACATTGTCATCACAACAGTAAACACACTCCATCACTGACCTCAGAGAGCAAAAGAAACGTCTGAGAGCTTGACGAGATGCGTTCAAGAATGTGTGCTGAAAGCAAAACAAGTCTGTTCGCAGAGGGATGGAAAGCGGAGAGCTTGTTGCATAAACAGAGTGGAAAACGAGTGTGTTGGCTTCCAGAGGTCTTCTTCAACATCTGAAAGACATTACTCAAATGAACTGCTCTCCAAAAGCAGATGAAGTTTCTGTTTAGTGTGGTAACGTTACAGAATCGCCTGATTTTTCAGATTTAAGAGCGACAAGTTATGTTTGAGAACAAATAAGGCTGAATTACTTTAATTAAGGCAGAACACTGCAGAAGGTCCAGCTGGATTTCTGGCCGTTAGAGGAGTTTGGAAATCCTGTCAATGTTTCCCAAATGTAGTCATGAGGACAGACATGCAAAACAAAGGTGCAAAGGAGAGAAAAGGAACCGACTGTAACTTTTCCAGGACAATGTTTAGTTTTATAGCCAGCAGTTTAACTTTCAGTGTTTGTTCCCATTTCCTCAGGCTGTTGCTTATTGACAGTCTGCACCAAGAATGTTTGTCCTATGAAAACCTAAAATTACTAAACTTACTATAAAAAATTCTGTAATCCTATACATTGCACTAAATATTTGGCAAATCACATTATATTATCCAACCATCAACCACTCCATTTTACCACTGTCCAGTTGCAAGCAATCAAAATGTCCTAAAAATTATCTTCCTTCTTTTTTGACAGACAATTGACATTTTCAGAGTTATAGTTTCTGACAGGAGGTTTCATGGCCGTCTAGTTTAGATTTCAACCGGGCTTTTTCAGGAAGGGTTTGTTGCTTTCTTTGCATGTTTCTAAACCTGATAATCCAGAAAGTTTGGCCCATTTTTAGACCAAAATTGCAACATTTGTTCCATTTTCAGCTGCAGTGTAACCAAAGTCTGTTCACACCTGAGAACCACTGCAGGAAACGACAAAACCCCTGAAGAAGACACTGAGCGCCGCGCCGCTGGAGCGCCGTCAGATTTTAGCCGTTACAGAATTTCTCTTTCGTCATCAGTAAAAGACCATGACCCATTTCTCCTCCGAGCTCTAGACTCCAGTTTGCTTCTGTTGTATTTACCCAGAATGCTCTGCTGTAGTTCACTTCCTACTTTTGGCGAGAAAAACCCGGGTGAACCCAGGAACAGCTGGGTTTGACTCCAGGAAGCCCAAAACCCCTGAACATTATTAGTAAAGTATGAAAATCATGATTAATAAATCTGTGGCTCGTTCAAAAATCCCTTCTGAATTTATAGCAAATTAGATCAGAAATGTGTTTATTTTATCTTGACTTAAATGTTGCTAAGCAACTTTCCAGACTTTTAACACATTAATCAGCACCAATAACTTGATATTTCCTCTGTGTTGCTGTTTTTTTTATCCAAAATCTGCATAATGTGGATATAGCAACAGGCTGATGTTGAGGCCTCTAAATAACGACCCACTCAGGAGGACTGAGGGGAATGTGGTCAGTTTGCAAATCTAGTTTGTCAGATAACAGTGGCAGAGAATCGCTGAGCTAATTTAATCTAGTGTAGTGAGGTTAACGCTGGCTGGAGATTAAATGAAATCCTGAAGCCTGAAAGCAGCTGTTCTGGTATCAGCTCTGTCTTTCATTACATGATGATCTAACCACTGATAACTGATTAAACTTTAACTCTAATAAAATGAACACGGCTTCTTTGTTTTGTCCCTTCTGGGTCTTTTCCCAAATGCAGCTTTTAGATTCTGAACCCAAACATGGACACAACCTGGAGAAAAACAACTTCAGTCTTTGTTCTCACTGAAACTAAATCAGACAAAACTTGTTTTCAATCAGTCACGATTAATGATATTTGCTGTCAGAACAACAATGATTGTTTTAATTGTTCTCTATTGCTACAATATGATTAATTGTAGATCTTGACAAATATTTATATTAGGTGTAAAAACAATATCTTAATAACACTGTAGGCTGTTTCGTTTTTATAAATTTTAATAAAACATTGTTGTTTACGCTGCAATGGATTCTGGGTAAATGACACAGGCTTGAGTCGATTCCTCTGGACCCGTCCAGCAGAATGGCTGAGTAACATCATTAAGCCTTTTCAATTTGAACCGGAGCATTGAAATCCATCAGAATGTAAAAATCTATCAGATTAAAAGCACTTTTCAAAAGTGAGAATCTTTAAGCAGCAACTATCAAGGCTAAATTTCTGAATTAACAAAATCTTTTTTATTGGTCTGATGTAATATTCTAATAAATGTTTTCATTAGATATAAGTGTAAAATCATCATAAGCAGAAACAAAAGCCAACAACATCAATCAGTGTGTAAACACAGAACAAGTCTGAAAACAACATGTGAAGTACAGAAGTGGCAGCATCATGCTGAGGATTTGACTAAATAGATATCATGATGACATTATGCCGAGATACTGAAACTGAATGAATGAATGAATGAATGAATGAATGAATGAATGAATGAATGAATGGTCAGCAGAGAGGAAACACTCTGATGGAAGTTTTTTCATCTTTTAAGCTGAATTTATGCTGAACTTTGAATTCATTTCAAAGTGTTGAAAAAAATTCACAGAAAAGTTTAAACGATCCAAAAACGTTTCTCCCCCAAACAGAAACCAGAACAACATGATCCACGCCGATCCCTGAAACGTTTCCTTGACCTGCTTCCAGATGTTCTGGACAGAAATAAACTCAAACAAACATGCGGACCTGCGCGAGGCAACCTCCTGCAGGATTTGAACTGCTGCAGAAAATGTCCAAACATTATCCAGCCACTGTTTACGAACAGTCAAAATATTTTCCTCAGCATCCAACATGTCTGTCCAGAGCCACGTCTGCTGCAGCCGGGTCGCGCGCTGACAGGATGTGCAGATTAAAGACGCCGTTAGCGACCCGGTGACACTTTATCTGGGATCAGTGGGAGGCTCTGAGTCTGCTGCATCCAGCTGCAAGATTCTAATGCAAGGCTGCAGGTCGCTGCATGCACAAAGAGTGCATGCTTCTTCTCTCATTTTTAATAATTACCTTTATTCAGTCACATCTCAGTAGAAAGACAAAGGACTTAAACACTCACACGCACACACACACATAAACACACACACAAACACACATGGTAATCAGATCAAAATGTCATTTTTAAACATTTGCTTTAAACTGTCCCAGTCAAAATCCAAACACTGACTTGCAGAAGTATTCATAATGTTAGAACCGCAAACCTCAAAGTATTTTGTTATGATTTTTTGTCAAGACTAAAAACCAGTGGAGTGGAGGGAAAATGACACACAGTTTGGTGCAGTTGGAAAAGTGAAAGCTGAAGGTTTTTGTGGAAAGCCTCCAGCAGTTTGGAGCATCTACAAACCAAACCGACGGAGAGGAGAGAGTCGTGTTTGTGTTTCTGTCTGCGGACTGTTAGCGAGGGATCTAAACGTTTTATCAAATATATTAGATTGGTTTGCTGCAAAGACTTAAAAATGTTTCACTGTCACTTTAAACATTTATTATTATTTATTTATTATCTTCCCACTTTGATCTTGTGTTAGCTCCTGCTAGCGGTGTTAGCTCCTGCTAGCGGTGTTAGCTCCTGCTAGCGGCGTTAGCTCCTGCTAGCGGCGTTAGCTCCTGCTAGCGGTGTTAGGTCCTGCTAGCGGCGTTAGCTCCTGCTAGCGGTGTTAGCTCCTACTAGCGGTGTTAGCTCCTGCTAGCGGTGTTAGCTCCTGCTAGCGGCGTTAGCTCCTGCTAGCGGCGTTAGCTCCTGCATCTATAGTAGCCTGTAGATCACAAGCTGATCATGTTTGTTTGTTTCAGCAGATGTCTTGTGAATAACAAATGGCCATGAAAACTTGAGAATCCAGAGGTTTTTCTTCGTGTTGTGATGATCTGAGCATCAGTCTTTGTTCATCAGTATTTCTCCTGGCAGTGATCAGCTGCATACCTGTGGAGAAATCCAGCAGGTTGATGTTGACGTGTCCAGCCTGAAAAGGCACAGCAACCTATTGGTAGATCTGGAAACGGATTCCTCTGTTTCCTCTTCAGGTTTTTGCTCATTTGTTTCATTAAAAGTGAAGAAAAGCTGAAAAATTCTCAATTCTTTAGATTCCAGCTTTTCTCCATGTAGGCTATTTCACGTCATTTTCTTGGTGAAACAGACGTTGCTTTGTTCTGAAATCCTTCAATGATCCCAAAGATGTCTTTGCTGGATGTCGGGTTTCTGGATATATTAGTCAAGTAATATACATTTCTCCCACATGAAGAGCTGAAGAACAGCCCACAGTGTCACAAAAGCCCAGAGTGAAACCCAGAGACACATGATACCCATTAAGCATTTAGAATGAAAAGGGGAGATTTTTCAATCTTTAGTTTTATTGCATTTGATCCCACTCATTTGTCTCAGAAGACATTCATCTTTGTTCTGTCTCACATATAATGATATTATTACCAGAAAAGAAGATGTCGGTTTTCTCTGAAGTAGAATAATACATAATTATAGCCTAGCTCAGTTCCGCTAGAAGAAGAACAGAGATTTTGGCATGTCTTGTACCCATCAATCCACTTCGGTATGTGGCGTTATTAGAGCAATGTGTGAACTTCTGTCTCTGTGGTTGAAGTACTTGGAGGAATCAGAACCAGTTGGCTTTGCTTGCTTTTACTGGTGTCTTAACTTAAACTGTCCATTTACATAAAAAGCAACATATGTGAAGCTGGACGGTTTTCAGCTGCATAAAGAGAACAACAGGGACGAGGAAATGAACAGTGCTGCTGAAGGGAAGGAGGACATCAGCATGCAGCGCTGAGCTTTGGCGGTAAAGTTGTGTGTCATCGTTTCACTGTGGGCTCAGTCCACCATGAACCAAACGGCGCAGCAGTGAGACCCTGTGAGAACTACATGTTGACTCTTACTTAATGTGAAATCTGGAAACCTCAAGCTGACGTCTAAAAAACTAAAAATGTTTAAAAGAACGTTAAATAAAAAGATTTCACAAACATTAGACAGACGTCATTATCCTGCTGATGTTCTGGGAGTTTCTTACAAAAGCTTCAGTGACGCAGTTCCACTGTGGGTCTGAGGCTAATGAGTCCCAGCTTCGTCTAAAGCCCAGCGACAGGCTTATGAGCAGAAACTACAGCTCTGTTCACGCAGCAGGTCTCAATACTCGCTTCTGATTTTTAGCTTAAATATAATTATCTTTGCTACTAATTAAAAGCTACTGCAATCAGATTTCTGTGAGAACAGTTTGCTCTTCTCAAGAAGAAGAACGTAGCACCAGCAGCGTTCTGATTACGGCAGTAAAGATGGCCGCCGTCTCTGGATGGATTGTAAAGTTGCCAAGAGCGGCAGCATGGTCAGCAGACAAAGGAAGCTGATAAACAGGAAGCTAACAGCAGCAGCCTTTAGTGGAGCTGCAGCTTCTGACCTGGTTCTGATCCGGTTCTGTTTGGATGTGGAGCCGGACCAGGAGTGGTCAGCTGCGATGTGATGCGTTCACTGGCTCAGATGATTTCATCATCATTTCCAGCCATTGTTTACATCCAGATTTACATTTGGAAGTGGAACAGATCAGATGAAAAGTTTGGAATTGTGCCTTTCAGACTGCAGTGAAAAAGTTGGATATGGGTCACATCTTGTTGCAGCAACACGGACATGTTTGCGCCCACAGTCCAGATTTCTAAAGAAGCTCCATGAATGATCAGGGCTTCCTGAACAGATGGAAAAACACTTTGCTCCAATCTGATTAAATAACAGCTTAAAAACGAAATATTTTTGTTGTTTAGCTCATATTTCCACAACAATTTAGCAGCAAAAAGGTTAAAATTGACTTGATTAAAGTTTTAATAAACTCCAACAACTAATTATATTATACAATTCAGTGTGAAATTTAAGCCTTGACATAAAAAAGGCTGTACAATCCGTTAACATGTTAGAGCGTGTAAAGCCGAGGAAACCCGCTGAAGAGCCTGAACCTCGGCGCAGGCAGAGCATCGTCTCTCTTGGCTTTCCTCTTCAGGCGTCTGCTGAATGCATCAGTCCGGATCAGCTGCCGTTCTCATCACAGAGCAGCGAAAAACACAGAGAAAATAGCAGCTAAGATTGGTGTATCAACATACCTCCTTATAAACGGATCTGCTGGTTTAAGAGCCTCCGCAAATCATTCAGACACTCACAGCCTTTCCTTCTGCGCCAACAAGACCTCTGAGATTCACAGGCAGACAAATTCATATGTGTTCATGTGAATTATTGTATTTTTGCCCAATTAAATATTTCTGGTACGAAGGACTAATCCAGAGAAAATCATAAAGACTTTCACATATGTCAAATATTAATCTGCAAGTGAAAAAATACATTTTATTTGATGGCCCAACAAAAATAACACGTTTATATTCAGGCTTCCTGAGACAAGTGTTTCTATCTGCCTGAAATGTTGATCATTTTTCACAGTCAGGTTGGATGGTGAGTGTCTGTGAACCTGAATTAAAGTGTGAGCTTTGACTAGGTCATTCTACCATAGCCGTTTTTCATGGTTGTCATCCTACTAGAAGGTGAACTTCCACTCCATCTGCAGCCTCTGGCAGGTTTTCCTGCAGCATTTAACTCCATCTGTCAGCTCTGATCAGCTTCCCTGTACACAGCCTGACGCTGCCACCACTGTGTATCAGAATGGATGCTGGGTATTTCCTAATGTACTCCAATAAGAGTTCCAGCTGACAGCAATAATCCAGGATGGATCCATGGTCCTCGGTCGTCTGGCTTACAGCAGAGGATCCAGTGATTGGCTCAGGACTGGAGCGGTTGCCTCGCTGTGGGTGATTTGATTAGGCCGATGCGCTCGTGCCCCCCTGGATGTGCTGAGATGGGCGCAGGCGGGCAGGACGCATACGGCCCTGCAGTCCAGACACCACAGCCGCAGCAGCTCTCCATCACTTATCTTGTTTCCTTGGGTCGAGTTGAGAGGAAAACATGGCACCCGGGGAAAAACCCCACAGCATTCCTCAGACAATGCCCCAGGCTGCATAGCAGAAACAGATGGGAGCTCTGGCTCTGCTGCCACAGCTCAACTCCAGTTTATCATCCTTTGTTTTTCTTCTTTTTAAAAAGTTTTATGCTAGTCTAGTGCTGTGTTGGCGTTTTCAGCTTGTGAAACAAAACTTTACAGCTACAACTTACGATTATTTTAGTAATCAATTATTCCAACGAAATAAAGAAAATGGACACATTCCACTGACTTTTTATTTAACCATTTAAGTTTTATTTACAGAATTATAAATACATTAAAGATGTGAGTAAACAAAGAATTCAACTCCTTCTTCAAATAAGAAAATAAGCATTTTATTACCTAAAATGCTGTGGCAGCAACCCTTAGTGAACGTCTGATCATTTGTAGCAAATGATGCGTCTGCAGCTAAAATAATACTTAATAATAACGTCAACATGTGCTGACTTACAGCAATACAGTGCAGAGGATCTGGCAGTTATTTTTTTATTAATAACTGAATGGAAAAAATGTGATTAAAGGAGGTTTTTTTTTTTGTTTTATTTTTACAGAATTTGAACCAGAAGAAGTTAAAACCGCCAGGACTTCTGGGTAAAATGCATCTACATACAAACAGGTTATTTTTTATCATGAATGCAAAATGTATTTATTTTTTGTACAGATTGGTTTAATTGCAGCTCTGAGTGTGTTGTTCTTTAAGCAACTGGTCTTTTTTGAGTCTATATACTCCAGTAAATGATTAATCAATCACTAAACTAGTTGACGATTATTTCAGTAATTGATTAATCATGATTAAATCGATTGTTTGAGTTTTCCTCCTTAGATGAAGGTAATGATTAAAGCAGATATTTAAATGACAGGTTGCACATAGATATCAAATGTATCATTTTTCTTTAGTTCCTGTACTCTCCTGATTCTCTGACCTTCTACTAACATTTATTATAAACCCTGAAGCTGCGTCTCTTTGACCTTTCCATCAAAATTTCATGTCTGACTTAATGCAGCTTGCTTAAAATTCACCATGAAAGAATCAGCCTCAGACCAGATGAGTTTTTTTATCTTATTTTGAAGGCAGCTTTGCACTCCTGGTAACCGAGATCAAGACCTACCTTTCAGGAGGAAGATCAGCTTGACGGCTGATGATGATGATGATGATGATGATGATGATGATGATGATGATGATCAGACCCTGCCTTTGAGTCTCCAGATTGTTGTGGTGACATCAAAAGAAAAAGGAAAAGCAAAAGAAAGAGGTGGAAAAGGTGTTGAGTTAGATAATCAATAAGATAATGGAGGTCTGCTGTGGAAGGTTCATGTCTGATCAGAGGCTAATTGCTTTTTAAATTGAAAATGCTTTTATGTCGGCTCTGCTGAGATCTGGCAGGCAGATGTAGGACTGCAGTTAAAGTCAAGATTTGTTCTGATATGAAAAAAATCAGACGGTTTAAAACTCCAAATATCAATTTGAACTACAAGATGATTTTCCACAAAAAAAAATCTATAAAACCAAGAACTAATGGGCCTGCCAACATGATCAGACCCGAAACTCTGTCATTAAAAACCAACAAAGGGTTGCGTGAATGAAACCGCCGCCTCTCCATGCTTGATAGACACTCTCCTCTGTTGCTGCACTTAATCTGTCCGACAGCTTCACATTCCCTCCAGCTGCACCATTAGCTCTGAGCAGAAAAGCAATTTAGTGCTGACAGTTTATTGCTGAGTAAGCCATATCAAGATGAATATTTGGGAGCTGCACATTCACAAAGCAGCCTGCATGTTTTCCCTGATTAGAGGAGGCCGAGACTCGACAGAGCAAAGAGGATTCAGACAGGAAGTGGCTCCAAATACAATTCAGCATTTTAATTGTCAACTTTTTTCTGTGTCTTTTTGAGCAATAGATGATCTGATTCACACAAAAATAAAAATAATAAATAATAAAAAAAATACTTTTTCTATTTTTTTATGCTTTATATTTTAGAAAATAAACTTTTTATCCAGATTTCAAACTTTAGAGTCTGGTCAGTCAGTTTCCCCTTTTTGGATTGAAATGACTAAACTTATCAAAGTTTTTGAAAAAGAATATATTAATATATTGCTTTTTGCATAAACTTAAAAACACATTCATTAATTGTATAATAGAGACTGAATCATTGCCAAACTCGATGTGCATTCTTCCCGATCATTAAAACCATTATGCACGGTGGGCCCTCTAGTGGTCGGCATGAGAACAGCCACACACTTCTTTTGATTTTCATTATAAAAGCTGATTTTCCATCCATCCAGTTTCTGTACACCCTTGTCCCTGGTGGGCTCGGGAGGTGCTGGTGCCTGGACCCTGGACAGGTCACCAATCTGTCGCAGGGCAAAAAGCTGGTTTGGCTTTGCAATTTTGTTTATTATAAATTGGGACAGTGTGTTGATCTTGCTAGTAAAGAATTGAGGTTTAACTATAAAACAGGAGAGCATAAAGGAAGAACTGTTCTTCTACAACTGAGTTCATCGAACCTGCCGATAAAATACAGATTCATCAACATCATATATTTTTCTCAGAGCTTCTTCTAAGTGTGGCATTTTACACTTCTTTGGTCTTCTAGTGAAACAATATTTGCATACTAGAATAATTTTGAATAATTTTGATCTTCTTTTTATTAAAACACATAAGTATGAATAAATACAGTTGAAGTTTAACTTGAAGTGTCACATCAAGCAGGAGCCACAAACAGCTGAGATGATCTTATTCATATTTGGTATATTTGTTAATACACATCCTAAAGTCTGTCTTCTTAATTTCTCAATATGTCTGTTTTCTGTGTGTTTCAGTTCTTTCTCTCTGGCCAGGATGTCATTATGTTTAGATACGTGAAAATGTATTAAATTCATTATTTAGAACAAATCCAGAATGCGCAGAGAGCTGAACTTTCTTGGATCAAATTGTAGAGTTGCACTTATCTCCCTCTGATATTAACTCATGTCAGAGTTAATATCCATGAATGTCACCCATTCACCGTGGAGTGAATGGGTGACATCTACCTATAATGTAGACATTTATAATTTCCATATTTGAATCAGTTTGAATTTGCCAACACTGGAGATAAATCCCTTTAAAAATCCATAAATTACCTCAAACAGCTATGTACTTATTTTAACAGGTTAATAAATAATTAGTTCTAAATAAAACGTGTTTGTTTTAGTTGCACATTTTAATAACTTCATATGAAAATTCTACTTTTCATTTGTCTTAACTGGATTTAGAGTCTGAATTCACCTGTTTAATCTGTAGAACAAACTTTATTACTTTATTGTCACTGTTTATTGGAAAATGAAGCTAACACGTGAAAGCATCCAGCGGTTGTCATGGCAACCCCATACAACGCGGTGATATGAAGTCAAACTGCTGCTAACAGTCTTCAGTGACTCTCCATCAGGATTAACCCCCGCCATCGCTTGGTGACAGGAGGTCTGCGCATGCGCTGGAGATGTCCTGGCCACATGAGTTCAGGTCACAAATGCATCAAAACGGCAGAAATACCAGGCGGAGGAACGGAAGTTGAGGAGGTGACTACCAAAATAAAAGAAGAAAAAGGAGCAAAACTGAAGCAAGATTTTAACTTCTTTTTTTCTCCTCCTGGTATTTTATGTCTATTTTGTAATACTTGAATTTCTAATAAAGTTTTAAGCAAAGCAAAACTATAATCCATCATGCAGGAAATATAAATATATATTCACTGAAACAGTGACTGCATTGATTTTGGTTCATTGCATGTTGATTGTTTTTATGTGGATCATCAGAAAAAGTGTCTGGTGCAGATGGATCTTTTTCTACAATAAGATCAAAATTATTACTGGCAAATTAAAATTTTGATAATAGGAAATAGTGCAAAAAAATATTGTCATTCAATAAGCAAGTTTTTTGTTTTCTCTGTAATAGTAAAAAACACATTTATTAAATTATTTCCACTTGGGCTTTTAGAGAAACTAAACCCAATTTGAATTACTTTATTAAATCTGGGTTTATATAGCAAGGATTTATGGAGAGAGACTGACCCAAATCCTGTTGCTGAGATTCACCCATGTGTGTAATCTAACAGCGTTTAATGAAAATGATTCCATTCTTAGATTCTTGAGCAGTGAAACAATGTACCATGGTTTTGTTTGTTTGTTTGTTTGTTTTGTGCTGCATTCACAGCAGCTCTGTTTAATCCACTTTAACCCAACTCCAGTTTGTTTTAGTAGATAGTCTGTTTATTTGGGGATGTGAATGCATAATCGAACTCTGATGTGGACCAAAAAAAGTGAACTCTATTCCACCTACAAACCTCAGCCTTCGTTTGGTTGAAGTGAACTCGGATGCGGGTCCATAAGCAGGAAGCGGACCACAAAACCACACAAGGCATTCTGGGTAAATAAAAACATGCAAGTCTAGCGCTAGCATAAGAAGTAGCTTGTGGTTTATTACCAAATACAAAATGAAAAACTAACAATGGCTGAAATCTGACGCCGCTCTAATTTTGTTTACATTTTGTGAAGCAATAGTTCAGCGTTACCTTCCCTCCAGAACCAGCTGGTGTCGGTCGGTTCGTTTGCTCGTGTCCTTAAAGGCAGATAGGAGGCAGATGAACGCCCAACCTTTTTATTACTGCGGCCCGGTACCAATTAGTCCACGGTCTGGTACCGGTCCGCGGCCCGGGGGCTGGGGACCACTGCTTTAAAGAACTTTATTCCTCTTTTGTCAGGGTGAAACACTAGTTCTCTCTACCGCCCCCTACAGGCCGTTTTGGTCTCCAATGAATCGAGAACTTCTGACAATCGGGTTTGAAAACAGCCTTAATTGTTGTTGATGATTTTGGCCCACGTGATGTTTGTTTGTTTTACGTGTCAGTTTGACTTTATTTTGAAAGTGTAAACGGAAACAGCGGCTTTATGACGAGCACATTGACCTCAGTGTAAATCACGACGTTTCTCCAGCAGCGGCGGCCGTTGCTCAGAGCATCAGAGCTGATCCCCTCTCTCTCTCTCTCTCTGAGTGTGTGTGTGGGTGTGTGGGTGTGTGTGTGTGTGTCGGGGAGGCGTGCAGCATGTTGTCACTGATCCACTGAACGCTGTTTTATTTTCTGCCCAACTCCCAGCAGGGTGTAGATCTCCCACCATGGGTTAGACAGAAACCAGCTATGGATTATCCACTTTATGCACTTCATGGAGGATGAAGGGTTCGGGTTCTGGTTCGGGTGGGGGGGACAGAATGGACTTATTTTCGGAGAGACATCCTGACAAAGACGGGGACTGAACAGCCCCCCCAGTCCGACTCGCTCTGCACATTTTTCTGTTTTGTTCCATTTTTCCAGTGTTTTGATTCTGATTATTGATGTGATTCCCTGAAGTCTGCGTGCAGCAGAGATGTTCGCTGAACTGCTGTGCGGCGCCGCGGCTCTGGTCCTGTACGTCAACACGCTGGGAGCCGATTTCTGCTACGATGACAGGTACTGACCTCACTGGATGAAGTGCACTCCGAACCGGCGGCTCGGTTCTGGCTCGGTTCTGGCTCGGTTCTGTTCACCCTCTCCATGAATCCGAGCAGCAGGTATCGGAGGGGAATGTGTCTCTGAGGAGCTGCTGAGTGATGGTTCGGGAAATCTGTGGGATTACTCTCACGTGTGTTTGGTGGATTCGGTTCTTCTGGTTCCGTCGTTCAGTTTAAATCTGCAGTGGATCTCTGTTGGATCCACTTTCCCTTAAGGTTAAGCCTGAAAGTTGTAAATAAACAAACATTATCCAGTGAAGAACTTCCTGGAAGTGTTTTTAGGATATTTTTGATATTGAAGCTTTTGCAGCGATATATCGAGAACTGAACGATTAATTGGATTAATCCTCAATTTCTCGGTGGGCGATTTAGACTCGAAGCTTTATAAGAATATTTTGTGGTACTATTATGAAAAAAAATAATAATTGTGGTGTAAAAACTATTTATTGTTTTTTTTAGTATCTGTATGGATGTGACCAGAGGACACAGCAATCATTAAAAAACTGCTGTTGAAGTTTGATTCATTTGAAATTGGAGCTGCTTACTTAAAGTATGATTTATATCACTAAGATGTGCACAGTAACTACATTTAATCATGTCCTTCAAATTTGCTTATATTTATTGATCTTGTGGAACAAACAGTGGAGAAAATAAAACTGGTGTTTCTAATAGATCAGTTTTGTTTTGTTTTTTAACATTAATTTAAATTTATCAAGATAAAAAAAAAATTCTTATCATGATTGAAGTTTTCACGAGTAACTAATCGATTGTGATTAATCATCAGAATAATGGATTATGAAACAATCGTCTCTTGGCTTCCTGAACGTATTGTTTTAACATCAGTCTTCTTCCTTCGGGGTCAGTAGTGAAACTTTGACCTGGACGTTTCAGTTTATCGTGTTTTAGCCTCGCAGAAGAAGCTGGAATCGTGCAGCTGAATGTACGTGTCTCCAGCCTCAGTTTCAGACTTTTAAAATGTGAAACTGGGAGCAGCATAATGTATTATTATTATTAAAACTACGGAGCGTTGTGACGCTCTTAGCCGGACGCGGGGCTCGGCTGGCTCTCACGCGGGGTAATGCATTACTCATAGCTGGCCTTTTGATATTTGAATGCTTGTCACTGCTTCAGGCTCTTTATTCACCAGCCATGTCTCCATGTAGGTCACAATCATTTCCTTCTTTCATATGAGCGTCCTGTCTTCACCTCATCTTTAATGAGAAGCTGTTAAATGGTTCAGTTTTCTACTGTGTTGAGTATCTAATGTTGATCTCAGGGAACAAACAGTGAATTAACTCCCTCATGTCATTCTGTGTCCTTTACATCTCCACTGCCTGCTGCGGATTAAAACACAGCTGACAGACGCTGCTTTCCTTTTTCTCATATTTATTTGACTGGCTTCGTTTTATACCAGTCATTGTTTGGTTTCTGGGATGAAGTTGTTTAATTTTCATTTTTTTGAAGTTACGGTTTTAAAACTACAGAAATACTTGAAGATGTCAGAGAAACTTGTGCAGGGACTGGACTTTTCTTCAGTCCCCTTCCTGTCTTTAGCTGCACACTGCCAGTCAGCTGAATGAATAGAGGCTGACACATTTGTCCTTTGTTTACATGAAAGATCATTTTATCTGTTTGGAAACATTTCCAGCAGTAAAAGTGGGTTCTCAGTCTTTACAGTTGGTTCTACAAATGAAGGCACTAATTATATTCCATTCCTGCACAAACAGCAGAGCAGCAGAAAGACATTTTACTGATAACTACTTCAAACGTCAGGCTGTCCTCGCTCTGTTTCTGTTTTAACACAAAGCTGTAAAAAGAGGATAATTTCACAAAGCCATTTTTTTTTTTTTTTATGAGAAAATCTTCTCATAAAGTCATATTTTATTCGTCTTGGTGTGAGTAGTTGGAGGTTCCTCATGAGGAGTGCGGACGGCGTGCTTAGCCAGCCTCAGCTGACATCATCTCAGGCTATCTGTCATCCAGCGTTATCCGTTTTTAACGCCACGCGTTCAGGCTTGCAATTAGCAGCCGTATGTCTCCACGGGCTGCACTCAGGGGTAGAGAGAGGGGGGTGCAGCCGAGTTTATTTATATATTTATTTAGGAGGGAAACAGTCTGGGGTGCACAGACTGATCTAACTTGCTAATGTTGTCGGAGTGGAGATAAAGCTCACATGACTGGTGAAGAAGCTGGAAGACGAATGCATGACGGCAATAAATCAAACCATGAGCTTACACAAACACCCTGCAGGCATGTAGACCAGAGGTGTACATAATTTACTGGCAAAGACATCAGTCATAGATAATGTAACATTTTATGCAGAGAGAAGGAAGATCCATTGCTGATGTTTTTCCTTTTTGTGCCTCTAAGCAGAATTGAATGAATCTGGTTGATAATTTAGCAGGAAATGATTCTGGCTGCTTTGTCACAGAGTAACATTGATCTCTGAGATGACTGATGATGTTTGGCTTTTCCTGGTGTTTGATTGGCTCACAGAAACAAGATGAAGCTGCTCTCCAATGTGCGTTCAGTGATTTCACTTTAATCGGATTTTACAGTTAACTAGTGACCGGGCCAACCAGGAGGTCAGATTTTAACGACCAAAACAGTTTTATGAGCATGCAGTCAGTTCCAGCAGCTCGCCGCAGAAAAATGGCTTCCTGGAGGAGTGACCCGTGCTGCCGTGCCAAATCGCCTCAGGGGATGCTCTTCCTCTTCCTCACTCATCATCCCAGCTTTGACACCTGCACTGGAAAAAGGAAATAATGAGTCATTTAGTTCATATCTCTGCTGCTGTCCACTGCGGGTCTGATACCAGCGGATGGCACCGATAAAGTCGGAGGAAGGAACCTTGTGTTTACATTTTGTAATATTCCTAAAACAAAGCCCAAAATAAACTTTTTCTTTTAGTATTTGATGCGTCAGACCAACACACAGCGATGTTATGCTGCTCAGAGTTTATGGGAAAATGGATGGAGCTAAATCTGGACAATCCTGGAATAAAACTTGTTAGAAGCTGCAGAACACCCTGAACTCACAGCCAGAGCTCCAATTAAAGCTGTCCTTGTGTTGGAATGGCCTAGTCAAAGTCCAGATCTCTGACAAGACTTAAAAACTGCTGTTTACAGACACACTTTATCCTTTCCAGTGGTGGGTGCATGTCCTCTTTAGGGTGATGCGCTGTTCTGTCATTGTTCAGCGGTTTAGCATTAGCTTCTACCAACTGCTGAGTTGGTAAATCATTAGCATTAGCAGAGCTAACGTTTGTGGTTCGTGCTTCATGGACTGCACAGCTAACATTTTCCGGCCATCACATATGAAACAGTTGATGGAAACGGTAAATTTGAAGTAACTTCCTCGGTTTCTACGCTCGCTTGAGATGTTCTTGGATTTTTCTGGAAAAGACTCAATGTGGCAAAGTGGAAATGGAAACATCTGCAGAATAAGATCTGAAGTAGCAAACTCCCATCCACTGGTGGATCTGCTGTTATGAGACACGAAGCTTGGAAACATTTCTAAGTCGTAACTGCAGCAAAAGGTGGATTCAAATTAGCATTTTCATTCCACACAATTATACACTGTTGGTCACTTACCTAAAGTGTGAATAAAGTGTCCTGTGAGAAAATGTTTAGCATTTTTGCAAGGCTCTGTAAGTTTCACCTCCACTCAGACAGACAGGGTTTATGGATTAGCCCTCCTGCAGGACGGCGACGTGTTTGACGGACTGTGACCTCGTCATTACTCTGTCCTGGTGTGGAAACGTAAGACCTGGCTGGGTGAGGATGTGTGAAGGTTGCAGGTCAAAAGGAAGGACGCAGCTTCCCTGGGCGAAGCGGATGATTTATAGCCAGGAGTCAAACTGTAGATAACAGCAAAATTACTCCAACTCCTGAATTCACAGAGAGAGGACAGATGATGAAGGGCAGCAGAATCAGAGTTCTAGTTTCACCTTGTCCATCTCAGATGAAGAACGGACTGTACTGTCCCAGCTGGCTCGGTATCGCCGTGTCTCTGTCTCTGTGTGGTGGTGTGGAACCAGACTCACAGCATGTTCTCTAGGTTAAGGTGGTTAGAGCTGCTTTGCTGAGAGGCCAAAAGCGGCAGCCCAGCAGCCTCAGTATCTCTGGTCAAACTTCAGCGTCTGGACCCTGTAATTACCCTCCAGCCTGCAGACTGAGACTGGCTGCCCGGTTCGGTGTATTCAGTGGCTCCACTGTCTCCTCAGCTCCTCAGGCCTCCAGCTCCCATCATCCAGTGCTTCCAGATGTGCCCGACTGGCACCAGTGTGAAGGGACTTTTTTGAAGTGGATTCAAACATAAAATGTGATTTTTGCCAGAATAGAGACATGAATGTTCCTCTGACCCAGACAGCTTTTAACAGAATGAGTGAAGGTAGCACTGAGAGAAAGAGGCTCATGCATAAATGATATCAGCTTGGATGCAACCAGCATCAAAAAACCCACAAATTATTAATTGGATGTTTTCTCCCCTGATATAAATCTTTGAACAACATTCAACTCAATTTTGGCTTCTCGAATGAAAAGCTTTATTTTTTTAATCCTACAATAAGAAACCTTTGTATTTCACCCGTGTTGAAAAGTAAAGTTCTGTTGCTGGTTTAAATTAAAAGTGACATATTTAGCAAAATTCATATTTCTTTTACTTCCATTTGGGGTTACTGCTTCTAAAAACAACCAAAGTGCTTAAAAAAAACCACCCAGTCAGTTTTTGGCATTAAGTTTGTTTTTTAGTATCAAAAACCAGAATGTATAGTCACAAATTAGCAGGCACTGCCTGTCGCCTAGCAACTACAGCAAAGCCCAGCCCGTTACCTAGCAACCCCAGGTCATTTTTTTCAGTTGGTTTTAGCTGTATGTGCTGTACAATGGCTGCTGGACAAAATAAATGTTTAGTTGTTGACTTTCAAATCACTTTCTCCGTTCTGGTTGGTTGTGCAGGAGGCTCTGCTGATGCTTTTTAAAGATGCACTGTTTTATAATTGTGCATCTGTTTGCAGGCATTTTCCTGTGTGAGTGTAAACATTGAGTTAGGGGCGTGGCCAACA
Source organism: Poeciliopsis retropinna (assembly GCA_010277075.1). NCBI lineage: Eukaryota > Metazoa > Chordata > Actinopteri > Cyprinodontiformes > Poeciliidae > Poeciliopsis > Poeciliopsis retropinna. The sequence goes on from VMRM01000005.1 coordinate 25,911,045, forward strand.
GCAGCTTAGTTGGATTTAAAGTGACAGAAACAGCTCATTCTGAAAGGAGCTCAATATTGGCAGAATTGAGCAAACTAAAATCTTATTATCTAAAATGACTGTGCAAAAACTGTAAACATGTTTTGTATCATCCATAGACCTATCCTAATCTGTTAAAGGAACAGGTCACATTTTAGACGCCTACAGATGTGATGTATCAGCGGTGGGAGGATGGCATGAACATCCTCTCCCTCTTCTGCCCTCACACTCAGAGGGAGTAACATGAGTTCTGCTGGATTCTGTTCTGCAACAGATCGGCTCTGAAAGGAGGGGAGCATTCCTGAGCGTCACAGCAATTCACTTACGCTCTAGTTTGTAAATGTTCTGCAATGATTCCAATTTATAAAATAGAGCTATGAAGTTTTTAGTAGTAGAATCAAAACATTTCTGGATGCTCTTTGCACCAAACTTCTCTTTTTTCCCACAATGCCTTCAGGTCAAACTCACTGAAGACGAGACAAAGTCCACAAAACCATTTTTATTTAGGGTACGTTAAAACTTGGAAGCTTGGCTAAAATTTGCATCATTTTCACCACAAATGGCAAGATCAGACATTTTAAAAGTTAACTGCTTAACAGAGTACCACTTGTGAGGAGTTTTAATGTTTGTGAGAATCTTAATTTGCTCAGAAAAACCCCACAAAATTTATGTTAACAGAAAACAGCTGACTTCTTCCAGTGACCAACTCCTTAAAATGTCTCAATCACTCTTAAAGTTTCCTAATGAAGTCGCAGACAGCAGCAGATTTTAGACATCTTGGCCTTTGTGCTGCTTTTTCTGAGGCGAGGAAAGATGTGGAAAATGTGCAAAGGGGATTAAACTAGTATTGGTGTTTTATTGGCTGACTTCTATGCTTGTAAAAAGTATGTAGACGTTCATTTCACAGGAATGTTTCAATCTTCCCACCTCACAGGAAGGGTCTTTTTTATTGTTTCATTCACTGATGAATAATCTCCACAGGTTGCTTTGTGGAGTCTGAGCTAACGGTTGATATTTATTAGAGTTCTTTGAAAACCATGAGACATACACAAGTATTAAAAATTAAAACCCTCCATTAAATATTGGGGCTCTTTAATGTGGAATGACGGCTGGAGTGACAAACTGAGGAGCGTCTCTGACATCGGTCTCAGGAAGATTTGTCCCTCTCCTGATTTCCAGGTTTTGCATGTTTGAGGTGTTTCTTGTTCTGGGTTTTGACTAGGCCCCATTTTCCAATCCTCTGCCAGTCTTTGGTCATTTTACACAAACATCCTCTGGTACATAGAATTCATGGTTGATTCTGCAATGTTAAGCTGGTCAGGTCCTGCTCCAGTAAAGCAACCCCACAGCATGACACCTCCACCTCTGTGCTTTAAGTATGACTTCAACATCTCTCAACATACCTCAGCTTTTGGCTCATCTGTCTAAAGAACATTATTCCAGACAAACCTCAGTCTTTCTCTCTCTCTGCTTGTCTCAAAGAGAAAAACACATAAATATTGTTTGTGACGTTTCCCTGCCTCCGTTTGCTTTGTTTGGTCCGTTTGTCCTGTGGTGAACCATACAACAGCCATAGAATCGGATCCCTTTGATTTTCAGTCTCTGAAGCAGCTGAAGGATTTTTTTTCAGTGCCTTTTCTCCGAGTAGAAGTAAAACTATTGGTTTTAGAATATTTAGTTTTAAAATCCAAACAAAATGATTTATCATTTATTTTGATATTGCATGAAGAAAACAGAGCAGCAAAGGTTTGTTGAAACAAAAGTAAAGCCGAAGCCCTGAGGTTGGACTGACGGCTGCTATCAGATATCAATATTAATGGCTGAATACTGCGTTGGGTTTATGGTTCTGTGAGACCCTGATCTCAGAGGATCAGGTGTTTCTCAAGTCACAGTGGAGTTGGACAAAAATATAAAGAATATGTCCAGTTGATTCTCTCACTATTTTATCCACAATAAATTCAGTCTGTGTTTATGTTGCAGACATGTTGAACATTAGAAGAGAAATGCAAAAAGGCACAAAGTTAAACAGAGGCATTAGCTCCAGTCAGAGATCTGTGTTTGTCTTGTAATGAGCTTTTAGATTAGATTTTAAAGTTCTTTACTGAGCAAAATGACCTTTGATTTATAACTAACCAAATATACAGATCTAAAGAATAAATCTGTGGTTTTGCAGGTTTAAATAGGAGGAAATTTGATCTCAAAAAACCTTTTAAGATATTTCTGTCCAGATATTCTGACCAGCAGCACCTGTTAATAATCACTAACAGCCAAACTGTAGTCACTCAAACCGCCGTAATCCTGAAGTCGTTTCACACAGACCCGGGCCCTTCCACACTGCTGGAAACCAGTAAACTGCAGGCCCAGAAACCAGTAAGCTGCAGGCCCAGAAACCAGTAAGCTGCAGGCCCAGATGGCGTCTAGACTTCCTGCAGTCTAAAGGAACCGCTGAAGTCCGGATGATCACACTGGATCAGCTTTCCAGGGGAATAACAGAAATCAGTTTCATTCTGGTGAATTTTGATCTTAGCTGTTTTTTCTTGAGGGCAACTTGATGTTCAAGCAATACTGATATGAATAACTCACATTACGTTTTCCCCCGAACAGCCGGGTGGCTTTAAACAGGAGCAGCAAAAGCAAAGGTGGTGGATCAGCAGTGCTCGTTAACAGATGTTGTTGTGGAATATCTCCTCTGCTGCCTGGATATTGAGTTGTTACCCACAATTCACATGGGATGATTTTCATGTTGACAACTTTTAGTTTCTTTTTGGGATTAATAAAGTATTTTTTCAATTGAATCCAAACTGTTGCATCCATGGTTCTTGAACTATAACTTCCAACCAAAGATGGCGTCCAAGCAGACCTTTGTGATGTTATATGTCATACACTTTGAACACTTTTATACCTTTAGAGAACCAAATGCTTCAGTGTAGGAGTCACCAGGTTTCTGGAGCGGCCTCGCTGCCTGCTGGCCACGCTCGGCTAATCTGTCTTTAAGTTGCATTAATCAGGTTCTGATGCTCTGTAATCACTTGATTGGTCCGCAGTGAGACCAGAATGCAGCCATATGCAGCATACATGTTGGCTTAGACGCTGTCTAGTAAAATGACGCATTACTGATCGCCTCCAGGCCTCTCGTATTTTCCTTCTTTTCTGTGTTAATTAAAAGCCAGCAGATTATCTTGCCTGAGACATCATGTGGTCATGGCAGCACACGGACTGACCACAGGCTGCAGACGGTCAGAAACCTGCAGATAATTGCCTTAAATGGGAATAATTTGCCACGTTAAAGAGAAGGGTTCCTCCTCTGGTTATTTGTGGCAGAGCTTCAGGACGGTGTTCAGTTATGTGAGAAAAGCATCAAAGTTGCCAAGAAATACACCGAGTTTAAAATGACGGATGGATCGGATCATTGCAGCAACAATACAGGATTAGCCAAGACTCTGACTAAATGACATTAAATAACTTGTGTTGTGTGAGCAACAATGTTTTGAAATGGTCCACCAATTAGCAACAGCTGGCTTCAGGTTTCTCCGCTGACACGGGTTTGAAATGATTTGACTGCGCTGGACTAAGTTGTCAATGGGTCCCAACAAGGGTTTGAATTTCCTGGGCTAATGCCGGCTGATGGCTCTTAAGCAGTGGCCACTCTCAGGCTCTTGGCCCTCTTCATATTAATGGGATTACCAGCGCTGTTGATGAGAGGGAGCACGATGTGTAAGCAGAGAACCCCGAGCCATTAGACACAAAACCTCCCCAGTCCCCAGGATCCAGCAGAGACTCTTTAGTTCAGCCTGGAGACGGAAACGTCCTTCTCCCCGCTCCATCTCTGGGGCATTGTTCCCTATGGAGGAGCGCTGGCTCATTTGAAAAGGTTATGACCAAGCTGGCCCGTTCAGAAGCAGCGTCTTTGTGTATTGTAAGAAGCAGGGTTGTGTGGTCCTTCTGTTCTGCCTGGACTCGGTGAGGGAGGCCATTTGTCGCCAAATTGAGGAGAATTAATCTCCTGTTCTGTTGCCTCCTTGTTTATTACGACCAAAAATGCGAGACCTCGACATTCAGCAGAGGACCTGCAGCGCCGGGTGCCAGACCTATCAGAACCGGCCGCGTAAACGTGATTCAGTCGAACACATGTTCTCAGAGTTCTGGTTCTGTTTTAGTGGGACGAAGGATTCACAGATGATGAGCTCACAGATGCTGCGCCGTGGATCTGCCAGCCTGGCGCTGGTTCTGGGTGGCACGGGTTAATTAGTGGGAACATCTGGAACCAGTTGAAACACGTAACCCTACAGTTAGTAAAGCAGATGGAAAAGTTTATTTACTGTATTTATTTCTCTTTCTTTGTTCAACGCTAAAGTCAGGAGGAACCAGAAACCACGATTGGAGCAGAAATGATTGAATATTACCTCGTTTTGAGCTCACAGTTTGACAACCTTGAATGAAACTGCAGCACTTTCAGGATTTTATGGTATGGAAGCCCATTCCTGCCATGAAGGAACAAATAAAAGCCCAACAGGAAGTCATAATTACAGGTTTTAAGGTCATAATTACCAGTTTTATGTCTAGGTTGAAAATATCTTTTTTAAAACTCTTAATTTTGACTATTTTTGCAGTTATAATATAAGTAAAAGTCAAAATTATGACTTTAAAGCTCATGGTTGTGAATTGAAAACTAGTACTGACTTATTTTTAAGAAAACTATAGAACTTGTAATTATTACTTATTTTTTATGACTTTACAACTCAAAATTATGACTTAAACTTGTAGCTGTGACTTTTATTTCAATGATTATGACTAAAATTCATAATGACAACTTTCTGTTTGGTTTTATTTTTTTCTTTAATGGCAGTAATGGGATTCAATTTAATGGTTTTAATACAAAGGTATAAAACAAATATATTCATAGCAGCTTCATTTTTTGGTGTTTGCTCTGTTTTCTCTGTCGGCTGTGGCAGACGCTCTCACTGAGCTCAGTTCTGGTTCTGCTGGAGATTTCTTCTTGTTCAATGGGAATGACTTTTTCCCATTGTTGCCTGGTGCTTTTTCAGGAGGACAGATTGTGTCAGAAATCCTAATATATTACATTCATTCTAAAATTCAAACATTTGAACTATGTAATTTGTGTGCCGTTAATTCCCTGGAGGAAACATGAAATGATCTGTTGTAGTTGCGGTTCAGGCGGTTTCCACGTATGAAAGCAGGTATGCAGCTCTCTGTAGGTGGTGGTATAACTCAGGAGGGCCTGTGGTTTCTCAGCCTGACCTCTAACTCTGAGTCACTAAGATTTTCCTGCTGTAGGATTTGCTTTGGTACTTCGTTCTCCAGGATTATTACTATTTGCTTTTAGTGGAAAAAAAGGAAAATTGGTAATTGGGAGGGTCTGGTTGCTTTTTATATGAGAAAACTAAAGGCTGAGGTTTAAACGGCCAGCTGGAAGAGCTGCTCCTCCCAGTCTCTCTCCTCATTCCCCACCTCTTACTACGACCACAGCGGCAGAGGAAGCACATCTTCTCTCAGGCTGCCTCTAATTGATACTGCTGAGCTTTGGGAACGCTCAGTGTGGTTTCAGTCCTTTGCAGAATGCGTGCGAAGCTCAACAGCCTGCCTGCCACCCTCTGGGACGCCGCAGCCTATTTACAACCAGACAACCAGTCTGGTTCAGGATGGGCTTTTTTTAAGTGAGGATGCCGAACAACAAAAAGATCCACCGCATGATGGGAAAGTCTTCAGCAAGCGTTTTTAAAGACTCTTAGCCTGGGGGGACGAAAAAACTTAACAGCAGATTTTCACCCAAAAGTAGTTTGAGGTTTTTGCTTCTGTTCTTTCTCATCCATTACCTCCTCTGTATCAGTCACATCTGCAGATACTTCACATGTGTTTCAGTAAAGTGTTTTATTTTAGATATTTTACAGATTTGGGCTTAAAGTTTGGGCACAGCTTCTCACTGAATCAAAAGTTGTGTCCAAACCTTTGACTGTTGGCATATTTAGCGAGTTTCATGAAAGTTGTGGGTTTCACCAGGTGTAACTCAGGTTCAGATATCCAGGATCAAAAAAGCAAAATCTGGTTTGGTTCCAATACATATATGGAAGCAAAGCAGGCCAGAGCAGAGCATTCTGGGTAAAGAAAACAAAAAAATGCATAAGTCCGGTAGGAGAAATGATTTTCTTGTCTTTTAATAAAGACAAAAGAGAAATCCTCCAACTGCTAAAATCTGTCATTTTGTTTCCGTTTGGTGAAAATGGAAGTTGAGTTCAGAGAGTTGAAGAAGTTTTGTGCTTTAACAAACAAAGCGATTCATTGCGTAAATATTTTGAATCCATTATCATTTTTATCATTATCACCATAAATCACACAAAATACCATGATGAAAGTTTAAGTCTGTGTCACCCACCTCAACTTACCAGAATCAACTTTTTCAATGGTGGAAAATCAAATTAATATTTGTTAAGATTATTTGTGGACGACTTGTGATCTGGACTCAGAGCAGATTCACATTAATCCTGCAACATTCACCATGGTTACATGGTTTCTAATAACGTTTACCAAGTAAAATGTCACTTCATGAAATCCAATCAAATGCAGATTGAATGAATTCAGTCCTGGCTTGGTGAGTGTGACATTTCCACATGGGGAACAGCTTTCTGTGTTTTATGCTTCACGGTCTGCCAGCTCTCTCAGCGTCCGTGTCATCATGAATAAAATCAACCAGTGACTGATTGATGGGATCATGCTTGATTATTTTAGCTGCATGCGCTCCATCAGAGTCTGGGGCTGAGATGCTTCTCCATTTCTGTCATTCTCACTTTTACCTTGACTTTTCCAGGGGCTGAGCTCTTCCTCTCCGTCTCAGACGGATTCACATTTTTTTGGGTTGTAAGAAACAGAGCATGATGCTTCAAACGCTGGAGTCGTTGTCATGCGTTGTCCTGACCATGAACTCCTGCAGCAGGAAACTTTACAACCTGTACCTGATGAAAGGTTGGGAGTTGCACCAGATTCATCCTTCATCAACACTCAGCACATTTCCTTGCTGCACATGGCAGAAACATCAGCAGCCGGTTAAATTAGACCCTTTTCCGGGGGAACGTCCATTTTCACCTTTCCTGGCTTAAAAACTTTATTTTCATTTGAGTGAGTGACTGCTGGAGCCCCAGATAAAAAGCCTCACCTCTGTGCATCTCAGTTTAAACAAGCTGCCAGTCAGACACCTAAAACCTTTGTTTAATCTGCTAGAACATGTTAGCCTCTAGAATCATGGACCGGTTTATTGTTTTAAGCTTTGGAAACTGGTTGCTCCGAGGTGAAAAAGGACAACAGAGCCGCTGAGGGCAGGACCGGCACATCGCTGCACTTCTCAAGACAAATTGGTTCCGTATGAGAAGAAACAAATGAATCACAGCAGATTTTCTTCACTTCTGTCAAACATTATTTAATAACATCTTAAAATATTCGCTGATGTAACGCAAAAATCACTCCACCTGCCTGATGGAGCTGGTGACTAATGCTGCTCCACATCGCAGGAAGGCTGCGGCCATCTTGCTCAGCAACCTGGCCGCTTCCTGGAAACACGGCCTGACTCTGGGCTGTGATTGGTGGGTTGTTGATGCCTGAACACCTTGTTGTTCTTCTCATGAGGTTTCAGCTGCAGTCAGCAGCTCATTGTGTGTGAGCCCACAGATGATTGGCTCTTCTTAGCTGAAAAGGTTTAGTGGAGAAACTCAATAAAAAAATGTAAACAAATTAATTGCAGGATCTGTAATTAATGAAAAAACATCCATCAACAAAATAAGCAACATTCTCAATTCAAAAATTCCTTTTTTGCTAAATTGACTAAACTTATAATCCTTGTAATGTCACAATTATATTTCTGCTTGGAGCTTTGTATGTAAAAAATAAAGTTTTGCCTTACGCTATAATCATAAGCATTAGCTCTGCTAGCGCTACAACACTACACTAACACGGTGTTTAGCAGCAGCTAATGCTAGAGCATTTACATGTTCTATAAGAGCACGAATAAGAACTACTTGAAAAGTACTTATTTGTATGTAACTAAAACTTCAACACAGATGTCAACAGCCAAGTACATTAGCGCAGTAGAATTTATTTGGAAAAACTCAATTTTGGGAAGCTAAGTGTGCTAAACGTTTTCAAAGCTAGAAAAATGCTGCAGCTAAAAATGAGCTCTGCTGTTAGCGCAGTCATGGAAACTTTATGCTACATTTGGTCAGCATCACATGGTGTATTATAGCGTCAGCAGTAAGTATCAGAAACTTTCTGTTCTACAACATTAACTGGGTTTTAGATGTTTTAATGGTTTAGTAACATTTTCTCTCGAACCACCTGAGTCGGCACAAATCGCTGCACAGTTTTTCTGAGGTTCTGGAGCAGCGTTAGCGTTCTGCCTCAGTTTTTATGTTTCTACTACAATAATTTAGTAGAAAACATTTTTCATTTGCAGTTATATTTAATTGGGTGTGGACAAAAAAACATGCTAAAGGAGCTGCTTGCATACTTCATAAACTTTAAACATTGTAATTATTAATGATGTGGAGAAAATCAGCACTCAGGTCTGATTTTCTACACAGTTTAACTGAGCCGGCGCTGAATGCAGCCAGAAAACGTGCAGATTGGACCCGGATTGACCTGCAGCTCAGTCCAGTTCTGGATCACATCCCGAAATTTTTTCTTTTATCTCATTCATGTGCCCAGCAACTTAAAATCGCATCTGTCTAGAAGACGTCTGCGTGTCGGAGTTGGAGATGTCTGGCTATAAATCCAGGATGGATGATGGATGCTGCTTGTCATCCTGAACAGATGAGTTGGCAGGAGACAAACTGGCATCGTTTGCTTCCTCAATGAGTTTTTAATCTGCGGTAACAACTCCACATCAGGGAATTATTTGGAAATCAGAGAACCAAACCTCTGGGTGGGAATACAAGAGGAACAACTCAGACTGTTGAGATGCTTCAAACTGCAGGTAAACCTGAATATTTACACATAACTTCTGGAAAAAGCCTTCAGGAACAAAAACACTTTTTGTTTTTAAGATCAAGTTCAGAGCTGGACAAGTAGTTTCTTTTTATTCGCTGTTTCTGAAGACTGTTTACTTAAGAGCTACTTTATTAAACCTGAATTAGTTTAATACAACACTAATGATCCCTTATTCACATTTTGGCTTTTGGCTTTTAGCACAATTAGCTTTTGTTTTTAACAGGTTCTCTGTGTTTTACACTGAACTTTACTTTCATTCTCTACATTTACAATTCTCCTTGTGAGGGTCGTAATTTCAGAAACTTTGGCAGAATAATGCACATTTTGGTTTTAGTAGTTTGAAAAGCTGGAAACATTCAATGAGGTTTAGTCGTAAATCTTTTTTGATAGAATTTTGTCATAAAACCAAATCAAACAAGACTTTCAAATTGTTTTTGATAACAAAAGCTCATTTGTTTCTTTTCCAAATGAACTTTAATTTTTGGATATTTCACATGGATCACATGGATCAATATTTCACATGGAATAGTGGCCGCTAGTCGTTGCAAAAGACGGCCTCGTATTTTGTTCAACATTTTAAAAGAAATTTATCTGAATGTGAATTCTTGAAGTTTAATAGTGACTCAAACTAAATCACATTTTATTTCTCATATGACTAAAGTAAACTGCTGATGTGACATTCTCAGGTCCTGTAGTAATACAAACATTCATCCTCCAACTGAGTCAGAGAAACTTCTTGATAGAAACTCTTACAGATGTTGGTTTCTTTTCAAACTTTTTGCTGCAGAAAGTCAATGCCGGACCTTTCTTCGTCATCCATCAGAGAGCAGATGGAAATCTGAAAGCAGATTTCAGCCTGCGTTCATCTCCTCGTATGAATTCGTCCTGAGGGAGTGCTTTCATTTCATTTACTGGAGGGAGTTCCTAAAACAACACTTAAATGTTTGTTTTTAACGGTGAAGTGATCTGCATCAGAGATTTCACCATAAAGATGATCACTGGGATCAAAGTGCCACCAGATGAGGCAAATATTACGTTCTTCTTGGAAAAGACGAGAGATCAAAGAATCCTAACATTATTTTGATCCAAGCCAAAGAAAGAAAGAAGGAAAGATGAGAAGCAGTTTTCCAGCTGCTTCGACCTTAGTGCAGCGAATGTCTGACGGCTCAAAACCACCAGTTCAAATATTCAGAAAAACATCTTGAGTTTTGAATGTTTGCTGATGTTTTTCTGCTCTCATGTCAGTGATTAAAAAGCAGCAGACACTGCGGTGCATCATGCAGTCTCTTCACCACGTTCATTAAAACCTGGAGTGCTGCATGAAATAATTAGAATTGAAGAGTTTGCACAGCTGGGAGCTTTCACCTGGACAATCAGTTGAGCTGCAGTGATGCCAGTTGAGCTGTAGGTGGCGCAGCCTTTGGCAGGTTTATTTGTCCCCCTGCCAGCCTGAGGCTCCATCAACACGCCTGTGAGATGCTTTTCTCTACGAAGCTCCACTTTGCTCTCTGACTTACTATATCTACAGATTGTTAGGAGTAGGGCTGAAACAATTAATTGGTTTGATCATAATTAATCAATTACTAAAACTATTGTCAACTATTAATCATTCATTGGAGTATACAGACTCTAAAAAATCCCATTCGCTGAGAGGACAAAAAGCAGTAATTAATCCAAAACTGAACAGAAAATAAAAACATTTTGCATTTAAGATGAAAAATCTCCATCTTCTTTCAGAGCTGAAAAAGGCCAGACGTTGGTTGAAATATTTGGTCACTATTTGCATTTTTATTAAAAAGTTTCACCAGAAGTGTAGGTGTAGAAAACAGGTGAACGTGTTGAGGCGTTGGGACCAGTTGAGGCGTTGGGACCAGTTGAGGCGTTGGGACCAGTTGAGGCGTTGGGACCAGTTGAGGCGTTGGGGACCAGTTGAGGCGTTGGGGACCAGTTGAGGCGTTGGGACCAGTCGAGGTGTTGGGACCAGTCGAGGCGTTGGGACCAGTTGAGGCGTTGGGGACCAGTTGAGGCGTTGGGGACCAGTTGAGGTGTTGGGACCAGTTGAGGCGTTGGGGACCAGTTGAGGCGTTGGGGACCAGTTGAGGTGTTGGGACCAGTCGAGGTGTTGGGACCAGTTGAGGCGTTGGGGACCAGTTGAGGCGTTGGGGACCAGTTGAGGTGTTGGGACCAGTTGAGGCGTTGGGGACCAGTTGAGGCGTTGGGGACCAGTTGAGGCGTTGGGGACCAGTTGAGGCGTTGGGGACCAGTTGAGGCGTTGGGGACCAGTCGAGGCGTTGGGACCAGTCGAGGCGTTGGGGACCAGTCGAGGCGTTGGGACCAGTGGCGAGGCGTTGGGACCAGTCGAGGCGTTGGGACCAGTGAGGCGTTGGGGACCAGTTGAGGCGTTGGGGACCAGTTGAGGCGTTGGGACCAGTTGAGGCGTTGGGAGGCGTGGACAGTTGAGGCGTTGGGGACCAGTTGAGGTGTTGGGACCAGTTGAGGCGTTGGGACCAGTCGAGGCGTTGGGCCCGTTGAGGCGTTGGGGACCAGTCGAGGCATTGGGACCAGTCGAGGCGTTGGGACCAGTCGAGGCGTTGGGACCATTCGAGGCGTTGGGACCAGTTGAGGTGTTGGGACCAGTCGAGGCGTTGGGACCAGTTGAGGCGTTGGGGACCAGTTGAGGCGTTGGGACCAGTTGAGGCGTTGGGACCAGTCGAGGCGTTGGGACCAGTTGAGGCGTTGGGACCAGTCGAGGCGTTGGGACCAGTTGAGGCGTTGGGACCAGTTGAGGCGTTGGGACCAGTTGAGGCGTTGGGACCAGTTGAGGCGTTGGGGACCAGTTGAGGCGTTGGGACCAGTCGAGGCGTTGGGACCAGTTGAGGCGTTGGGACCAGTTGAGGCGTTGGGACCAGTTGAGGCGTTGGGACCAGTCGAGGCGTTGGGACCAGTTGAGGCGTTGGGACCAGTTGAGGCGTTGGGACCAGTTGAGGCGTTGGGACCAGTCGAGGCGTTGGGACCAGTGAGGCGTTGGGACCAGTCGAGGCGTTGGGACCAGTTGAGGCGTTGGGACCAGTCGAGGCGTTGGGACCAGTTGAGGCGTTGGGACCAGTTGAGGCGTTGGGACCAGTTGAGGCGTTGGGACCAGTTGAGGCGTTGGGGACCAGTGGAGGTGTTGGGGACCAGTGGGGAACAGGTAATTGATTTTTTACTCCGTCCCTCCTGATGCTGAAACTAAATGACGGTCCAGTCCTGAGGCGCAGTGGGGTCAGAACCAGCAGTCTGAAGATCGATACGACGTGACGAGGTTGTGAAAACTCTTAGACAGCCTGTAACCTTCATCATCCAACCATTTAACAAACGTTCAACAGTTTGACCCAAAATAAGAGACAAGCAGTTTGATTACATTTATATGGAAGCTTTTCACTGTCAGAGATTGAAAATAAATTCAGCTGCAGTGTTTTTTGGTTTGTTTAAATAACTTCATATATATCTTATTAAAACCAAAATATTTATTTTCTTTTAAAAAAGAAAGTAAAACAGCAAAACCACTTGGGATTTATAGACGTCAGTGAGAAGAAACGGCGAGTAGGAGAATCATAAAATCTCTTTACCCTTTTGTAACAAGTGTGATCTGTCAGAGGGATGTATTTTTATATATCATTAAAACAAGAAACTATTTTCTTATGTTGAATTTTGTATCTTGATGAGCTACTGCTGTTAAATTTATCTTTTATTATTTTCTTGTACCGTTCTGGAACAAGAAAATAACAATTTTTTAGCTACTCATCTTTGTTGGAAATCCTGATTATGTTTAAATCACTTCAAAGACGAAAACTTTATAAAACAAAACTTACAAAGAATAATCTGTTCTGTTGCTATTGCATAAAAACATGCAGCAAAGAATTGTATGATATGAATGTGCTTAAAAAAAAACACACATAAAAATTTTTTTTGTCTTTGGCTTTGAAACCAGCCACTCAGACTTTGGCAATATTTGCCTCCAAGTCAGCAATTTTCAGCCAAGAAAGGCGATCGGTCAATTGCAGGGGCACTTTTCAAGTCATAAACACCAGAACAGGAGTATTTTCAGAGAATAACTCGCCTGAGGAAAGGCAGCTGAACGCTTTCAGGGAGTAATGCCTCACTTTGCACCTCATAAAAGCAGAGGAGCTCACCTCAAGTGCTGCTGCTGAAGATTCCCTACAATGATCTCTGGATTTAAAAAGAGGAGTGAAGGCTTTAAAGTGATACCGTCTGTCTATGCACAGCTTCATCTTTACCCTGAAATGCAGCTGATTTAAGAAAACCAAGCCTCCTTCCTAATGGGCTGAACATGCAGCTGCATCTCCCTGCTGGCTCTTGGCGAGTCCCCAGCTGCAGACTTTCTAAAACACTAAAAACTGCATTTTACGCCAGAAAGGCAGCAGTCTGGCACGAATCCTTTGCTGCTGAGTTAAACGACGTGTGTGTACGACGTGGCTTTTGTTTTTCCACCCAGTTTGCATGATTTTCTCTGGCAAACTCCATGAATTCATTTCGTAAAGTGAAAATGCAGAAACGGGCCGAACGGGGTACGAGCTCTTCATTCCTGAAGCACTTAGAACGTCAAAGTGTAACTAAACCCAGATAAACCGTCCAAATTGGTCCTGAAGGGAGAAATCTTTATGTTTCTGTGTAAATTATGACATTTTCATGTCAACTTGCTTAAGTCAGCAGTGTTCCTCCTCAAACCGCCTCAGTGCTGTTATCTGACTTCAGCCGCTTTGCTGCAGGACGACACAGAGACTCAGGCAGCTACTGGACTAATTCAAGTAAAATGGCTTCATTTCTGCTTCTGCATAAAACAAGGCAACAAACGTCTGACCAATCACACGACACGGATGGCTCTCTGTGAACACAATAGCAGTTTTTGTCACCCGTCAGACCTGACATCAGGACTACGGATGAATTATGTCGGAACCTTAATCCCACATTTATGAGAAATTCAGGCATTTTGAAATATTTCTAGGTGTGGTCACACATGGACAGTCATGTTCTTGAAACTAAAGAAATGAGTTAAAACTGTTTTTAAAGTTGCCTATGAAGTACCTGACATGTAGTCTGGCTACATGTGCAGGTAGCCTGACTAATGATAACTGTGTTGCTCGAAAACAACAAAGTTATTCAATTCCTTAAAAACGATGTGAAAGTCCTGCTAAATGAAGATTCCATATTATTGCTAAGTTTATGGTGTTGGATGTAGAAATATTATTTTATTATAATTAAGGTTGAAATGAGGAATATTAGTGAAGCTTTAGGGATAAGTCTTTTCCTGATACATCTTGTTTTGTACGTTATGAAGAAAAGTTTGAGCTGATCATCTCGGTGAAATATGCTGGTCATCCAGCAACACGACATCCACTGATGCAAACGCTGTAATAACATTTAGATGGATGTCTCTGTCTGCACCTGGGCTGTAAGTCAAAATGCAAAAAGGGAGATGAATTAGAGTTTGCATGATGAGGCCAAAACGTTTTGGCTGCAGCTGTAATTCAGCGTTATAAACGACTGCGAAGCTGAAAGGAATCCTCCCTCTTTCCTGACTTATTTCAGGTCAAACAGGCAGAAAATGTTTTCCTCAGAGAAAACTCGTCCTCCTCTGAACTCTCTTATCAAAGATCTCTTGTTCACAGCGTCATGTGGTTAAATCGGCTCAGTGTTAATCACAGCTGCATGCAGCGGACTTACAGGCTGTTTTCCATCTTGATTTGAGGTCCATGTTTGTGGCGGACATGATTCCTCCAGAGAATCATGTCCGAAGCCACGCTGCTCTCTGAAGCTGATTAGATCAGCAGAGGATTAATGGAGCGGCGCGGTTCAGTGACACTAAAACAACAGGAACACAAACACTTTGAGCATCTGCTACAACGCCACAGGACATCACAACATAGCCAGAAATAACTCAAGTTTTCAACAAGTCCAGGAAACTTTGTCCAGATAAGTTCCCCAGAGATTATCAGCGTAAAAAATGAAAATCAGAACGTAATCTTGCGTTTCATTTATATTTACTTTGCATTTCTTTTTCTGTTTAATAAAATGTGTTTCCATTGGTGGACACATTCTGCTAATAATGGAGCGAATGTTTCATTTTGCCCTTTTTCTGACTTTGCGACGTTTAGTGTTTGTAGCTTCCCTACATGAACCTTTCCAGATAAATTTGAAAACACAAAGGATGTGTCGATGTTTTGGTTATCAACTGCTCAGAACTTTTCATGCATTCGTCCAAGAAATTTCTCAAGAGTTAAAAAGTGTTTGGTAAAAAGTCTTGTTCTGAGTAACTGATCAAATAATAATAATAAAACAATAAAATTACTCAAGTAAAAAGTACAGCGCAGTAAAAATACTCCAAAGTAAATGTAACTAATTTACCCAGGTCTGCCTGTAATCCATGTTGTTATTGACACATTGTGGGTGTCAATATTTTTGAATTTAGCATTTTAGCATTAGCTTCTAGTAAATTCTGCAGGGCATTATAGATCTAGTTCTTATTCACCGCTGTGTGTTTCTATGATGCAGCTTCAGCAGATATATTCATCGTTTGGGTTTTCCTGCTACAGAAGCTTTAATATGTGAGTCAGAGGATCACAAACCGCAGCCAGGACGTTTCCTTCACACCTCTCTGTTTCATTGATGACCAAAACCCAAACCATGAGCTGAAAACAGCCGTTCTGTCAACATGTTCCTCTCCAGATTATGGCTTCCTCACTCCTTGACTGGGAAATGAGCTTGACACAGGGAATTTCTTTCCATTTAAGCCGCCTTAATAGTTAATGCTGTTTTGTTTGCCCCTGGGGCCCTCGGAGTGCGCTGTTTCATGAGCTGGCACAGAATCTCATTACCTCTGGAAAAACTTCCCGTGTTCATGTAAAACATTGCAACCTGAGCCTGTGAAGGGCTGCTGTTCTCCTCCTGAGCTGCAAACACGGCGGCAGAAAACAACCCAGCAGGCCGGATCCATGCAAACACTGAGCTCAGGTGGATCTGAGATAAGAGTCATAAAATAGTAACGGTTTCCTGTTTGCGGTGTTGGAATGGAAATACGATGAAAAAATATTTGTACTTCTTGAACTTTGTCATGTTTTGCCAGAGACTAAAGTGTATTTTACTGGGTTTTTAGGGACGAACCAACAGAGTCGTGAATAATTAAGAGAAGGCAACATAACTGTGTTTTTGATTTCAGCATCCTTTCTGCAGCATCACGTTTCTGCTTCTACCAGCTCTACACAACAAGTCTGAAATGTTCCCCGTTCTTCAAAAAGAAAATGTGAGTCAGGCGTGTTTCCATCTGCTGGTTTGGATACATGAAGCCTGATTTCATCAGAGGACGACGCTGCAGGTGGCTGTAGTAGACGTTTTCGAATGATCCCATTTCCATCAACATTTCTAATGTGAAAAATGTGCAGAAGAAATGCTGATGGGAACATGACCACAAAAAGTCATTAAAAAACAGTGAACACAAAAAAATATGAACAAGTTCAAGAGGAATGAATGAATTTAAATCAAAACATTTACAGACTAATGAAGTAATTTAGTTTAAATCAGTTGTCTGATTCCTCAGGAATCAGTCATTTAAATGTAAAATGTTCATTTGGGTACGTTGAGGTGTGTGTGTGCGTGTGTGTGCGTGGGGTGTGTGTGTGTGCGTGTGGGTGTGTGTGTGTGTGTGAGTAGATCATAAATGTTTATACGTTTATGATGCCATCTAAGTGTGTTTCCAGTTAGCCTGCAGTTTACAGTCAGCTGGATTTTTTGTCTGCGGCCTCCAGACTGATGAGCCTCTCGTCTAACAGTTGGAGCATCAGACCAGTGACGACCAGTAGAACCAGTTAGACTCTAAAAACCAGTAGCAAGTAACGCAGCGTTTCCTGGATCAGCTCGGGTTCTGTGGGTTTTGCAGACGCCTCCGGAGTCTCCAGAGTGAATTTTGCATCTTTTACGTGACGAAGCTGGTTTTAACTGGGAGCTCTCCCGCTCTCACTGTGTGTTAACTGGGATCGCCTCCAGCACCATGCAAACGCATACAGGATCAGGTTATTGCTAAATAAATGATCTAATGCACAGATGTGTGAAAGCCCACAGTTCACTGACTGATTTACACATATTGGCTTTGAGTAAAGAGCCTGTGATTTACACCGTAAACAAATTAATTTCTTCATCCCAGTCTGAATCCTAATAAAACACAATTTACGCAGCTGAACTAAAAAGTGGATTGAAAAAGTGGTTTGGCTGTTAATTGTTTCCATCTGCAGGTCCAGTTTATGTTATTCCACTCAACACAGATTTAGAACGTCTAACAAGAGAATCGTCTGCTTGAGGCAAACATTAATTCCTGCAGAAAGCCACTGATCCATGAATGTGCGGAGAGTTCGCAGCCACCCATGGAAATCCGTTTCAAACATTTTTATCTTGATTTTGTTGAATTAAAGTTAATCATATTCAGAAATGGTTGTATTTGTTTCAATTGACACAAGTGGAAGCATGTGGGACTGCAGCATAAACAATGTAATTATCTAAATCATCACTGCAGACTGAGAGAAGGTCTAATGTGTCTACAGTAAATCCTGTGTTGACAGAATGGAAATTTAATGCATAAAATCTAAAAGATGTAGCACGGCACTTTGCTTGTTCTTAAATTAAACTTTTAATCTGACATCGTTTAGTTTTCAGTCTTGAATAAACTCACAGTGTGGTGAAGAACTCAGGATGTTCCTCTGATCACATCTTTTACTTTTCTTGTTCCATAATTCATCAACTTTTCATCTCTGCTTTACTGCTCTGAGTTTTAGCTATTAGCTGAATCCTTCAGAATCTGTTGTAATCTTCTTCAGTGTAGACAGAGCTTCTGCAGAACTTAGAATGAGCCTTCCATTGAACTTAGCTTAGATTTTTCAGTGTTTATAAGTATTTATGATACGTTTATTACAACTGATTGGTCAAACTCCACAGCCATGCTGGTTTTCAAGATTGCTTTTTTAATAGCAATATGTTTGTGAGCTAATAAGAAGAGCAGGTTGGTCAACATGTCCGGTAATGTAAATATTAAAACATGTGATGTTTGATTTTCAGTGTATGCAGTCAGTGCCTACCATGCTGTGTGTTATTCAACAGATTTTCCTGATAGACTCTCCTGCCTCATATTGTTTCATGTGTAAATGGTTTGCAGCCTGACTTCACTGCATGGAGGTGAAGCTGAAGCATCATTGGCTTAAAACTGCAGAAACACATTCAGTCGTATTATGAAGGTTTTACTTTCCATCCTGTAAACAGAAAATGTCATATTTCTTCCTCATTAATGCTACTCTGTGTTAATGCAATGAAGAAATATGAAGATCTTTTTCCTTCTCCATTTCAGTAAATGCCAGATGCTATACATCTCTCTTCTACTTATTTCCTGTGCAGAGATTGTTATCAGTAACTGAAGTAATTAGCTGTCTGAGGTTAATTAGTTCAACTAAACTTAGATATAATTGTGCTGCAGAGCACAGAAAAAATGGCAGCCTAGGGATCTTTTTTTCTGCAGAAATGAGATCATGTTCTACTTCCTGTTTTCTTTCTTCATCTTTTGTTTGAGATGTTTGCTGACATCTTTTACTGCAGGTCCATTAAAGGATCTCTACGGGATGCCAGAAGCAGCGGCGTGTGCAGCTTGTCTTTGGTTTTAATCTGAGCTCGTTGGCTGATGTGATGTTAGAACTGTGGACTCTCCTGGGTTCGTTCTGCTGCTGCTGCTGAGGGTTTTCATGGAGTCTGATCTGGAAGCTTGAGAATAATTCCCGTTGGGATGCGGTTTGTAGGTCATTGTTCTGATGCGATTTGTTTCTGGTTTGTTTGGGGCGGGATGCATGCATGTGTCTGAATGACTGTCTGGGTGGGGGAAGGGAGGCGTTCAGGGCTGACCCACAAATCACTTCCTTTTGCCATCTGAGAGGATTATGGAAAACTAGGGTTAGCCTGATCTAATGCTGTTCATTTACTCATGCAAAGTCCTTGCTACAAAAGCAAAATAAAAGAAATGATTCATCATCAGAAGCTGAACCTTTTCTGTGAAATATCTGCGCAGAGCAATTAAATCAAGTGCTGCACTTTCAGCCTGCGAGGCTTTGTTTTCTTTTTTTCTGGGATACTTGAGAACGAACGCTGGGCTTGTAAGGGGCCACCTGCAATAACAAATTACTCCCAAGTGTCCAAGAAACATCCAAAAACAGCTCTCTGGATGATTTCTATCCAGATTTATTCATGTTCTGCACGTCTGGGGGCTCCATGCGAAATCTAGACGAAGGTGTTGCAAGATGAGAAACCTACCTGAGGAGAGCTTCCAAGCAAATTATATTCAGTAGCACTTACTGAAGCTGACGGTTTGTTGCTTGGAGAAATACTTGGAGAGAGACTCTCTGCCCAGAATGGTGTTTTTGGCAGGTGAGCTGTGGGCCGTCTTTGATCCGGTTCCTTGGGTTTATATCTGGGTGTCGGGTCTTTATCTGACGTGGAGGTGGGAGCCGAGTGATGACAAGCGAGGAAGGCTGAGTGAAGATAAACAGATCACCGTGTCGTAAGTCAGTTTGGATACAGTTGACTCTTACCTGCACATGTTTCTGCACTCACAGTGTGACAAAGCATCAGTCAGCTGGAAATAAACTACAGGATCATTTTGCTGTAAAACAGTTGGAGATTCTTGGATGATCACCTCATCACTGCGTTTGTTTCAGCCAACATTTGGCCTTCCAATGAAAGATGGTTTCTGTGTTGACTTGTGTTTGTTTTACACTAAATATCCTTGAAGTTTTGTCTATATTTCATATTACAAAGAACAGAGAGTTGTTGAACTGTGATGAGTTCTGGATCTGAGATGATGCTGTTAGGTGTTTTTTTCCCCATGTTGTTATGCTTTTGGTTTGATTCATAATTAGTCACACTGAACCGCTAAACGGTCATGGATGTTTCTTTAGTCTCCATGTTTTACTAGTTGACTAACACCTGATAAATGGAAGCAGAACTCCATCATCTGCTCATCTCCAGCTGCTGTGGTTCTTCCTCTCTGCTCTGAGTCAAACCAACCTGTTCCCCTCCTGGCCTGTGGGGGCGCTGCACCAAGAACCACTGAAGGAAACGACACAAAAACCTCTGAAGACACTGAGAGCAACTTTCTGTAAACACCACCTCTTTAAAACCTCCAGGCATTTTTCCTGCTAGTGATAGACTCACAAACCTGCGCTGGCTTTGGTTGAATTTATTTACCCAGAATGCCCTGTGCTGTAGTCCATTTCCTGCTTTTGGACCGGTCTCTGGTCCACTTAGTGTCTACATGTGTGACAGGTCACTTCATAATACTGCATCACTTTAAACAGGTTTTAACTCATGGTTTAAAACTATTAACAAGGTGACATTTATGCAGCTTTTATTATACGTTAGTAATTGTTACAGTTACCGTGGTTACCCTTACTTATTGTAAGCGTTCTCTGTGCTTATTCCACTGATAGATCCTGGCTTCGTTTTCCAGGCTGCTGATGTTTCCTCATCCAGTCTGGTTGGTTTCAGACTAAGGTTGAAATCTGAGCAACAAACCAATAAAAACCTTTTTAAAACAGAAATGTGAGACTAATAAAAGTAGGTTCTATACCTGCTTAAATGTGATTTTCAAAAATTACATTTAAGCTAATAAATGAATCTATACTATAACTTATTGAATATTACTATTGCATTGTGTCTGCTTGTGTTGCTTTTAGCTGTTCACATGTGTTTTGTGTAAATTGGCAGATTTTAGGAAATGCTTACCCGACGCCTCTTTGTTCTCTTTACGAGTTTCCCTTTTCTCCCTCTGGACTTCAGAAGACATGAACGTTTCCTGAGTGCTTGAATGATTCATCTCAGAGTAAACAACGTTGCAGGGATCAGTTGTTTTTTTGTGTCTTGCAGTAATGAGAATAGATGTGTAACGGCATAGTTTTACAACTAGAACACAAAGACCCTTGTCTAAGAACTAAAAGCATCCCAGCATGCTGCGGTTTATTTCAACTTAACCCAGTTGAATCCAAATGGCTTAGTGAATGAAAACAGGAATACTTTAAAGTTTCTTGGCTGCTTGCAGGCCAGTATCACTAAAAGCTGCAGACCGTTGCTTCAGTCTGTATGTTCGCTGCTATTTCTGCTCGGTGTTGACAGATGTGAAGTGACAGTTCAGAGGGATGGCTGGTTGGTTGCCTCTGAATCCCTTGCTATCTTCTGTTAGCAGCAGATAATGCATCTCTAAATCTTCTTGTGTAAGAGACCTTGTCAACAAATGCAGGGCAGGAAGAGATGACGAATGACGCAAGTGTCTGTTCATTCTTCCTTCCATTCCTTCCTGATTTTCTGATCCCGGACTCTTGGGAGGTCGGCGGCTCTTTCTCTTTGACTCTAATTCCTTAAGGAAATGTATCCTGGGAAAAGTGTTTCCTTTTCTCATCCTTATGTTGGCAGCTGACCTGGAAACGGTGCAAAGAGCAGGTGACGCAGGGAGTCGCTTAAGAAGAGACGCTGAAGTGCCCTCTGTTTTATTTTAGATGCGATGAAGGACACAGCTCCATCTGCTTCCTGCCCCAAACGCTGCAGCATTCACAGCTTGACCTCAGGAACAGAACTGACTGAGCAGAAGAAAGAGTCTTCACCTTTTCATGTTGTAACAAACGTTTCTGCTGAAATGCAAGCAGCTGAAAATATTGACACATGTGGTAGATTCATTTCAGGTCAGGTTGAGCCAGACATGGTTACAAATGAAGAGAAGAAAATAAAAGTCAGTGTTTCGTCCTTCACCATTTCATACTTCTGTAATTTCCGTAATTTTTTTGTTAATTCAAATGTAACTTTTTTGATTATAGAAAGAAGCTGTCGTGTCAATTTGCATCTCCATCAGGGACGTTTTGTGTCTTTAATGAAAGTCAGTGATTCAAAGTTTTTTGATCTTGACAGACTGACTGTTGAACCAATTTAATGTTCTATAATGCTTTATATGTTGTATTAATCTTTTCTGCGCTTTATTATCTTTCTGTTTGTTTGTTGTTTGAAGTAAAGTTGTTGGGAACAGAAGAGAGAAAACAGGAAGAGAAACGGAACTGCTGAATTTCACCACTTCAAAATAAGAGCATTAATATAAACATTTACTTACCCATCGGTGACATCACATCAACATAGATGTTGAACTTTATTCAACTGAAAACTTGCAAAAAGCCAAGTGAATTAGAATTTATCCAGAAAAATGAATTTATGAGAAGCTAAGTTAGCAAAAACGCTAAAGCGCTTAACAGGAAATTAGCTCTGCTATTAGCGCTTTAGCCCCTGGCCTCCATAATTTGTGAAAATATATAAATCATTTCCTAATTACATTGACAAAAATGACTGCATGACATGGGGGGCATTAAATGACCCACAGCCTAAGAAACAAGGTTAGGAATCGCCAAACGGACCCACTTCACTCAGCAGGTTCCTGTTGTTGGCTTCATCAGTCAATGAGCCAATTAGGAATGCATGGCACACCTATTTGTTGAGCTCCCTCAGGAAGCCGTTAGTTTCTCAGGAGAGTCTTGGTTTTCTCCACTTCCCTCAGACCCGTCCGTCTCCCTCCTCTTGTCTTTGGTTCTGCTGCACCTGTCAAGTCTATTGTCCTCCACAGAGGAAGAGTGAACCCAGCCAGGCATGCTTCTGTGACCTTTTAATGCACATCTTCCTAGGAAGGGGGTGATGGGTTTTGTTCCTTGGACTTTTCTTACCAGGTTGCAGAGCAGTCAGCAAGAGGAAGGCGTGGTTCCCACCGCTCGCTGGATGTGATTGTGGACCACACATGGTCGTACTCCAGCGGCTCACCAAAAGCCTGAGCCTGGGTCGGCGGGCACAGGCACCGGGTCCCCAGCACTGCCTCCTTCAAGCAGCCATAAAGAACCCTCCAACCCTTTTGTCTGCTGCCTTTCACTACGCCTGAGCTCCTCTGGGCCCTTTGTCCGGCATTTTGGGGGCCGGTGCCTCCGAGTCCACTCCCTCAGCTTTGTTCGCTGCACCTACAATATGCCACCAACAAGTATTTCAGAAATGTAATGAATGCATTTCTTTCTGCTAGCCTGAATGCGCCAAAGTAAAGAGCGAAGTGAGGAGGCTTGTGGTTTTCTGGGCCCTCAAGGTTTTGCTAATGATTGTTGGTATTGAGCTCGGTTAATAATGTGGATTATTCATTGGGTAAAATTCAGCCAGAAAGATTTTCTTCTTTAACAATGTTTGCTTCAAGTTTAGTTAATTTCCTTCAGTTGTGGTGAAATTGCAATTTAACTAAAATGTCATGCTTGAGAAGGCAAGAAAAAGGCGTCAGAATAATTGAAAAGTAACATGCCTCGTGCCACTCTGTCTTCATTTGAACGTTTTCATGAGGCCTTATAAAGTTTGTTTCCTTGATATGTTTTCTGTTTAATGTGTCACACATGTTCATGAGGTTTCTCCCTTCATTATGCTGCGGTACCGGTCCCACCCTGACACCTTATTACCATGAAACACACTGGAAAAAAATACTTTCTGTTACAAATTCAGCATATTTATTTTATCAGAGGTTTTCATTTTGTTCATATCATAATGAGTTTTTTTCCCTTGTTTATCATATAAACAGTAGATTATATTTGTATCATTCCAGTGCTGCTGAAGCATTAAAAAACACAATATTGTTCTAAACTTCACGGCTCTGAAGCAGTAGTTCAAACTGTATAACTGATTCGATGTCTTTTGCACTTTAACCTTCCTGAATTTCCAGGCATCTGCCTGTTATTAGCTTTAATGCAGTATCAGGGTGGAATGCCATGTCATCAATTGCCTGATCTTTAATCTTGAAAGACTGGATCAGCATCTGGGACAAAACAATTCCCAGTTTTTACTGGGTACTCATGAGTCAAATTGGGCTGATCTCCTTATGGAGTTGCTGAACGCAGGTCCTTCAGACACAGAAACCAGCAGCTGTGTTTAAACCTCAGAGTTACCCTGAGGAGAGCAGTGATTAGACTACTATCATGTGACACTTACTTTTAGATGAGATGCCCATAAAACACACTGATTTGTTCTCGCTTTGTCCCAGTGGTTCTGTTTGGCTCATCAGGATGAATAATTACTTTGCCACCGAGGTTTTTTAGTGTCTGGACCCGATGTAGGTGGGATTTTCTTTAGGTTCAGGATGCTCTGTGTTGCTCTGTGGGTTTTGGAAAATCCAATACTGCTGACAGTGGCAGAATTGCTGCATCTTAGAGCAGAGTTCAATTTAGCCCAACAATGGGAACAGAAGAAAATTGCTTCTGAATGTTATTGCTTGAAAGGAAAAAAGATTAGCTATGGGAAGCCTTTGTGGTGTAGTGACCAAATGGAGGATAAGTTACAGAGGAAACCTTTCTGTTGGAGGAGGATGACTCTTCTGTCTCTTCATCTTCAGACCTAAACTGCTACCAACTGCAGATGTTCACATGTGACCCGTTAGTGACGGATGGAAACACCGACATGAGATATTTTCAGCCATCAGAGAAGATGTTGGTCATTGTCTTGTTCATTGGAGCAACAAGCTCCTTATTGACTTTAGGGAAGAGTTTTGGATTCAACTCTTTTGAATGATGAACAGCTTTTGACGGACTCTATGATGCTGAACCCTCTGGTGGAACCAGCTGGGTCCAAAGAGGCCAGTGGCTACAAACAAGCATGTTGCTGCTGGATGCAAACTGGCGTTAACTTCAGTTTTATGAAATAAATTTCAAAGTGGTCAAAAACCAGATCATCCTTATGCAGAATCTTTTGATAGAAATACATGCTTTTCAAAATGGCTGTTTCCATTTAGCAGATTTATTTTTACAATTCCAATTTGTCATGTCTCAGCATGGCTGCCATCTTCACTCAGCTTTTAAACCCGACTCACATTTTAATGGGAGTGAGGTCAGGGCTTTGGGACGACTTTGTTGCCCTTAAGCTACTTCATGACCACTTTAGCTGAATGTTTGGGTCAGACTGAACTTCCTGCCTGATGTCTTCAGATGAAGCTTCGGTAGCTACGTTTCCATCCAACTGTCATGTAAATTTCAAGCAAACATTTGAACTGCAGCAAAAAAAGAGAATGTGAATTCAACTCTTGCATCTACTGGTTTGGAGTGAACCAGCCAAACAACTCGAAGCACAGTTTCATGTTTCTTTCTCCCTGTTAGCAGTGATGCTGCCTCGCTAGCTTCCCTTTAGGACGGCTTCCATTCCAGTTTCATGAGGACATGTCTCCAAAAACTAAACTCTTTGTCCCTGCGAACATTTCCAAAGCGTTATCTGGCTTTGGAGGAATGGCTTCTTCCTCTCTGAACGGCCTTTCTGCCCATGTTGCCACAGCAGCTGGTGGACTTTGTTTCTCTGTGAGTAACGAAGCTCTTTGACCAGCTTCAGCAGCATCTTTGCTTTTTCTGTTCTGACTGATTCACACATTTCTCACTCATCTGTCTTGGAGAAATAAAACCCAAATGAAACATCTGCCTTCTGCATTGTGCCAAGGATAATAACAGTTAACTGTTCAGCAGCTCTTCAGGAATCATCTGAGGGCGTAGAGTTATCTCGTGTCAGGCCAGTGTTTACTGCCACTGATTTAAGATTATGCTCTCTGTAAATGGAAAAGTCAGTGAAATACAGAGTCTGTAAAAAGCACAAGCCATGGTTTCAGGGGTGGTGCGGTTTGGGTGATTTGGTGGCTGTAAATTGTTAAATGGGCTCCTTTGCAAAAATGCAAATTGACACCATGTGGAAGACAAAGCATTTAAAAACACGTAAGAGGCTATTTGTTCTGTTCTTGGACATGTTTATAGGTTTACGAGACATTGCTCTCACGCAACAGGAAGCTTTACTGGAGATATTTAGGTTAATTGTTTGTTTTCCTCTCCTCAGTTCAGTTGTCTTCCTGGTTTAAATGAACGCTGAAGCTTTATTTACCGAACGGACGACAACGATGGACTAAAGCTTTCATTTTCTGTTGCTGTAAAAACATAATTATAGGCTCATATTTTAAGTTAAATATTATTTCTAAGTTTCTCTCTGCAGCAGCTCTGATTGGCCTTTTTAAAAACGATTTGAGAGCAATAAAAAGTTAATCAGAGTTCAGGATGCTGATCAGCTGTTAGGGCACAATCTGCTCCTGGTCTGGTCTTCTGGGTCCAGTGTGAAAAGGAAATCGGTCAGAGTTGGGTTACTCATTCACACCTCCCAAAACAAACCGGACTTTCTTGGCAGACGGACTGGAGTTGGATTATAAGACGAACTGAGCAGGACTGGCATGAGTGCACCATTAAACAGTATCATTAAACAGAAGCAATGGTTTGAAAAGTGTACCACTGCTTAAGCCTCCTCTCTACAGGACACATGACTGCGATGTTAACATTAAATCAAATACTGCTGCAGTGAGAAGAACAGGTAGCAAACAGCTGGTTCAAATGTACCAGCTCTGAGAAGTACTAGCCATTAAAGACAACTTCTCCTCTTTCCATCTCTGCTGTTTTCAGAGGTACTTTATCTCCCTGCAGTAAGCGCAGGCCTCTGCTCTCAGGTCCCATGACGCAGGCTCATGCTGCGGCTCGTAAAGCCTTTTCCTTGCAAACAGGTTTAGGTAGAGCGACAAGCAGAGCGCTCTGTCTCTGCCCCAGACATTATCTCTGGCTTACACAGGCTTTCTGCGGGTCCATCTGTCTCACACAGGTCCTTCTGACCCGCTCTGCAGGTCAACATCCTCTGAACCCAAACTAGAATGTAAACAGGCTGCTGGTATGAAGGGCTGCATGGGTCTTGAATGAAAAGCAAACACAAGAGTAACCTCCCCTCGCTTGATCTGCCTCTGCATGTGAAGAGAAGCACCCTGAACACGAGAGGAGGAACGAATCAAACAAATTTATTACCATGTGGCCAGAAAGGTCAGACTGTGACAAAAGCCTCCTGTTGTGAGCCGGAGAGCTGCGGAGCGACTACCTCAGCATTAGACATGGGTCAGCTGGGAGGAAACAAACACACGAGCTGGAACCAGGCCCACCACTAAAAACCCGCCTTCTCACTGGAATGGAACATTTACTCAATGGAAACCAGTTTGGTTGCATTTTCCAAATTTTACTTTTGTATTTGGGACACAGTTATGCAATCATTCATTATGAATTCAGTTACATTTAATCATCTGAGTTTCAATCTGTGTTTGTCCTTAAAGGTTAACACATCTTTCTAGTAAAGCTTTAGTTGTTCTGTAAATGGTTAAGTGAATATTTTATTTAGATGAACTATTTTGAATTGGCAGTGGTAAATGCAAACCTCTTGAGTTTATTCTAATGGGTTATTCTGTAACTACTGTAGATTCACTGGTTTGGGTTTTTGTTTCAACTCTGACCCGCAGCAGCGTCTGGTCATGTGAACCTAAAACCACGTGAGAACAAACAGAATAGTTTGTTCTCGTTTGGTTTATTTTTGTGCTAAAGAAATAAGGAAAAGATTATTTTATTTCTAAATAAATTGTTAAATAAAAATAAATAAGGTGAATCTAACAAAAATGAAAAAAAAATTATCCTGATTAGATGTTCATCCTTCTTGTTCTCTGCTGAATGTTTTGCTCTCTCTCGCTCTCTCAGTCTGGATTGAGCCATAGTGCTGTTCAGGTTTTGTTGGCGTTAAATGCTTATAATCGAACTCCAGTCCGTTTGCCTAGAAAGTCCGAGACAAAAACACGAAGCGGTGTACCCTGGTTTCTCCGTTTACGCTCTAAAAATACGCCTGAGCCGCTTTGTGATATTAGATCTGGGTGATGACATATAACTCACAGATGTTCAATCACTTCCACCAAACTTCCACCAGACTGAATTTTATTTTAACAGACGGAAACAAATGGAAATCTTTACATGCCTTGTATTTTAAAAGCATTAGAGCGTTAGAGCGCACAATGCCACTTCTAGATTGGATCAAATGTACTTTTTTGTGTGTCTGGAGATGTCATGTGTTGTGAATTGGAAATATATATATATATATATATTTGTTTTATTTCTCTTTGTGTTGGCTGGACGGATGGAGGTGTTTCGTGCTGTACTGGTTTAGCTGGACCCATAATAAATCTGCCTGGTGATCTTGTAATGCAGCAGTTTCACACGACTTAGGGGATTTACGGTTAGGATTTGAAAATCAAATCTGTCTATTTCTTTCATGTCTGCTCCTTCCTCCATGTGTTTTCTGGTGCCAGATTATCAGGAACCTTCTCCATGCTTTTCCACAGTGCAGCCCCACCGATTCGCAGGTTTTTCCGTAGACTAGATATAAAATATTCCAAAGAAAATACACTTTAGGAAACTGAAATCCCTTATAGCAACACTACTTGC
Source organism: Poeciliopsis retropinna (assembly GCA_010277075.1). Lineage (NCBI taxonomy): Eukaryota > Metazoa > Chordata > Actinopteri > Cyprinodontiformes > Poeciliidae > Poeciliopsis > Poeciliopsis retropinna. Next base: position 25,939,448 of record VMRM01000005.1, read on the forward strand.
CACTACCGACTGGCATTTGCAAAGTGGCCAATTCAGGAGCAGCATTTATTTTTATTGGTGCTGATTGGCTGAACAGCGGAGAAAAGAAAGACTGTGGAGCTTCTACTTTAGTGATAAGACGGTTTCCACTGTGTGCATTGATGCATATTAAGCTGTATTTGGTGTTTGAATTATTAAAATAAGAAGAGCAGAAATCAATGACCTCTTCCACCCCTAAACTGGGCCGACCTCCTCTCTGTGTTTCGGAGGATGTTAAAGTTGTAGTTTGGTCTTGCAGCTTTTTCTGCCTGGTTTTTCATCTGAGACTCATTGAGTCACTGAGTTTGGAAAATTCTGATGATGTGATGACTTGTCCTGGGCTAAAGTCTTTTCTAATATCCGGCCTGGCCTCGTGTTTGCTCCGGTTGGTTGGTTGCTGCACCACCAAATCAATCTTCGATCTTTTCCTTATTGGTTTTTACCTCCATCCTAATACTGCATTCATCTCATGACTGAAACTTGCTTCATTGACAAAGTGGTTTGCGCTCTCTTGATTATTTCTCATCATAAATCTTACTGTGCGTTTTTTATAGACCTGGCTGGATTCTGCCTGAAAGCAAACTTTCTCAAATTAGTTTTTTATCGTGAACAAAGAAACTTCTCTTCATTCAATGAACATTTCTTTATCACTAAGTCACCCTTTATTTAAAAAGCTTTTGGAAAGTTACCAACTGAAAAATGATTCTGGCTCAGCTGTCATTGTGACAGGCTGAGCCTCATGAATGAAATCCAGACACGTTGTGGAGGGAATGATGGCTGCAGCCTTGAAGCACAGCTTCAAGAAGAAGTAAAAGTTTTTCAGTGGCCTCCCTTGTTAGAGGCCACATGATCATTTTGCTCCTCTGGGAGTCGGTGTGAAGGCTGGCGGTTTGGGGAGGAATGTGCTCCCGGCTGGAAAACACTCGCAGTCCACACAGAGGTCCTTCCTGCTGCCAGTTCTGCTTAGAGGCCGAGCCGAGCCAGCAGCCCAGAGCGGGCCTCCATTCTGGTACAGGAGCAGGAGATGGTGGTGGTGATGATGATGGTGGTGATGATGATGAACATCCACATGGATTAATGATTTGCCAAGTGGTGGGCACCTAAGTCAGCTACGCTAACCTTATAGCACTTATCGTAAACATCAGTTCTGCTAACACTAAAGCACCAAATCAGCATAATATTTACCTGAAGCTAATGCTAACACATTATACCAGCATAGTATTTATTGGGAGCTAATGCTAAAGCGCTACCAACATGGTATACATCAATATGTGGTTATTTAACACCCTGGTTGTTTCTCGTGTTGGTGATTAATTCCTCTGTACGTCTCATGATTGTTTGGTTCTGCTGGACAAACAGACTTCACCCCGTCAAAATAAGAGCATGAATATAAACACCTGTTTCAAGAATTCCCAAACCAAAGCTTCAACCCAGATGTCAAATTTTACTTAACTGAAAGTTTATAAAACAGTCGAGTAAATTAGTGCTTTATAATTTAAAATATGATTTCTTTATTAATTAACTCTGCTATTAACCCTGACCCTGACCCTCCGCTGGAGTGGACCCAACACTGGATTACTCATATTTAAAGAGAGCAGCCTGAAATCCCAGCTGCTCTCTGGAGCCTGAGCCGGGCCAGCAGCGCAGTGACAGCTGAGGTAGAATCATTTTTCAGTTCTATTAGTCGTTATAATGCAAACGATTCTCATTTATCTGCTGAGTGAGTTAAAAAAAAGTTCGCCTTTCTTTCCATTACTCGGCCGTCAGCCTGTCAGGTGCTGCTTGGATCTGCGACACATGAGCAGAAGAAAGTCCGAGCAGTGAAACGTGTGCATGGCAGCTCATCATGCCAGGATGTAAGAGCTGCTGGCTTCTGACAGCTTCACTCTGCCGATGTGTTCAGCGTGGCTGCCAGAAGAATCCGCTGTGGTTTTTCAGCAGCATTAATGCATCTGGCTGCAGCGGCTCGGCAGCACTGAGCCGCTGCAGCCAGAAGAGCTTTGACATGTCATGGAACCATTAGAGCCTCATATGAACCTCCTGGGCTGGAATAAAGACCTCACTTGACAAATAGACTGAAGAAAATGAAAGGGATGTCAGAGGATGGAGTAGAGAGCTGAGCTGCACCGCCTCCATCATTCTGACCGGAGAAAAAGCAGAAACCCGATCAGTTGTGTGCTGAGGAGCTCAGTTGGCTCCCATCTCCCTGTTGATTGTTGCAGCGCTTTTCCAGGCTTCCTGCAGGCTGTTAATGTTCAAGAGCTGCAATTTCTACTATTTCACCACATTTTATGATTTGATGAATGCTGCAATCTGTTTGGAAATCTCTGCAGCATCCTAACAGTCTTAGAGGGATTTTACTTTCATGATGACCTGAGGGAGACATCACTGGGTGTTCTCCATACCTGGCATTTTGAAATGGGTCTGTAACCAAACAACGCCCATAAATGTAATAAGAAATATTTCTGAATACATCAAAGCAGTTTAAAGGTTTGCAGGTTCATAATTTTTACTGCTTTCCAAAAAAAAGATTGGTGTTTGCAAAGTTGTCATGGCGATGCTTGTTATAGAAACATGATAGTGCTAAAGTCTTTATAAGTGTGTTGAACTTTGGTCACATGGCCTTCTGCATTGGCCACACACCTGGTTTATGATAAATCTTTATTTCTGCTGTTTTGAATGCTGCTCCCGGAGCGGACCAGGTCTGCAGCTGCAGATGAGCTGAATATGTTTCTTATGGAGGAGCCTGTCCTCGTATATTGTCTTATAAATATTGAATTTGTGTCTTTGGGAGTAAAAGATATTTTAAACTCTAAGTTAGAGCTGACACTATTGCTCTTGTCTTTTACAAGATTCCTAATAAACTTGGTGCTAAAATTAAGGTTATTTCACACCCAGCAGTAGCTACTTCTTTGTCACAGGCAGTTGGATCTGCTGATCTGAGTAATGACAGGCCAGAACCGGTAGCTGAGCGGTTCACACTGGGAGAGGAGAAGGTGACCAGTAACTCACTGGAAGCTGACTGGACTGACTTCTTCTTCTTCTGCTGATGAAAGTTCAATGAAGGGTCATTTTAGTGTGTTTAGATATCACAGTTTGAAATATTCTGCTTTTGGGGTAGAATAATCCAGTCCATGTTGGAAGAGACTTAGACTTACACTCTAAGTGTTGAGGTTTTTAAAATAGATCAAGTTAAAGATCCTGTTAGTAAAGTAGAGAAACAATAACGGAAAACCTGCTGATTCAGAAGCCAACTTCATCTCCGTATGTTTATGCTTGGTATTATTAGAGGAAACTCCGTAAAAAGGACTCATCATGGCGTCTACTGGATGTCGTTACCAAGGCTAATGTTAGCATATCTGAGCTAACTGCCAGAATAGGAAGAAGGTAACCCAGAGGGTGGCCAGCCTCAGCACGAGTTAACGGCAGCAGTCTCCTTCTCATTTCCCAGCAGCCGTTGCTTAGTTACCAGTACCAGCCCATCATTATTCAAATCTTTGGAATGGATCTGACCTCCTGCAATAAGCAAGTAGCCACCACTGTGTGTGCAGTAGTTCCAGTTTTGTCAATAATCCTGCGTTATGCTTTTAGTGTTTGGTAAATGACATTTTTTCCTGCTGCCCAGAGAAACTTTTCACCCATGTTCTGCACACCTTTCTGATGACTCTCCACCACATTCCAGTTGTTTAGAGACGCAGCTGGTCTGCAGCAGCATCATGTGAAGCATCCTGGCTGCACAAAGCCGGAGTCAGGTGGCATGCTGCAGGTGGGGCAGACACGCCGTGCTGCAGCTGCACAGGAAAATTTATGTTTGTTCACATTTGGAAAAATTCAGATTGTTCATATTTAGAGTTTCCAGTTTTATCCTGGTAAGAAATGAGGATATTTCATTAAACTTGCACACTAGTTGGTGCTGAATTGAACTCACAACAATCTGTGGAATATGAAGGCAGCTGCACTGGACTGATGTTTGATCTGCTGTCCTTTTAAAGCTACAGAAGTTATAGCAGAAAATGTAGCAGAAGAGAACAACAGGAGTTTAATGAGAAATTAAATTTTCTTCTTGACAAAGGATCATATTCTAAAACTTGATTTATGTAGATTTAATTTAAAACTGTCCCTCAGATCACGGCTGTCTTATGTCATGCATTCGTACCTTTAAATGTGTTTAACTTCATTCTCTTTCCTCTGATTCAGTTTTTGTCCCACATAATAAAAATGTGATGAATTGCATGAGGAGAACCCCACCCCTCCATCCCCACACACACACACACACACACACACACACACTTCCACCTTTTCTCCACCCGTTTCTCCTTGAGCTAATTACGTGTGTAAATTGTGACGACCACAGGGAGATTACAACCTTGTTCGCTCGGTTTGTTATCACTTGTCATGTGTCATTTATCAAACTTGCAATTACAACACCTCCGCTCGGCTTTTGCTGCAGCTTCTTTCTCACAGGGGGGCTCATTAAGCAAATTGTAGCCATCATTGTCTGAAAGGAGAGCATGATGGGCGTGCTGCTCCGTCAGAGGAGCAGGACACGTTGGACAAGACCTCGTTGTCTCTGTAAGGACTCCTGGAGAGACACACACCCTCCCTGACCCCTGACCCCAGCTGGCGGTCCCAGCAGCCATTCACACACACAGCTTGTGGCTGATGAAGCAGCATTGGGTTAGGTCACGCAGGCTCATCCCACACAAAGGGCAGCTCCAATTGTTCCTTTTGGCAAATGCTGCTGCCTGCAAGGACAAACCAAATGTCCACATTTGTTGTCCTTAAATACCTTTAAACATGGATGTATCTAACGCTTTGCCCTTCTGGGCCTGATCCTGGCAGCAGGAGCAAACAGAGTCTCCCAGAGCCATCCTCTTTCTAATCTCTTCCTTTCCTCCAGTCGTGTTTTTCCTGACCGTCGATGTCAAGCCGTTCTCCAGTTCTAAAGGCAACAACTTTAATTCAAATACAGATTTATTTGATTCAATCCATAAATCCTAGAATCAGCTTTCTCTCTTGTGCTTTTCTGAATTCAGAAGTTGAACTTTGGTTGTTGTAGCAAATTAGTTGTTTTAAATTTGGTCCATCCAATAAATCCAGCTGGTCAGTAACGTGTGACGTTGGGCAGAAACCAAACGGTTCTTTGCTCCTGTTCTTGATGCTCAATTTCAATTTGTTTTGAGGAATAATTTTTTTCCCGTTCGTCCATTCTAATGATTAAATGAATCAGATTCTCTGTGAATCAGTAGACTGTTGGTCCAGTTTGTGATGCGTTCACTGACCCAGACTGCTTTCAGTACTTCATCATCACATCATCAAACATCGTTTGCATCCAGATTTACAGTCTGGATTCTTGGAGCAGAATTAAGCTGCACATCACTAGAGTTGGATAAAATGCAACATGACCTTCACACTGCAGACACATTGGATGCTGTCAGGAACGATTTGGTTCCATGAAACACAAATTGGATTTTTTGGTGGTGAAAAGATCAGAATTGTTCCATTCAGACTAAATGAAAAAGTCCGATTTGTTCTCATCCTCCTGCTGTTCAATGTGCCGTCATGTCTGGCTTGTAGCCAGTGATCACTGTTTATGACTGTTATTGCAAACAAAAGTGAAATATTGTGTTTTGTGCTTGTAGAATGCAGAGGCTCATATTTATGGACTGTGTTTTGCTCCTGATTTCATATATCAACGTGTTTCTGTTTTTCTCTTTGCAGCCGAGCCATTAAGACCAATCAGGACCTGCTTCCGGAGACGCCCTGGACCAACATCTTTTACGATGACTTCTGGGGAACCTTGCTGACCCACAGCGGCAGCCACAAGTCCTACCGGCCCCTCTGCACCCTGTCCTTCCGCCTGAACTACGCGGTGGGCGGCCTGGAGCCCTGGGGTTACCACGCCGTCAACGTGGCGCTGCACGGCGCCGTGACCGTCCTGTTCACCTCTCTGGCCCGCCTGCTGCTGGGCGGCGGGCCGTGGAGCCTGCTGGCCGGCCTGATGTTCGCCTCCCATCCGGTCCACACCGAGGCGGTGGCGGGCGTGGTGGGGCGGGCCGACGAAGGCGCAGCCCTGTTCTTCCTGCTGTCCTTGCTGTGTTACGTCCGTCACTGCGGGCTGCGGGGCCGCGCGGGGCCCTGGCGGCTTGCAGCGTGGCTCCTGAGCAGCCTGGCCTGCGCCGCCTGCAGCATGCTGTGGAAGGAGCTGGGAGTCACCGTCCTGGCCGTAGCGGCTTTATACGACATCTGCGTTTTCCACAGACTCAAACTGAGACAGAGCATTCTGCTGCTTTACAAGGTAAAACTCTTTGCTTCTGCCTGAGAGGAAGGAGGTGGATCACACCGAGGTGTGTTTGCAGTGCTGGTTTATTCTGAGTGTGTGAACAGCTGCGTCCTTCAGGGATCACTGCATGCTTTCATTTGTCTGCAAAAAAAGCAAACAAACCTGAACAAGCAGAACAGCTGATGGTTTCTTCATTTGGTGGCTGATATGAGAGGAACATCTTTATGTCTGGCCTGCAAACAAACAGCTTTTCATAATAAAAGCATGATAAAATTATATCTGAATGTTTTCGGCACTTTATCTGCAGGACAAAAAGTGGTGATGATATTTAGTGACATTTATCTGGATATGGTTTCTATCCAGGTTCAGTTTCTGTTTCAATATGAGGCGATCATATTAATGAATGTAAAATATTGCTTTAATTACATCAGATTAGTTAGAATCCAAACACAAAAACATGATAGGGTTGGGAAAAAGTATTTGAAGATATTAATATCAAAGGCCTCGTGTCTTTTGAGATGCTTATAAATTGATATTTGCCAAAATATTCACAGAAACAGGAAGTTCCTAAAAGACACCTGATGTCCTCTTGAAGCAGACAGGTGGCGCTCTCTCTAACAGCTGATGTATTCCAGCTCTACATCCTTTAACTGATAAAACATTCTGTGAAAATGAATATTTTCTGAAGCTGACAGTTTGAACTGCAGCTCCACCTCCTCCCATTTCTACTACTGATCCTCAAAACAAGACCTGATGGATTATTAACGACACTTTCTCAGTTGGCAACATAATGATGTAAAAATCCTATTTGCATTTTGTTTAAAAGTGTAAGTATGCCTGAGGAAAACCAGAAAATAATGTAAATCAGATTCACAATACGACTAAATCTTTAAATCGTGGCTCCACCTCCGGCCTGTTGGCCACATTTTTGTCTCTTATTGTATTTTAAAAACTTCCCCTTAAAATGTTTCTTGATAAATTATTAAAAATGTTTTATTATCCAGCACCAGATGTGACAACAAGACTTCAAACTTGAGTCATTCAGTCATAAATATGAAAAACTTTAGATTTGTTTAAGACTTGAACTTTGACTCTCAAGTCAAAGAGAGTTTAAGGTTTTCTTTGACTTGAGAGATAAATATTTACAATATTTAGAAAATATTCTAAAAATGTGTGTTGAATGATTGTAAATATTTCTCACTGTGGCCTTGAACATTTTAAAGATTTGCAGTCATTGTTTCTGACCTGTGCATTATTAAAATCATTCAGCAGAATATGAAGCACAACATGCAAAATAGCTGAAGTGTGTCTGTTTTTAATGGATGGTGCATATTTTAGATACACGTGATGGAGAAGCTGCTCGTTGCATGAAGCTTGCGGCTTTTCCATTGTGTTAATGTGTGTGTGTGTGTGTGTGTGTGTGTGTGTGTGGCTTCATGCTTTCACCACATGTTCAACTAAAGAAAGGAAAGAAAAGAAAGCATTTTTCTGGAGAACTAGCTGAAATAACAAAATGTGATGGCCTTTTTATAACTCCTTGTTGCCGTGGCGCCCGGTCTGTTCAAAAGACCTTTTCCTCCATAAGCACCTGTCAGAAGCATTTTCCATTTTCCGCCTGTTTGTTGGGCCGTCCACATGTTCCCCCATCATAACAGATCCAACAAGATGGCTGCCCAGGCCGCTCTAAATCAGCCAATGGGAACGAGCGCTGCTGAGGTTGGGAAAGGCTGAGAACAGAGCTGCACAATATCAGGAAAACAATCGTGATTAATCCATTATCAGAATAATGAAAAACACTAATTTAGCAATCGATTAATCATTTACTCAAATATACAAACTCTAAAAAAGACGATTTTCTAAAAGAACAGGATAGTCCAAATGTCTCCATCCTGCTAAGATTTAAAGGCATCATTATCCACCTGTTATATACCTTCTTGTTCCTGTTGAAACCAATAAATTATCTTTTCATACAACATTCTTATTTCATTTCATTTCTTAATGTAAATATTCCTCATTATATTTTATATTTGCTCCTCGTGTTGCAACTCCTGAACTCTTTTGTCATAATTTTGTCGTTTAACTAAAATGTTAAAAGCTCAGTAGTTCGTGTCTTTAGTCGTATTTATGATGATTGGTTCTGACTGCAGCATCAACAAAGTTCACCAAGATTAGCTCTAAATGAAAGGGTGAATGAAATGACACCCAATCAGTCTGTTCTACCCAAACATGAATTATGATCATCAGTTCTGCAAACACTGCTGCTCTCTTCCATAAAGGAGGAGATGACACACTGTGTGAGTTGTCCTTTCATTCTGAAGATCTTCCTCCTCCTATGGGAGAGAAAATAGTTACAGCAGAAAGTTAAAATGTGATGCAGTTTGGTTCCTGTAATCTGTCATTTAGAAAACCTCCATCAGACTAACTTCCTGCTGGGGTGAGCGAAGCAGAGACGCTGGTCACATGGAGGAGTTTCTGATGATCCGTCACAGCTGCACATTCAGAGCGTTTTGCTTTCTGCCTGTCGGTGTGAGGAGCTGCTCTTCTGGAGTCTAAGTAGCAAAACTTAGTTAATTGTTTGATTAAAAATACATTTGCATCAAGCAAAGAGATGCATCTGGAGAACTTTGAGTAGATTTATCCTTTAAATGCCAGGTTTTAATATTTTTTGGTGAACAGAATCTTTAAAGATTTCAACCAAACTAAAATCTCTATGGATGGAACTGTTTCTGATTCCTCCTCACCAGAGTGATAAAGCCACTGACTTTATAAAATCTGAATGTTATGTACAATATTTCACAGTAACACACCATCAGCTCTTAGCAGCTCTGCTAATCCACCTCCTTTGCTTTTGCTCCTCTTTAAATCGACGCTGGAGTCGAGGAGGAGATGTTTAAACTTCCTCCTGCTCTCTCTCTGCACCCATGAAGTCTGTTTCAGCTCCTCTGGGGTCAAAGTTCAGTTATTGAGATGCTAATCAGTGTACCTTATGGCCATGGTTATGCATTAAAATAACTGTCTGAAAGTAAAAAGCAAAGAGCAAAACTCACAGTAGAACCAGAGAGAATAACTGACTGAATAGCAACAATTCGACCAGAAAATCCTGAACAAACAGAAGAAATGAAAAGCAGCGGCGCGGCTCCAACATGCGGCTCTAGAGTTTGGCTGACAGTCTGGATCCAACAACAGCACAACTACACCTTGAATCTAAGGCTGGAGTTTAGATTTAGTTTTAAAAAGCAGCAGCTCCCTCCTGCTGGAGGTTTTATGTTTGGTTTGAGTCCAGCAGCTTGTCCAGTGTTGGTAGTTTTCTGTTTTACTGTGTCTTCTATTAGCTCTTAGTGTCATTATGCTGCTTATTCAGATAGACCTTTACTGCGCTGGTTATTAACCCCGTCATGGCCGCGTGCTGCTGCGAACTCAGGCAGTGAGTTGATGGATGTAACATATTGATGCCTAATGTGGAAAAACAGGCTCTTTATGAGGCTCTGTGCTGCACAGTGTTAGTTAATAGGCTCGTTTTCTATGCAAGACGCTCAGAGTTGATTAGAGCTCCTAATTTAGCTGAGGAACAAACGCAGTCAGATGGTGTTTTGCAGATACAGAGCTCTGTTCTGCATCTCTACTAACCAGAAAAATGAATGTTAAACACGTGGAACTGAGTCTGAATGAAAGAGAAAGAGCTGTGATAGGAAAACTATTCCTGTTCGTCAGGCGGTCCACAGCCTCCAGGAACACTCCGCCTCTTTTCTCTGGAGCTCAGCATCCACTGTTCTTTTGTCATTTTTAACTGGGAGGGGAAAATGTTTGTGATTTCAGCATCAGCCTGAGGGGCCGACGCTTCCAACACGACCGCGGAGAAGCTTCTGAAAACGCTCCGCTGAAACGTAACACTCTGAAACCGTAAACTGGAGGAAGCAGATTTATCCTGCTGATGTCAGGTCAGCTCCTTGCATCCATCCATTCGTTCAGTGCTATAAAGGTTTCCAGGGAAACTCCAAATATTCCTCTGTAATCATCAAAGTGCACAGCAGAAAAATAATTCCCAGATCTGGGACAAGACTCAGCTGGCCCTGACTGGAAGTCAGGCTGCATCTTTTCTCGCCTCCTGTTTTCTGTTCACACTTCTGCCGTTAGTTCAAGGTCACTGCTCAGGACGTGTGTGTGGGGGTGTGTGTGTGTGTGTGTGTTTGCGGAGGCGAAGAGCTCAGGTGTTTCAGAGCGGGTCGTGCCAGAGAGGCCAGACCTCAGGAACTCTGAGAGCTGACAGAGATCCAGATGTGAGATGCTGCAGTTTCTCTGCAACATATTTTCTTCCTAATGGATGTTAATCAGCGGTGTTCAAAGTGTGGCCCGGGGGCTGCATGTGGCCCTCTGGATGACTTTTTTGTGGCAGATATGATCTGTAAGCAGAGGCGACGGTCAACAATCACCCCGTAAAAAATGAGCAAACTATTTTGTTTGCTTCAACAAAAGCTTACATTATTTGAGCAGATAAAATAGTAAATATCATGAATTTTTGTGTTCAGTAATAATAAACAGCCTGCAGTATCGTCCTAGAAGCCCAGAACAAATGAGCACCAGTGTTAAACACAGTTTCTGTGTTTTAGAAACGTTTTACCTGCGGCTCCACAGATGCTCCTCTGTGCTCTAACGGTTCCTGTCACTGTGTGATAGATTGAGCCCGGTGGGCTCGGCTCGGCTCGCGCCCTTTGCCCCCACCCAGCTGCCTCCCTCCTGGGATGCTGACTGTGTGGAAAACGCCTGCATGGTGTCAACCTGCTGAGTCTGGGTGGACCGTGCAGTTCACCGCCTGGAGGAACTTTATAAAAACTGATTTAATTTCAATCCCATCATTCCAGTTGATCAATCATTTTATTATTCAAATTATTTTAAAAAGTTTCTGAGGAAACGCAGCAGAGCATCGAGTCGTTGACTTACAGCCTTCACTCCTCCTGACCAGCAGGGGGCGACGGCAGACGATCACCTTGGCTTACAGCAATCCCTTATATAGAGAATGCATGTGGCGACAGTAGAGAGGAAAACTCTCCTTTCATAGGAAGAAACCTCCCGCAGAACCAGAACCACCAGAACCAGGCTCAGTACCATGACCAGAACCGGGCTCGGGACCAGAACCAGAACCTAGATCAGCACCAGAACCAGAACCGGGCTCAGTACCAGAACCAGAACCGGGCTCAGTACCAGGACCGGAACCGGGCTCAGTACCAGAACCGGAACCAGGCTCAGTACCAGGACCAGAACCGGGCTCATTACCAGAACCGGAACCAGGCTCAGTACCAGGACTGGAACCGGGCTCATTACCAGGACCGGAACCGGGCTCAGTACCAGAACCGGAACCGGGCTCAGTACCAGGACCGGAACCGGGCTCAGTACCAGGACCGGAACCGGGCTCATTACCAGGACCGGAACCGGGCTCAGTACCATGACCAGAACCGGGCTGAGGACCAGAACCAGAACCTAGATCAGCACCAGAACCAGAACCGGGCTCAGTACCAGGACCGGAACCGGGCTCAGTACAAGAACCGGAACCGGGCTCAGTACCAGGACCGGAACCGGGCTCAGTACCAGGACCAGAACCGGGCTCAGTACCATGACCAGAACCGGGCTGAGGACCAGAACCAGAACCTAGATCAGCACCAGAACCAGAACCGGGCTCAGTACCAGAACCAGAACCGGGCTCAGTACCATGACCAGAACCGGGCTGAGGACCAGAACCAGAACCTAGATCAGCACCAGAACCAGAACCGGGCTCAGTACCAGGACCGGAACCGGGCTCAGTACCAGGACCGGAACCGGGCTCAGTACCAGAACCGGAACCAGGCTCAGTACCAGGACCGGAACCAGGCTCAGTACCAGGACCGGAACCGGGCTCAGTACCAGAACCGGAACCAGGCTCAGTACCAGGACCAGAACCGGGCTCATTACCAGAACCGGAACCAGGCTCAGTACCAGGACCGGAACCGGGCTCATTACCAGGACCGGAACCGGGCTCAGTACCAGAACCGGAACCGGGCTCAGTACCAGGACCGGAACCGGGCTCATTACCAGGACCGGAACCGGGCTCAGTACCATGACCAGAACCGGGCTGAGGACCAGAACCAGAACCTAGATCAGCACCAGAACCAGAACCGGGCTCAGTACCAGGACCAGAACCGGGCTCAGTACCAGGACCGGAACCAGGCTCAGTACCAGAACCGGAACCAGGCTCAGTACCAGGACCGGAACCGGGCTCAGTACCAGGACCGGAACCGGGCTCAGTACCAGGACCAGAACCGGGCTCATTACCAGGACCAGAACCGGGCTGAGGACCAGAACCAGAACCTAGATCAGCACCAGAACCAGAACCGGGCTCAGTACCAGAACCAGAACCGGGCTCAGTACCATGACCAGAACCGGGCTGAGGACCAGAACCAGAACCTAGATCAGCACCAGAACCAGAACCGGGCTCAGTACCAGGACCGGAACCGGGCTCAGTACCAGAACCGGAACCAGGCTCAGTACCAGGACCGGAACCGGGCTCAGTACCAGAACCGGAACCAGGCTCAGTACCAGGACCAGAACCGGGCTCAGTACCATGACCAGAACCGGGCTCAGTACCAGCAGCCGTCTGACCAGCTGAGACAAAAACAGAAACAGAAGAACTGAGAATGTTTGATGTGAAAAGCATAAATGCAGCAGCAGGAGACGGAGAGCGATTTGGTGCTGGCAGCATTATGATGCCGTCCTGCAGGAAGAATCAGCCAAACAGAACCGGGTCAGAACCTGGTCTGGCATTAAAATCCTGATGACATCTGCAGAGGAAGATTTGGATCTAATTCTGTTTTTGTTGTTCCATGTTGGTTCATCATGTTGCAGCGTTTCTTGTGACAAAACAAAGGATTTCTGTTATTATTCTGCTGTTTGTTGGTTCTGTTTTGTTTTTTGTGTTGAAAGATGCTGAAAAGGAAATCACTAATGTTGCCATTAGTTCACTAAGACAACCTGACTGCAGCAGAAACGATGCGCTGTTAGCTTCTATGATGCCCTTTTGCAATCAAATAGTCTTGAATCCAACGTCATGACAAACAATCTGTCTTCTTAATGACACACAGGCTGGCATTCTCCGATGAGACGGTTCCAGCATTTCGTTTCTGCTCCAACACATTTTTCTGCCTCGTTTTTTTCCTGTATGTTTTTCATTTCTTATTTAAATGATTTCTGAGCCTCTTCGTGTCACTTTGGATCTGCGGTTGCCTTCTCGCATTACATGCTCCGTTGGTATTCAGAGAGAAAGTGATGCATGAGCAGCCATGCGATGCTCTGAGGCTCTCAGCAGCCTGTGTGAAGAAACTCAGATGATTTTTTTGGGCCACTCTGATGCAGCCGAGTGTCGCTCTTTGGCAGCCTTTGCCTTCATCTCAGCGCTCACAGAACAACCCGATTGTTTTCTCTTCTTTCTTGTGCAGTTGCCGAGTTGCAGTTTTCTTCCTCAAACATTGGTTAGATTGCTCTGAGTGAAATGTGCGCTGGCCCACGCCCAGATCTAATTTCTGCTCTGTGACATGTTGGAATGATTATCACAGCGGTGAAGCTGAACCACACGGGACGGTCGGGGAGTCATAAACACGGACACAGACGGTGGAAAGATTCTCCTGGAGGGAGAATCTGGAAATGAACGTCTCCGGAGCAGCTTGTCGTACCGTTAACACGACATCCAGCCTCGCCTGTCAGTGCCACGCTGGGGTTGTATTATTTAAAAGAAGTTTGAATAATCACATCTAGTTTGTGTTTCGGCGTTGTGCTGCAGCTGAAGGAGATAACGGCGCTTTCTTTCTCTGCTTCCACATCTGGAAAATCTTCTCTCGGCCGTCAGACTCAGCTGTAATCTTCGGTCACACCGGTGCAGCATAATAAGTGAGTTATTATGCCCTTGTGTGAATTTGAGTCTGCGTTTGCAGACTTGGAGAAACTTGGGTGGTGTGCCCAGAATACTCCCACAGCATTAAAGGTTTCTTTCATCTCTCGTTCTGTTCCTGTCTTTCTTTTTCCCCGACCTGCTCTGTTTTCTTACTGGAGCTATTTTTTTCTGTGAACATCTTTGATTTACCATCTTCACTGAAAACTGAGAATTAAAGCAATCCAGTGAGTCCTAAAAGATTTCTGTGATACTGCAATCACTTTTATGATGATGTTATCTTTTTATTAGCTTGTGCAGCAGCTAAAGGGAAAGCTGAGCTCGTTTCTTATTGTCACAAAGGCCTCTTAGTTTTCCACCTGGCCCTGAGATTTAGTTTTGAGCAGTGGAGTGCTCTTATACAGATATTGTAGAAAAATCCTACTTAAAACGCAACATATTGAAGCAGTCAGTGAAAATATTAAACTTGCCAAATAAGTGTTTTAAAAGATTTCTGTCTCCACATTCGTTCACCAAATCTCCTTACATTTAAATGTTTTTCAGAATATCAGCAAACTTGTCAAGAGAAAAAACACAAGACAGTAGATTCATTTCTAAAACTTTTGAAAAACTAATTTCTCCAGTAAACATTAGATTGTTGATGAGCACAGCAACTCTTCACATCCATCCAAGTGAGGATTTTCTTTGTTGATGTTCATAAGAAGAAAAATATCTGCAGACTTGTTTTCAAGCAGCTGATCTCAGGCTCTACTGGAGCAGATAGCTGGACCAGGTTGCCACAGAAGATCTGTGCAGTCAGCACATTTACTTGTGAAAACATAAACGAAAGTTGAATTATGTATGTTTCCTATTAATAAATAAATGTTAGCAGGGTTTCTTTTGCAGTCTGGAAAAGTCTAGAATTTGATTTTATTTCCTTCCTTTATTATTTTACATTTTTTAAATTTGAATAAAGTCATAGGACGATGATGCCTAAATAACACCAAAATAAAGTAGTAATATCACGAGAATAAACTAATATAATGAAAATTAAGTAATAATATTGGAAACCAATTACCATAACTTTGTATATTTATTTTACTAACATAATGACTTTTTTATCATGTTATTCCTGTAATGGTGATGAATGTAGCTTGGCAGAGATCCAGTCATGTTCACCTCTCACCAGTAAAAACAGCAACAAATGCTGTGGTGTCAGTGAGGCCTGGTGGTCAACCTGTAACCTGAGCCACCAGAGAAGAGAAGGCAGAGTTCAGCTGGAGGATTTCTCCCTCTGACGGTCCATCAGCTCCAGCTTGGACTCATTCATGCTCATGTTCTGCTGCAGGAACTCCCCGCCTCCACAGAGTAATCCCTAGAATCCCTGCATGCACAGGACAAACTTCTCCCCTCCATCCTGTGCTCCACAAAGCCAGCCCACAGACAACCTGCTCCATCTTCCTCCTCCTCCTCCTCGTCCGCCTTGAAGCTTGAATCAGCATCCTGTCACAGTAAATTTGCAGTGGTGGTCACACAGTCTACTTGACCCTCACAGTACAAATAAATGGGGGAATTGAAAGGCCAGAAACGAGACACGCTGGGTTTATTTTTCAAACCATTACTGAGGTTTCACTCAATAAATAACTCCTCTGAAATGTCAAGGGGTCTGTGTCAACGTTGGTTTTCCATTGTCATTAAGCTCTTATTGCTCTGTCTGCTTGACTGATTTGGTTTTCAGAATAATTTAACCCCATAATCCCTGAATGTACATTGAATTGTTCAAAAAATGTTATCGCTTGTATTTTTGCTGTCAAACCTACATTTAAATAAATTTGAACATCACACCTACTGGTCATGTAAATTCAGGTATGTAAGTTCATCCATAAGGAATAAAGCAGTGTTCAAACTTAGCATGTTTTTTTAAACGTGTGTTTTGTCTGGCAGAATTATTGTCTGAGTGCTTTGATGAAGCCCAACAAATTTACTCTGGGTTTATTTCAAATGTAATAAACATGGAGATGGAAAAGAAAAGACTGGAAAAATGTTTGAAGGGAAAGAAAGAAGCTTGGAGGGAACAAGTCTAGAAGTCTGATTCTAGACCGGCAGAAAACAAAACTGAGAAGCTATAGCAACAAACAACACATGGATAAATAATAATAACCACAATCAACTTTCCTGTGTCACCTCAGGTGTCCCCCAGGGTTCTGTCCTGGTGCTCCTTTCCTTTCATTACTGACATCCTCCCCTTTGCCAATATTTTCTGTACATTTAGCATCCATTGTTTGCAGATGACTCCCTGCTGTGCCTTTCTGAAGGCTCAGCTCAAACATTCTCAAATCAAATTGTGACAAAACTACATTTTTCCTCAATGGCACAAAATCCGTAAGATCAAAGGTTGACAAATTGTCTCACAGTCGACAGCTGCGTCGTGTTTCCCTCCCCTCTGACTGAATCTGGACTCAAACTCACTTTAACGTCATGTTTCATCCAATGTTTGCACTGGGAGCAAATGAAGACAGATTTACAGTCTGTTTTGCATTTTTAAAGCTTTTCACTTGATTAGCTTTTATATTTGGCATTCTTGTAGCTATGCAACTCAGCAGAAACCTTTGTAAAACTTTTCTCCTCACCCCTCCAGCTCAGCAGATAGAAGGTCAACTCATACAGCAGCTTCTACTTTCAGACATGTTTGCCAAAAGTTGTGCTGCTCTTCCCCACACATTTCAAGCTCAGGTTTTACTAGCCTCTGAGAACTTGGCAAAGTGGAGAATTTTCCATTGATCATGAGATTTTATTCTCTTTTTTTCGTGGGCTGCTCATATTTTTATCTGCATACCTGTAGCAAACATTTTACATTCAACCAGACGTTGGTTTTTTCTTCTCTTCACTGAAAGAAAAAAACAGAATCGTTGCTGTTTTGCTTGTCGGTTCTACATCGGAAACCAGATGTTTACATACACAGTATCAACAGATTCATGATATTTTTATTCCTCATCAAAGTCGGACAGTGATCTGGATTTTTGGAGACTTGTCCCTTGACCTGATCAAATTAAAATGAAAGCTTTTGCTCATCATGATCATCTTTAGGTTTAGAGGCTAAAAGAGCAGCTTGCCAGCCGGAAAACGTTTCCCATCATTATGAGATTGTGTTTTGCTACAAGAGGGACTGGTGCGTTTTACAAACAAGCATGGACTGAAATGATTCTCCAAATCAGTTTCAGTGTCTCCAAGATGACAAAGTCCAGGTTTTGATTGTTGTTTTGATCTCTCTGCATGGAGAGAGATCATTTGGCAAAACGTGAAATCTTGACAATGGGGTAAAATGTTTTTACTTTACCAAACAGAAATATGTCTGTAAATCCAAACTGACCTCAAACCAGCAAAGCTTAGCCTGAACAAATGTTAAAATAGGAAAAAAAAGTTAGTTTTTTCATACAGTTTACAGTCCATTAGAGGGAGGCCCCTGGTGACCCCTAAGTTAAAATCCCTTTGCTTAAACTTTGAGAGCAACTTTTACAGCATCACTCTGCCTCGTCCACTGAGTGTTTTAGGATCAGAGGCTCAGCGAAGCGAAGCGGGAAGCTGGAATGTTGAGTGAAGGTTTTGAAAGAAATGAATCCCATGTTGGTCCAGTGATTATGGTTAATAAAATCTGACCAAGACAGCATGATCTGGCTTGTTTTACAACATCTTGGTCGGAAAGTTTCTTACTCAGATGTTTTTGCTTTAGTCATTTGGGTGTAGGCTCTTCTGGTTTTTCCACTGCAGGCCTTTAGACATCAGGGCAGCAGTAAAAAAAACAATATTTACCAGTCAATTAAATAATTGGTTTTATTTCCAATAAATCTCTGGTGACTATTGGCTCTTTTCCAGTGATTTTCTCTTTCAGACTCGGCTGTTTGTGGACCAGCCAGATGAACTGACTGGACGGTTTCTGACCGGGTCACATGAGTTAAAGGTTTGGTCCTGAGCAGGTTTCTGAGGTTTCACCTCCTGACCTTTTGCTGCTCAGCTTCATATTCTAAACTGATCCATGTAGTTTGTCTGTTGCAACTATAAATATTTGAGTTGAATTTTGGATAATTTTCTGTGGAATTTGTTCCTCTTTGTGTTTTCAGTAGGTTCTGAAAGATTTGTTCACTTTGATTATTTCAAATGTTTAACTTGTGAGCTTGGTCATCCATTGATAAAGGAGAAAATTGCTGCTCTCTGGTTATCGTGGCAACAAAATCCCACTTGGTTGAACCTGAAATTTCAGTTGGTAAAAGTTTGAGGGCCCAGTGTGATGCCACCATGCTAATTACAGGTGAGTGGGTGCAGCTGCAGAGAAAAATACATGTGAAGCAGAAGAGAAGGGAAGTATTAGACGCGTTAGCGTCAGCTAAATACCATTTTCCCGTCGGCAGAACTAATGTTTATGATTCGTGCGTTAGCATTAGAGCAGCTAACCTTTGAGTTAGCCGCCCAGATAGTTCTCCATTCCAGAATCTGGTGTGTTGGACTGAAGCAGTGCAGCTAAATAAAACTCTCCTCAGGTCCTGAGGGGAGTTCGTGCTTCCACAACTCAACTGTGTTATGGCATCAAAAATTGGACCAACATGCTATTTTGCAGGTGATTATAATTTTCCGACGCGCATACGAGGCATATCTGGAATACTAATGACGTTTGTCAGAAATGCTATCCAGAACAAACTGTAAAATCTTATTAATGAGGGATTTTTTTCATGTGCCAGCTGCTGGTAATCTGAAACACATGTTGGGAAATTAATGTTTAGACTCTTATCTTGTTCAGTTGCTGAGATTCAGCTTTCCCAGCCAAAGGTACTTTTCTGTCCCAGAGGATCAAACCAGCTGTGTCTGATAAGGAGGAGAGATAGATGGAGAAGTTGCGGTTCGGGTTAGATTAGCTGTTCCAGCGGTGAGGGAGCAAGGACAAAAGCAGACTTCATATCCATCCATCACCTCCTCAGAAAGATTTATGCAGAGGTGGAGGGGAATGTGGCGTGCTTACTAAACCTGAGCTTCCTTTGTGTTTATGTGTCCCTTCGTCTGAAGGCGGTAATGCTGTTTGATTGGTTCCCTGAGCTCATTTTCACTTCCATTACAAGTCTATCAGTGGAAAGCAGGATCTTGATGAAAGAACCTCTGTAGACAATTGATCTCAGTAATGATGAAGAGGAGGGGAAGGGTCAGACGTGCCGTTTCTTTCTCAGGATTCCTGCTCAGGTGCTCACTGGAGTGTGAGCCAGACATGGCTTTGCACTTTGATGGGCTTGTTAGACATGTTGTGTGATGGATTGCTCTTAGGATACTCTTGAAAACCTGCTACCTGTGTGGCACACAGCACAATGGCCAATTATCTTTAAAAAAAAACTGTGCATGTTCTCTAAAATGTTTTCTAAACTAATTAAATTTCCACTTTGCTGCAACCTTTGCTCAGAACAAACAAGATGCTGTTGGAAAAACCACAGCCGCAGTTAAAAGAGGCGGGAACGGGCTCAAAGCAGGGTTTCCCTTAATTAGCCTGTTTTGCATTTCTCCAAGGATTTTTCATCCTCATGCCAAATAAAGCTTAAATTGTATCAGTTTAGAACTGAATGTGCTGGAAGCATAGAAGAGATGAAAAAAGTGTGTTCTCAAACCTCCCCTGGGGTTGCGCTAAACCACTTATTTCAGGCTAAACTGGATTATTGACAAAAGACACAAAGCTGGACGGCTTGAGTTTTCATGCATAATGGGGGCTGAAGCTCCAGGCTGGTGGTTGAACTGATGGATATTTAACTGGAGAATGCACAAGATTATTTATTCATGAGAAAATACACATCGGGATTGTGTTGCCGCTGTAGTTTGTGCCTCATTACACTTCTGGAACAATGCAGGCAGTCTATTTTTTTTTGCTGTCACCTTTTATTTTTCTTAGAAAGTCGGAGCGTTTGGTGATTTAAGCCTTGAGCAGCAGCACTGAGGTCACAGCTACAGACTGAAGTGCAATCACAGGGTTGGTTTATGTTTTCACTGAAGCCCAGAAATGTTCTTTTGCACAAAGAAAACACAAATGTTGAAATGCAGAAGAAGAATTTTAAACAAAACGTGACATGTGAATGCAATCAGGATGGCAGCGTTTCATGATGAAATACCTGTTCATCGCTGAGCCAAGTTGGAGTGAGCATGTTCTGGAGTGATTCCAGTGGATCACCGGTGGATCCTGAACAGGCAAACACGCTTGATTCATATAAAAACGCTGGTTATGTCTTCTCACATGGTTCTCATCACAGCAACAGCTGAACAGACCTGCAGAAATGAGTCAGAAACTGAGCAGAGATCAGGGTGTTGTGTGATTCATGCTTGGTTTTAGTGAAACGTTCTCCAGATTGGCCGGATTCCCCACAGTGGGGTTTCCTGTAAGCTGCTGTTTGGAGCTGCCAGAGGTCCCGAGATCCAGTTGAAAATTTCAGTAGATCTGAGCTGAATGTCGCTGCATCAGAACCTGGGGGTCCAACGCCGACCCAACGCCGTTCATCTTTGGTGAACTGTGATCAGCTTCAGGTCACGGCGTTCTGCCGATCAGCTGCAAGCTGCACAGAATCTCTGGTTTTCAAACGAACCGTTTAGATTTAATTTGTAATTCTGAAACTTGACATGGCAGGACATCTGTCTGCTTCTCCAGTTTTATTTTAATTATGCATCAACATTTCATCCTTCCTGTTTCTAATAATGTGTGGCTTTTATTGTCTGAACAGAAATATAAGTCTTTTTTTTTTTTCAAATAATATTTGACTACATCTGGAGTTTCCTTGTGAAATTCAGCAAAAACCTGATTTTTCTTTGCTGACTTTGAACAAGCAGTTTATTTATTTACTCACTTCTGTTAACATCTTGAATATTAAAATTTTCCACTGAATTCTTAGTTTTCTCTGAGAATAAATCAATGTGAAATGCTTATCTGGATTGAAACTATGACCTTCTGTTGCTAAGCAACGAAACAGCTTCCTCGCCCGTCTCCAGGAAACCCAGAATCACCCTGGGTCGTTTTCAGTCCTGACCTTTTTTCTGTTTTCCATAAATCGTCATGGATACGATGGGCTCCAGCTCCATAGATTTATCTTTCCAGCTCAGAAGTTGCATAAACAGGCGGTTGGTTCAGGCTGTTGTCATGGCGATTTCCGGATGTTTCTGGACTCGTTTCCTTCCAGGCATCAGATCCCGGCGCTGGCAGCGATCATTAGCAGACAGAAGCTGCATTCAAAGGTTAATGATGCCTCTCTTTTCAGACTCAGTTTGTAAATGACAAAGCAATCAATAGTTCAGCCCAGAAGCTGTGATGGTTAAAACATCACAGCTTCTGGGCCAGACTTTGGACTATTATAATGTAACAATCTTCTAAATGATTAAATATCAGAGAATGTGATGTTATGATCCCTCTGGAGTTTTATTTCCAGCATTCATTAACCTCCAGCTCATCTTTTTATGTTCTGTATCTTCTTTTTTCTTGAGCTCTAAGTGTAATTTTCAGAAAGTTAAAACTCCAGAGCAGATTGGAAACTTTTGCAGGTTTTCTAGTATTTTGGACACTTTGGGAAAGTCGCCTGGTCCGAATATCGGAACAGACAGAAATATGTCGGGTCATTTTTCAGCGCTCCGCCAACAAGTTATTGAACAGCCAACACTTTACAGTTTTCATCGGTATTTCCACGCGTCAGAGAAAGTGTTGAGTATCGACTCTGTTATGATGAATGGAGTTCATACAGCTGTGCTTGTTTTCTTTTGTCTGCTGAGGCCATGAAGTTAAGAGGAAAAATGAAGTGTGTAAAGAAAAGATCTGCTGTTCCCTTTTATTTTCAACAATCGGTGGATTGATTCATGATAAATGTTCTGGTTTTAATCAAGAGAAGTTGAGCCGGAACCAGCTGATCCGGACTGGAGCTGAACTGTTTGGACTGTTCAACAAACAAACCTCTCATTTTGACAGAAGTAAAATAAAATAAATGAGTCTCTCATTTTTCTGGTGTTTAACAAATAGAAATAAGTGACAATCATTAAAAAACCACGTCATAAATAATCTGGAATCAATACAACTATTAATACAACAATTCAGTCCAACTTTCAACCGTTCTTGTTTTGCAGTTTTCTCTCTTGTCTCGATGTTTAACTTTTCCAATACCAGAAAAAAGATTATTCCTAAAACAAAATGCAGCTATCTCCATGCTATGCTAGCTGATATGCTATTGGCTGGTGTTTGTTGCTTTGTCTGATCCGGTTTTGTGTTTTTGTGTCTGCCAGAGG
Source organism: Poeciliopsis retropinna (assembly GCA_010277075.1). Taxonomy (NCBI): domain Eukaryota; kingdom Metazoa; phylum Chordata; class Actinopteri; order Cyprinodontiformes; family Poeciliidae; genus Poeciliopsis; species Poeciliopsis retropinna. The sequence continues at coordinate 25,961,923 of VMRM01000005.1, forward strand.
AAGAACCACCAGCTGCTGCTGAACGTGTCTCTGTTGGCCGTGTGGGGAGTCCTCTTACTGGCCTGCCGCTTCTCCTGGATGGGCAACAAGCCGCCCAACTTCTCCAACTCAGACAACCCGGCCGCTGACTCGCCTTCGCTCCTCGCCAGAACTCTGACCTTTTTCCACCTGCCTGCCGTCAACTTCTGGCTCCTCCTCTGCCCAGAGACGCTGAGTTTTGACTGGTCGATGGATGCCTTGCCTCTGGTCAGGAGCCTGGCCGACTGGAGGAACGTCCACACGCTTCTCTTTTACCTCGGATTGCTTTCGCTGGTTTGGTTTGGCCTGTGGATGCACTCGGCAACCAGGACCAAGGAAACCAATGGGAAAAGCCACCATTACATTAACGGCAGGAATGGGAACAGTAATGGACACAGTTACCACGAACACACAAACAACTGTCACACAGACACCAATAATATTTTCACCCAGAATGGAACCAGCAGCCTCTCAGAGAGCAGGACTTCACTGCCGACCACGGAGAATGTGGTGGTTTTCTCCCTGGGCCTTCTGGCCATCCCCTTCTTACCTGCTACCAACCTGTTTTTCTATGTTGGCTTTGTGATAGCAGAGAGAGTGCTGTACATCCCCAGCATGGGCTTCTGCCTGCTTGTCGCCGTGGGGCTGCGGTCGCTGTGTGTGCGATTGCGACGCAGGTCCTGCAGGAGGGTGTTGCTGCTCTGCAGCGGCGCCGTGCTCCTTCTGTTTGGGATGAAAACTGTGGTGAGGAATCAGGACTGGCAGAACGAGGAGATGCTCTACAAGTCAGGGATCTATGTCAATCCTGCTAAAGGTAAGACTGTCCTGACTGCTGAAACGGTGACTTAATAATTGTTAATCGATTATTGAAATAACTGCCAACTAATTTGGTAATGAACTGCAGTTTACACACTCTAAATGGACATCTGAAAGAGTAATTAAACTAAACTGTACAAAAAATATATACCTTTTACATTTAAGATGAAAAAACTTTATCTGTGAATATATTCCACCCATGGCAGTTTGAGCTTCACCCTGTTCAAATATATATATTAGGGATGCTTTGCTATCCAATCATTAACCCAAAGTACAATCAACAGATTAAAAAACAGTATTTTATTTTAGCTGCAGATTCTTTTTTGCTACAAATGATCAAGGAATGTGTTGTTGCATTCTATGCAATAAAATCTTTATTTTCTTGTTTTACAGGAAATGAATTAGTTGCTTATTTGCATCTTGGTTGAATTGAAAATGACCAATTTTTAAAAATCAGATTAATCATCAAAATGATTAATTACTAAAATAGTCTTTGCAGTCCTAATCCCTGCCTTTAATTGATTAAAGTTAAGTGCATCCACAGTTGAGCAGACATCTCTGCGTTCAACACATCACATTTTACTGCCTGGATAACTGGAGGACGTCTTCCAGCTCTCAATGTGTCCTTGTCTCCAATGCTAAATAATTTAAAGTGAACCTGCTTCAAAATGTCTCCTTCACTCTGGATCACCACAGAGAGACGGAGACCTTAGTGCACAGAGTAAAAGTAGGATAAAATAAATTCTGCATATGGTTTTATTCACCGGCCTTCAGTACAGCAGTGAGTTAAAATGGACTCGTCAGTCTTGATGACGTGTTTTCTCCTACTTTCCTGCCGTTTCCTGCTCAGAACGCCGTCCCTGCCTGTCCCCGTCTGTCACATCCAGACGGCCATAAAATATTCAAACGGCTTCAAACTAATCAGACGCAGATTTAAACCCAAAGCTAAGTTTGTGGAGCTGCTGAGCAGCGAAGCAGGCCTGGGCCTCACGGCGCAGCAGAAGGACACGTTGAGTTTGCTAATTTCCCTTTCAGATTCTGCAGCGGAGCTGAGGCATGACAGCTGTTTGCTTTGGCAGGCCAACACGGTAGCAGCAATGTCCCGCCTTTCATTCAACAAAGCTAATATGAGAGTTGAAGGGAACCCAACATCAGACACACAAACTGTTTGGATTGCTGGAATCCACACAATCTTTTTGAAATAGAAAAAGTGATGCTAAGAACAGATCAGGCTGGATTTGTAGCTCGAATTGTTTTAACTTCTCCTTATTGATGGTTAAAATGCTGATTAGATTCTACAGACCAGGACGGATTAGCCCACATTTAATGACTGTTTGCCATTATCTTGTCTCTTGCTGTCTTTGTGAGATTTAGCTTTTAAATTATGCATCAAATGTTGACATAAAGATCAGTGGCAGTTTATCCAGCAGACCAAATATATTCATATCATTCAGAATTTACATGAGAAATATATAAATATTCCATCCAACCAATTCTGAGTTTATGACTGAGATTTGACATAATAAATATAGTCAAACCTTGTTTGTCATTATTCTGTAATCAGATCAACCATGTTTTATGATTTTATTTCCCTTTCAGTTTCAGCTCTTCTGCTAATGCGCTAACAGCAGAGCTAACTCTTCATTCAGCCTTTCCTCAAACTTAAGTTCACTTAGTTTTCTCTAAATTCATTTTCTTCATTCCTCTGGGACATTACAGTTTTTCTTTGTTTTAAACAAAGAAAAACTTGTTTTTTCATCAGAATAATATAATTAGAATAATTATAAAACTGATCAGAAAAATAAACAACCGATCATGCAAAACAAAATCCTGACACCAACAGCAGGTATTGAGTGAAATGTTGTGATCTATTATCAATAACTTTGTGGAGGTCAGGTCTTATTGCCAAATAAAATCAGAGTTCACATAAAGTACATTTACTACATGCAGCATTATTGTGTTTTAATCTACGTTTATTTTAGGTCTTTTATACTGTATATTTTTACTGTATTCAGTGGAAAAACCGAACCTCACCTGTCAGTTTCCTGCTGTTAACTGCAGTTCATTGGGCTCTCCAGCGGCGCTGCGGTGGTCTTCTTTCAGGCTCAGTCTCTGGAAAACAGTTTTTTCTGACATGGCGCTCCCCTGCAGAGCCATTTGTTGTGTAAGATCTGCAGCAGAACTGCATCGTTTTAGACGTTAAACCTGAGATAAGAAACTGCTTAACAAACTTAATATTATTACAAAAGATCCAACCTGTTTGTAACAAAGTCATTTAGCATTTAACTAACCTTTTCCTCTGTGACCTGCAGCTTGGGGCAACCTGGGAAATGTTTTGAAGAGCCAGGGGAAGATGGATGAGGCTGAGCAGGCCTACAGAAACGCTCTGCATTACCGCAGCAACATGGCCGACATGCTGTATAACCTGTGAGTATGTATTTTCATACTTGTGTGCTGTTTGGGTTTATTTTCCTCTGGTTCTTGTGGATGTCATTGTTTCTGTAAAGTGGCTGCAGAACTGGAGACGCAGTGCATTGATCCCAGCTGTTCTCTCTGAGAAATTGCCCTCTTGTCTTCTATTCCCCATCGTGTTGTTGGGCTGACAGGAGTATTAATGATGCCGTTTTAGTCAAAGAGGAAATGTAGAACACCAGGATTCCTTTGATTCCGACTCTTATCAGCTGCTTTTGTCTTGATGTGGAGCTTTAGCTCTGCACGCTGCCTGCGTTGAGCTGCAAACCGTCTCACATGTCGTCCTGGTTTCTCTTTGTCTGCTCCAGTGGTTTGCTGCTGCAGGAAAGCAACAAGTTCTCCGAGGCGCTCCACTACTATAAGCTGGCCATTGGGAGCCGGCCAACGCTGGCTTGTAAGTACAGCTCTTGTCTTTTTATTGACAGCCTCCAGCCCTGGTGGTTGTGGCTGTGCCGTGTCCAGGCAACAGTGAACAAAGGCTGTGGTTATGTAAAGGGAAGTAATGGATGGCAAAGGGCAGCGGGTCTACAGCGGAGCTGAACATTCAAGCACAGCTGTGTCCAGCTCTGAGCCTGCGTATGTCAACAGATCAAGCGAATGCATGATGTCATTCACCATGAATTCGGGCCGCAGCGTCTCTTTGCTTTCATTCCTCCTTCAGTCTCTTCCTTGTTCAGTTTTCTCACCTTCTGCTCCGTTATTTCTTCCTCCCAGCTCCAGGCTGCGGTCAGTCAGATAAACAGAGTCCTGAACGTCTCGCCCTTCCTCCACCAGAGTAATTGAACATCTAATCAAGCTTGCGATAAAACTGGGAAATTCTAATTCAGCAATTATCCAATCTGCAGAAGCCGATAGCAGTTAGTTAGTTAATTACCCCGAGCTGCTGACACTTTGAACGCAGAATGTTAATGCGACAGTGTTCTTTCCAAGGTTACACCATCACTCAGTGCCTAATTGAGAGCCAACTAGGGCACATTGTTGGGTTTTTATTCAGCCCACATCTTATTCTCTGATTAGGACAAAAGGTTTTGTTTGGCTGCTGATAGGAGGGATAAAAATGACGTCCTTTTGTCAGGGTCTGCACAGGTGCTTGAAAGCCTTGAAAATACTTGAATTTTTCAAGGTTTAGAAAGTGTCTGGTTTCTGTTTAAAGAGCTTAACATTCAAACTGCACAACCTGAACCTGAACTGAACCTTTTTGATTAAAAGCCTAAATCTGAAAAATGTTAATTACAGTTGAACCACATATTTTACAGACACATTTTTTCACAGTCAGAAGTTAAATCACACTAAACTTTTCTTGATTTATGTTTGTTAGAATTACCGAAATTATTTCCATTTGCTAAATGCTGGAGAACTTAGCAAGAACATTTTTATTTTATTGTCAGAATATTTATTATTCCTGATGGTTCAGTCATTTATTGATCTGTGTAAATAAAGTAAAGGTTGGTTTATACATGAAACAAAGTTATTGAAATTGGGTGATTTTCTTTTTTCTGTTAATTTTGCATTTTGTTCTCAGACCCATCAGGTGATTTCAAACCAAAATAAAATGATTTATATTTCTGTTCATCTCATCCCTGTGGTTGAATGTAAAATATTACCACCCAAAATGATTAATAGCAGTAATAAATTACGTCATAAAGTGAATCAAAACTTTGTGCCATTCTGTGTTCATTTGTGTTTTGGTGCTGGAAAAGGATGAAAACTTGCCTTGAAAATTCTGGAAAAGTGCTTAAATTTTACTGAAAGACTTTTCCGTCTTTCTGTGTTTTATTAATTCTTCATAAAGGAAAGTTTTTCCTGCAGAATCAAGTGGAACAATTAGGCAGAATCAAGATAAAAAATGTGCAGGATGTTTAATTCCCAACCCGTCTCCTTTACCTTCATAATGCTGCTACTGTCTTGCAGAGGCTGGCAGACAGTAATAAACTGGACGATGCGTCCAGTTTATTTATTCTAACCACCAGGCTTTCTTTAAAGAGGAAGGTCCTCTGAGACTAATTACTCACCAGCAGGTATTGATCAGAAGATCCCATCTTTGACAGTCGCACAGAAGTCCAAGCGCCTCCAGATAACTGGGCATAAAGCCTGCAAACAAATAGAAAAGATGGAAAAACTTCAGCCAGATCTTAGAAAAACTCACACTTACAATGTTTTTGTTTTCACAAACAGTTTAACAAAACCCTAAAGAGTTTCAAACTTTCCAGCGTTGATCAGTTCTGATCTGATCCAACTGCAACAAGAAGAAAAAATGTTTTTTTCTGTTTTTCCCAACAGAATAAAACTGCAATAAATCTCAGACTGTGTTTCAAATTATATCTCTTGGATGTAAAGATGTGCAGCTCAGATTTAACTAGATATGATCAAATGCAAAAAACATTCAAACAACTGGATAATCCATCATGAAATATTGTCTTATTAAACAGATATAATATCAATCCCAGAAAATCGTCTGTTTCAAACAGAAATGCAGAAATTACCAGGAAAGAGATGGAAAAAAACCTTCATGACTTTATTTTACTGTCTTGATGAAACATCTTCATCAAGGATCCAAACCTTCTGTTTCTGCTGCCAGGAAAGATAAAGGAATAAAACTCGTTGGGCTCAGAGAAACGGATCTGCAGCTGTGAGGGATGTAATATGATTATGGAAATCAATAAACAGCCATCACTGAGCTGAGTGCTGTTGGATCGATCTGTTTATGCGGCACCAGTCCACACAAGTCATATACAAAACGCTCAGGCAGACACATGCAATAATCCAGTTGAGTCTAATTGAACCCTGTAAACACCATTCAGTTGGTGACAGACACATTTCTGTTCAGTCCTGTTATAACGCAGTAAAAAGCATCGAGACCAAATCCATTAGAATGATAAAACGCCTGAATCCAGGGATTAGCCTGATCCTCACCTCCTGCTTGTTTCCTTCTCCAGCCGCCTACTTGAACACGGGCATCATCCTCATGAATCAGGGCCGTCTGGACGAGGCCAAGCGGACCTTCCTGACCTGCGCCGACATCCCCGACGAGAACCTGAAGGACCCCCACGCCCACAAGAGTTCAGTCACCAGCTGCCTGTACAACCTGGGCAAGCTGCTGCATGAGCAGGGCCAGCAGGAGGTACCACACCCAAACGCCTTCAGCAACCTGCCAGCGTAACCTGTGTTTCCACTGAGCCTGTAATCACTCAGTTTGACTGTTTGGACGTAAATTGGTTGAAAAAGGTCAGGACTGAAAACGACACTGGGTGATTCTGGCTTGGCTTATTATTCTGATGTAATGGAAGCAACTAATGACAAAGTTTTGCTCATATTTGTAGTCAGAACCAACTTGTTAAGCGTCAGAATCTGCAGCTCTAATAAGCTGGGTTTACATTTTTTTAAAAATAGTGAGAAATTTCTATTTCTAAAGTAAGATAAATTAATTCTTCTAATTCTTAATGTAAATTACATTTAGCTTCTTTTTACCAGTTGGATATTGATGTTATACTTTATACAGCAGTGTAGATCAGTTTATTTTTATGTTTTCCCCTGATAAATGTCCTGCTACTGCGGGAGTTGAGGTTCTTTTCATTCCCTTCATAAAGGACGATTTGAAACCACAGTAAACTGAGATGAAACGCAGGATGCTGCTGACGGCGCCTTCAGGGGACGCGGAGTAAAACTCTTATACGAACATGTTTCTGTCATAAGGGACGTTGTGTTTGCACAGATAATCCTCAGGCTGTTCTGAACAAATTCACTCTATTTCACGTCCCTAGAGGCCCAGTGGGCTCGGCTGAAATGGCTGTTTTTCCAATGCTGCACATTTATATTGACCATAAGCAGCGATGCTGTAGATTTGATCAAATCTGCAGCTGTAGTTCTGCTGGTTCAGTACTTTATAAACTGTCTGGATGCTTGAACCTAAAACCGTCTCTACTGAAACTCGGGGGTTTTCTGAGGTCAATTGGTCGACATGCATCACATCCACTGTATCACCGTCAGTAACCAGCACTGTTCTGGTCGTGCTAACAGCCGTGACGCGCAGGATGGAGGCTTTGTGCTCAGCTCTGTATGAACCACCCAACCGGAGACCCCCGATTCCACGCTGGGTATTCATATTGGCCGGACCCGGCCGCGCCGGAGCCGTTCCCCACAGCCAGTTTTTCTCTTTTTTTTATCTGGGAGGGTCCAAATGCTTTTTCTTACACAAACATCCCCACCTTCTTTTTCTCATTTCTTTGTTTCTTTCACAGGAGGCCATCTCCATGTTTAAAGAAGCAATACAGAAAATGCCAAGACAGTTTGCACCGCAGAGCCTCTACAACATGCTGGGTGAGTGCTGCTTTTGTTTCAGGATCATCAGAGTAAAACAATATTACTGTTCCTTTAAACAGTCTGAGAAGGAACAGATTATAGTAATTCACTATGTTTGGGTTGGTACCTGTGAACCTGCATTAAAGCAACACCTCAAACACTCTGCGTCCCTGAGTGCATTGGACAAACAGGATGTTAGTTCAGCAGAAGCTAATGCTAAAGTGCTATACTGATACAGTATATTTGAATCTAATGCTAACGCCTTATACCAACACAATATTAGTTCAGTGGAAACTAATGCTAAATGCTGTTCTAACATGGTATTTAGCAGAAGCCAAGAAAAAAAGCCTCTCAAAATAAAATCAGCGTTATCCCATCTCACATTGTGAAATGAGAAGTTTGACCTGAACGGGGTTGTTCTGACAGAAAAGCCTGTTTTAACAAGGCAGTAATAGATTTTTGTTAACATGTTGAACAGATTTAATCTGCAGCTCTGGTTGTTGGACTGCAGCTGTACACCAGCTGTTCTCATTCTTCTGCTCTTGATTTCATTATCTTTCCTCTAATCTTCCCACTTCTTCCTTTCAAACCTTTGCTGTTTAATATTTACGCAGAGAGACAAACAGTTGAAACCTGGGATGCCTGTAATCCAGACCTGGTGATGCCCGGAGCTTGTTTGTGTGTTGGCAGAATACAATATGACAGATCTTTGGAGATTATGTCAAAACGTTGATTAAAGCTTCCGGCACCATTAAGGGGTGACACGGCGTTTCAAATGGAGGCGCTGGGCCGGAGATCTGTGATTTCTGCTGCTTAGCGCCGCTTCCTCGCTGAACTGATTTGCACATTTGGCTCTGGTGCTCATAACTGTTTCCAGTTTCGTTCACTTTGCTCCTCTCACGCTGTTTGTCAGACGCCAACGAGCAGCAGCAGCTTTCATCAGAGGCAGACCTGGGTGGTAATCTGCACCCTGCTGGTCTCCCTCCAACGCTCTCTGGTGGGCTCAGGAATGCTGCTCACTCTCAGCTCCTTGGACTCAATGTCACTTCTAATTGCATGTTAGTTTTTGTGCTTATCTCAGACACAGAACCTCTGCCAGGGAGCAGACCCATCAATAAAACAGGAGGTCAGAGATAAAAACCTGCAAATAACAGAATCCAGATAAACCTCACTGTACAGACACTCAGATTAGATTAAAGTTACAGCAATAATTATTTATTGGAGTAACCGCAGGGCTCCCTTATTGAATCCAAAATGCGGTTATGGACTCGGGTTGAGTTTCAAAACTTGCATAGTAGAAATAGAAATATGAAAAAGAAATGACAGAATGGAAACGCTGAGGTTTCTGAAGAAACCGTTCGTCTCCTATAAATCTCAGTTTCTCAGATACTGCATTCATGATCATGTAACATAAATAATGGATCCTCAACCTGATAAAAACAAGGCTGAATAGGCCATATTCTTAATTTTCCAATTCCAACCTTCTGTAAATTTATATGAAACAATCAATTATTTAAATCAGCAGGTTTTAACACACTGCCTTCCAGGCTGCAGCTCCATTCAATTCTATTCAGTTTATTTTATTTCTTTAAAGCCATTTCAACAAAGTCAGTTCAATCACACACACTTTCAGTTCATTATTAAAATTATCGTAAGAATTTTCTATCTAGGAAACTCAGCAGCTCATCGAGTCGCTGACTTACAGAATTCGTTCCTCTGGACCAGCAGGGGGCGACGGCACACAATCCTATGTGTTGAGTCACTGACGTGGCTGAGCATGCATGTAGCAACAGTGGAGAGGAAAAACTATCCATTAACAGGAAGAAACCTGATATCTGATCCAGAACATTTCAGTTATTCAGGCTTTTATCTAACATCAGAAGAACTTTATGTATTTATATGTTTGTATTTGAACGTAAAAATAATTCTTTGACTGGAATGAAACTTCCCTTTCAACTACGAGTGCAGCGGCTGACACGCAGAACACACATCAACAGTAAAGCACATGGATGATGCAAACTTCATAACACAAAAACAGAAATGCAACAGAAAAACGCTGCAAATAAAAACTGTTTGAGTCACAAAACAGAACCAAACAATTAACACAACAAATGTGACCAAAAATCAGCAAACACAGTCAGGAGAAGCTGACGAGAAAACGCTGCAAACTGCAAAAACAACTACATGTATAAAATGTTGCCACGTCGCTGCATAATAAGAAGTCTTCCAGACCACTAGGGGGAGTCTGGAATCAGTAATATTAGTGAAGTTAAGACTCTGATGTTCAGTAATATTGAAAAAGACATGAAATATAACAAACTTTTCCTTCAGTGAGTTGCAGCTTTTCATTTTTGCTGCTGTTTTTACGAATTGTTTCATTTTCTTGCTCCTGTTTCCTGTTGCAGAATTTTGTTTGTGGTTGCATCATTTTCCATTTGCATGGAAAATGCAAGTTTTACGTTTGTTGTTTTTTATTTTCTGGGATCGTAGTATTTTTTGGTTGCATGTTTTTCTGTTGTGCGTTTTGAAGTATCTGTGTCTCGGCCACCGTTTGAGGACTGTCACCAGAAGAAGAGCAGGAAGCAGTTTGGTGTCTTGGCCTGTGACTCTGTGACCCCTGATCTGACCTTTTGACCCGCAGGTGAAGCCTACATGCGCCTGAACAAGCTGCCTGAAGCCGAGCACTGGTACAGGGAGTCGCTGAGAGCCAAACCGGACCACATTCCTGCTCACCTC
>VMRM01000005.1:25974763-26059763 GCA_010277075.1 Poeciliopsis retropinna
TGGATGGATGGATGATGGATGGATGGATGGATGGATGGGATGGGATGGATGGATGGATGGATGGATGGATGGATGGATGTGGATGGATGGATGGATGGATGGATGGATGAGGATGGATGATGGATGGATGGATGGATGTGATGGATGGATGGATGATGGATGGATGGAGGATGGATGGATGGATGGAGTGGATGGATGGATGGATGGAGTGGATGGATGGATGGATGGATGGATGGATGGAGTGGATGGATGGATGGATGGATGATGGATGGATGGATGGATGGATGGATGGATGGATGGATGGATGGATGGATGGATGGATGGATGGATGGATGGATGGATGGATGGAGATGATGGATGGATGGATGGATGGATGGATGGATGGATGGATGGATGGATGGATGATGATGGATGGATGGATGGAGATGGATGGATGGATGGTGATGGATGGATGATGGATGGATGGGGATGGATGGATGGATGGATGGATGGATGGATGGATGGATGGATGGAGGATGGATGGGGATGGATGGATGGGATGGATGGATGGATGGATGAGGATGATGGATGGATGGATGGATGGATGGATGGAGTGGATGGATGGATGGATGATGGATGGATGGATGGATGGATGGATGGATGGATGGATGGATGGATGGATGGATGATGGATGGATGGATGGATGGGGATGGATGGATGGAGGATGGATGGATGGGATGGAGGATGGATGGGATGGATGGATGGGGAGGATGGATGGATGGATGGAGGAGGATGGATGGGATGGATGGAGGGATTGGAGGATGGATGGAGGATGGAGGATGGATGGATGGATGGATGGATGGATGGGGATGGATGGAGGATGGATGGATGGTGGATGAGGATGGATGGAGGATGGAGGATGGATGGATGGATGGATGATGAGGATGATGGATGGGGATGGATGGATGGATGGATGGATGGAGGAGGAGGAGGATGGAGGATGGATGGATGGATGGATGGAGGATGGATGGATGGATGGAGATGGATGGATGGATGGGATGGATGGAGGATGGATGGATGGATGGATGGGGATGGATGGATGGATGGAGGATGGATGGATGGAGGATGGATGTGGATGGATGGGAGGAGGAGGATGGATGGATGGATGGATGATGGAGGGATGGATGGATGATGGATGGATGATGGATGGATGATGGATGATGGATGGATGATGGAGGATGGATGATGGATGGATGGGATGGATGGATGATGATGGATGAGGATGGATGGATGGATGATGATGGATGATGGAGGATGGATGGATGGATGGATGGATGAAGGATGGATGGATGGATGATGGATGAAGGATGGATGGATGGATGGATGGATGGATGATGGATGGATGATGGATGGGATGATGGATGGATGGATGATGATGGATGATGGATGGATAATGGATGGATGGATGGATGAAGGATGGATGGATGGATGGATGGATGGATGGATGGATGGATGGATGATGGATGGATGATGGATGGATGATGGATGGATGATGGATGGATGATGGATGGATGGAGGATGGATGGAGGATGGATGGATGGATGATGGATGGATGGATGGATGGATGATGGATGGATGATGGATGGATGGATGGATGATGGATGGATGGATGGATGGATGATGGATGGATGATGGATGATGATGGATGGATGGATGGATGGATGATGGATGATGGATGGATGGATGATGGATGGATGATGGATGGATGATGGATGGATGGATGATGGATGGATGTGGATGATGGATGGATGGATGGATGGATGGATGGATGGATGAGGATGGATGATGGATGGATGATGGATGGATGGATGGATGGATGGATGGATGGATGATGGATGGATGGATGGATGGATGATGGATGGATGATGGATGGATGATGGATGGATGATGGATGGATGATGGATGGATGGAGGATGGATGGATGGATGGATGATGGATGGATGGATGGATGGATGGATGGATGGATGATGGATGGATGATGGATGGATGATGGATGGATGATGGATGGATGGATGGGATGGATGGATGGATGGATGATGGATGGATGGAGATGGATGGATGATGGATGGATGGATGGATGGATGATGGATGGATGATGGATGGATGGATGGATGGATGGATGGATGGATGGATGGATGGATGGATGATGGATGGATGGATGGATGGATGGATGGATGGATGGATGGATGGATGATGGATGGATGATGGATGGATGGATGGATGGATGGATGGATGATGGATGGATGATGGATGGATGGATGGATGATGGATGGATGATGAATGGATGATGGATGGATGATGGATGGATGATGGATGGATGGATGATGGATGGATGATGGATGGATGGATGATGGATGGATGATGGATGGATGATGGATGGATGGATCTGTTGTATTTATTTTTGAAAAATGATGGGAATTATTAGTTTGATGCATTTAATGATTGAAAATAAAATCAGATTTTCGGTATTGATCACTGATCGGCTGTCAAGTGTTTGATTGGTGCATCTCCAGTTTTCTCCTTGTTATTATTTCTTGTCTTTTCTCACTTATCAGTCTTGGAATCTTGCAGGAAATCTTTGTTCTCAAAAACCTTCAACGTTTAAGTTCAATAACCGAAACTTATTTATTTCTGAAAAACCTAAAGTAAATATGGATGCTGGTTTCTCTGCTGTTAAATTCAGAGGAAAAGTTCAGCTCTGTTTGTAACGAGCAACACCTCTAGATATTTATCACACTGTGGGTCGGCTGATGAATCCATGCAGAAACCGGGCAGTAAAACCTCAAGCTGGTCATTCAGAGATTCTGTTCATTTCGACAGATCCAGAAAAGCAAAGCAAAGCAAAACCAATAATTCCATTTATATTTATTGTAATAGCAAAAGAAAAATGTTTTAAACTGAACATAAACCCTTTTGTTTCTTAAATAACCTGCATCATGAGTTTAAATTGGGTTTTGAGCGTCAGGCTGGAGGAGTTTTCGGTTCTGCGCCCTGACTGAACAATCAGAGGAGCTAAGCAGCTGTGTGAGCTGCTTTGAGGTGAAAACAGAGTTCAGATCTTCAGGACGATCATCTGAACCGTGTCTGGACGCCGCTGCCCGTTCCTGCCTGCATGCAGCTCCTGACTGCAGCCTTTCGCTGCCGCCTCGCATGTCAGCAGCGTTTAAAATGATCAAACGCAGAGCAGGAAGTGGAGCGACCTGCAGCTCTCAGGCTTCGCTCCCTGTGGAACAACTCTTCATGATGAAGACACTTCAGATGCTGGCCGGGTTTCAGGTTCTCTTCCCCACGAGCTGCAGGGAGGCTGCAGGATGATGCTCTGCTGCAGGGTCACACAGGGGTCACACGGGGGTCGCACGGGGGTCAGGTGAGGATGGTGGTGCTGAGCTGGTAGCTGACATCTGGAGCGATGAAGAACTTAATGATGAAGATCAGTTCTGGCTCTCAGGTCATGATGGCGCCGCCTGCTGGGATGCATGTTGACGTTTTTCCGTCACTTCCTCTGCAAACAGGAAGTCAGAGTCGGAGCTACATGTGCAGCTCGTCTGATGCGATCAGGTGTGAGGCGTCCGCAGTGAGCTCACCATGTTTGGAGCCAGAGGAAGAGCGCACACAGCTGCTTTTCTCATCCGTCTTTCCAACCCCCTCTTGGCTTCATTATGCTTTCAATTTTCTCTCACAACAAGAGGAACAGAAGCTGACAGCGGACTCATCTCAGGAACGTTTATTTTTGCAAAAGTTTCTCTGCGTTTTCCTGCCTCTGGGGACGTCGTTCTGTTTTTCTAAGCCTGTTCTTATGAATGCTTTTGGGCCTTAAAGGCACCCATCCCTCCATCCAGACCAGAACAAAAATGCACAGATGTGATACTGCTCAGACGTGAACTTTGACCCAGACTAGTACGCTGCTTAGTGTGTTGATAGTTTTTAGTTACAATGACATTAATTACAGATCCTGCAATTAATTAAATTAAGTTTCATACAGTGAGTTAGGCTCCATTTAAAAACCAAGTCTTTTACTGTAAAAATGTGAAAATCAGCTAAATGTTTACCAGAGGAGGCGCTGAGCTGGTGGCAGCATTTTCTTTATGGGCGTACCAGAAACAGATGAATGCAAAGTTTCCAGTGGAAACCGGAACCAGCCTGAACTCATTTTCCATTCACACAGTAAAATGAAACATTCATGAACTCAAGTGTTCAAACCAAAGTGTATCTTGTACGAAACATCATATCGAAGTTCACAGGTATGTTTGTTTTATTGATGCATCTGATTGGTTGATTTCTGCACATTGTTGGTCAATAATTTTAAAGCATCTGTCTGAAAGTATTTAACTTCACTCACAGCCAGAACTCAGTGTTCCAGATCTGTTCAGTCCGCCTTAATCCAACTCCAGTCCACCTTAATCCAACTCCAGTCCACCTTAATCCAACTCCAGTCCGCCTTAATCCAACTCCAGTCCACCTTAATCCAACTCCAGTCCGCCTTAATCCAACTCCAGTCCGCCTTAATCCAACACCAGTCCGCCTTAATCCAACTCCAGTCCACCTTAATCCAACTCCAGTCCACCTTAATCCAACTCCAGTCCGCCTTAATCCAACTCCAGTCCACCTTAATCCAACTCCAGTCCGCCTTAATCCAACTCCAGTCCGCCTTAATCCAACTCCAGTCCACCTTAATCCAACTCCAGTCCGCCTTAATCCAACACCAGTCCGCCTTAATCCAACTCCAGTCCACCTTAATCCAACTCCAGTCCGCCTTAATCCAACTCCAGTCCGCCTTAATCCAACTCCAGTCCACCTTAATCCAACTCCAGTCCTCCTTAATCCAACTCCAGTCCGCCTTAATCCAACTCCAGTCCGCCTTAATCCAACTCCAGTCCACCTTAATCCAACTCCAGTCCGCCTTAATCCAACTCCAGTCCGCCTTAATCCAACTCCAGTCCACCTTAATCCAACTCCAGTCCGCCTATAATCCTTAATCAACTCCAGTCCGCCTTAATCCAACTCCAGTCCGCCTTAATCCAACTCCAGTCCGCCTTAATCCAACTCCAGTCCGCCTTAATCCAACTCCAGTCCATTTGTCTAGAAAGTCCGTTTCGGCTGGGAGGTCTGAATGCAAACGACGGTCTGGGTTTGGTTGAAGTGAACTCTGGTTCGGTTTGAATTCATATGTGAACGCCAGGGAGACTGGAGACCGCTCCAAAATCAGAAAGTGGACTACAGCGCAGGGCATTCTGGGTAAATACAACAAACAAGACAAACACACTAGCCTCGCAGTAGTGGGAGAAATGTCTGCTACCAAAGACAAAAGAGAAATCCTCCAAGTGCTAAAATCTGACTCCATTTTTGTTTCCATTTGTTGAAGAAGGAAGTTGTGCTTCAGAGGTTTTTGTCAGTGGTTCTCGGTGCAGCGCCCCCACTGGCCAGGAGGGCAACAGGTTGGTTTTACTCAGAGCAGAGAGAAAGAGAGATGGAGCAGATGCTGCTGTTTTAGTCTCCAATAGAACTGAGTCTACTGAGCTTTCAGGTGTTAAATATCCTCAGATTTTCTGCTTGCTCTGGTCAGACTGAGCTGTGATGGGTTCCTTGTTCCAGTCTGCAGAGAGTAAAGGAGCTCTGTGCATATGAAGAGTTTCAAACCGGCTGTTCCAACCCGCCCAGCCTCCAGTATCGATTGGCTCGTCTCTCTAAAGGCCGGAGTAACCGTTCCGTTGAATAAAATTTGTTTAATCCTTATAAATATGCAAGTCTCCAAGTCCCTGCAGACCCGTAAGGTTCTCTGTGGCTGCGCTCACACACTTTCCACACACTGTCCTGTTTCATCAGGCACACACATGTTGGCCTCCGGTGCTTCTGCTCTGGAAGTGTTTCTCGCTCAGATTAAAGCGGTAATGAAGGAGCCTTCTCTGGGCCAAACATGACACTGTGCACTTTTGATGGATGACACGTGAGGAGGAGAGAATAACACTTGTGGTTCCCATGTTTCATGTCCGTTTATTGGGATTTATTGTTGCAGCAGTCTGTGGTTGAGGTGGGGGGCATTCAGTTCATGCAGAGGTATCTGGGCTGCTGAGCAGACCTTGGTGTTTTCATAATGAGAGGCTTTGAGAAGTGGGTGCAGAAATAATGACGCTGCTTCTAATCCTTCTCTCTCAGGGGCAGAAAGCAGAAGCTGAGCGCTACTTCCTGAAGGCCATCCAACTGGATCCCACTAAGGGCAACTGCTACATGCATTACGGTGAGATTTCTGTTTTTATTTCAAATTGACACATCCTGACTTCTTATTCAGTTATTTGATTTGGCTGTTAAAGACGTTCTGGACAAAGGCAGGAACGTTTTGGACGCCAGTTTGGACAAGTGTTTGTTGAGCCTTTTGTCACGTCTTCCTCCAAACATCAAGAATCTCTTTCTGTGTGTGGTTAGAGAGCTTTATGAGGACAGAGGATGATTTCCTGTCATTGTTCACTTCAGTTTGATGCGGACATGGAACGTGACGATTTCAGTGTCTCTCTTGTCTTCCATCATTTTTAAATCTCTTAAAAAGATTCAATTTGATTATCATGTTAAATAAATCATATTTTTCTTTAAAGATGTCAGCAGACTGCCATTGCAAAAGGCTTTTATTACAAAATATTAAAAAATGATATGAATAAAGATGTTATAGGACAGGGTTTTTCAAAGTGGGGGCCATCATGAAGACTCTAGTGGACCTCAGAAAGTTGCAGGGAAGATCAGAAAAAAATATACAAATTCAAATAAACAAATAGATTTTATTTTTTTACCAATGCTGGTGAAATGATCCCATCAGAGAAACGTTCACCAAACATCCACTGATCTATCAGGGTCAGATAATCTGCACTGACTAAACCCGGATGGTTTGTAAAGTTTCTATCTGGTGTTTCAGCCTGAGCCAAAGTAAACGTTGCTGCACCGTGTCATCTTCAGGAGGATCTGCTCATGTTTTAACAGGACTGCTGTTTTCTCCTGCAGGTCAGTTTTTACTGGAAGAGTCACGGCTCCTGGAAGCAGCGGAGATGGCGAAGACGGCCGCCCGCCTGGACGGTGGGGAGTTTGATGTGGTGTTCAGCGCCGCTCACATGCTCAGGTAAGGCCTTCAACACAGACCTCTCTGTCTTATTTTTGATTTCCGCAGTCTAGGTGCACACACGCAGATGCTGCACGGTACTTCAGAACGGTTTTCCTTGGCTGGGCTGAAAGCAGTGTGTCTGCACGCTTTATCCGCCTGCGTGATTTTCTTGGCTGCAGGTTGTAATCCCTCTCTCTCTGAACGGTGGTAACAATCCAGAACTGAAGCTTTAACTCATCGCAGCGAGAGATGTTCAAACTTCAGCTGTCTCTGGATCCGAGTCTCACTTGGAAGCGTGTTTGTTTGCTGAGGCTGAGCAGAAAAGCCGGAGAGTCGGTGAACATGAGTCATGATTGGAAAAAGTGTCGATGCTGAACAACTTCAACCAGCGGCGACATCTTAGTTAAAACTTCTCATACATCATCGTTGGGATCCTGCAGGATCTGCACCGCGAACACACTTCAGCGTAGAGAGCTCTGGAAGGCTGAGAGTTTCTCAGGCAATGCTTGGGTTGAACTCATCTCCGCCTGCTTGGCATGGGGTCCTGCTCTTCTGCAGCTCAGGCTCTTTATGTGTTTGTGTTGGACACGGCCGTGGAAAGAGCTCTACTTGATGCAGACAGAAGTGAATCTGCGCAGGAGAAGAGATCACAAGGAGAAGCAGACACTTACCAGTGTGTAAATGTTGTTTATGGCTCTCTGGGGTTTTCGGGTCGTCAGCATTTGGATTCTGAACTAATAATTCCCGCCTGCCTCCTTTAGCGCATCGCTGAAAATGTGAATGCAGAAATGCCGGGGAAATTTTCAATTTTTCAGAAAAAAATTCCCAGATTGTAACTGATATTCAAAACCGGTTCATGGTTAGCAGTTGGGTAAAGCCAAATTGAATTCAGAATAAAACAAAACCTTTTTGCTTTTTGTTGCCATGTTGTCCTTCTTTCAGGTGCTTTTTTCTCTCAGGTGGTTGAATCGGCTGTTCTTCTCTACATCAAACCTCCACGTCCTGTAAATCTTGATCTGGTTGTTGGAAATCCAAACAAAGTGACCCAAAGCTACTTGAAAATAAGAGCCTAAATGTAAGCTACGTTTTGACAGTCTGTAACCAAAACTTCAACACAGATCTCAACATTTATTGAACAGAAAGTTTACAAAACAGCCAAATAATGTAGAATTTATCTGGAAACATTCATTAGGAGAAGCTAAGTGCGCTAAGAGATTTCACAAACTCTGTGCTAAATGAAAAATTAACCGTGATTTTAGCACATTTGTGGAGTAGCAGAAATTTGCCCAGCACTGTTAATTTCCATGTTCAAAGTGAAAACATTAAATTAAAACCACAAGAAAGCTGATTGGTTATAAACCCTCCAGGACTCTGACCTGAATCCTCACTGACGTCGATTGCTAACAGACGTTGACATCCTAAATGAAGCTGTGGGTCCAGACGGCTGCCAGCTTTGAACATCAGGCGCTGCTCACTCAGCCGTTCAGCCGCTGTCCTTGACTTTGTCAGAGGGAAATTATTTGCTATTAGACGTTACGGCCATTAGGAAAAAACCTGCAGCTGTGGATCCTGAAGGTGGTTTTGGGGAGAGCAGAGCATTAGTTCAGATAAAGGAAATGTTGCTGCTGTTTGAGAACAAAACGCCACAGACTTTAAATAAAACACAATATTTATGCCTCGACTGCAGATCTCATCTCAGGTGTCGCATTTTTAGGTAATAATTCTGACAAATCCTGTTTGTCACAGTGAAACGAGACGTTTTCTTTGTGTCTGTATCATTTATTCGTTGTAATCTCATGACAAGATAATCATATTTTCTTTTTTCAATATGTTTGAATATTGGAACTACTTATGACTCAGATTGTGTTTATTTGTAGCCGCCAGCCTCCTCCAATGAGCAGCTGCCTCCATATCATAGCTAAACATTTCTGGGTTAAAAATACCTTTTCATTGATCTGATGTGATAGTAAAATTTTTGAAGACTCTGGTTTTTTATCCAAGTGAACTGAAATAAATGCTTGAATCCATCACTATGCTTTTATGTCTTTGAAGTGAATTTCTCTTAAATATCCAGTGAACCAAACATCCCAAATCCACTAGATATGAATGATTGGACTGGACTAAAACTCCTTAAGTAATAAACCCTCAGGCCATAATAAGTAAATCTGATTTCCATCCTCAAACAGAGTCGAGTGATTTGCAGGTTTCAGCAGAAAGTTCTCGTTGCGTTTCTTCATGCAGTTCCTCCATGTTATTTTCTCCGTGACCCCTGGGAACCGGTAAACACTCCGGGTTCAAGGCCTGGGCCAAAGCCAGCAGCAATAAAACTGACTAACGATCGCCTCTCCCTGTTTTTCCCTCTTCAGACAAGCCAAGCTCAACGAAGCAGCCGAGAAGTATTACGGACAAGCAGCGAGCCTGAGACCCAACGTGAGTACAACCTTGACTCGCTATTCCTCCTCATTACCTTTTACTTTGATGGACGCGCTGCAATTACGGTCAGACTGACTTTCCAATATCATTACTGGCCGTTCTGCTTCTAACAACAGGATTCATTGTCAGTCCTGCTCAGAATAATGAGTTCTTGGGTTTTCCTGAGCTCAGAGGTTTGCTTGTGCAGCATCCATCAACAAGTTCAAAGGAGGGGCCGGGTGAGCGGATTGGAAAAATAATGATACGAACACCGAGCCGAAGGACGGGATCCTGACGGGACAGGTTCGCTGGTTTGAGGGCGGGAGTGTGTTTAGGATGCGGTCATCCTGTTTGTTCCCCGGCGCTGATTGGAAACAGACAGCTGTGGATTAATGATCAAATACATCTTTATATTGTTTTACAGGAATCATAGTTTGGCCTTTTCTGCACACAAACCCAGGTAAAATATGAAGAAACGATGTCAAACAAGCGCAGGCAGGACTCCACAGTGGTCATGGCGTTCTGATCCGAGTAGGTTTGGTGGTAAAAATGTCAAAGTAAAGTCAGATTTCTCTCCAAACATCAAATTAAAATCCAGAGAGCAAATGAGAGAAATCTGCCTCATCCTGAAGCTGCAAGAATTCAGCTGCAAAACTTTTACAATGTTTTGATGTTTGTGGAAAAAACTATAAAGCATCAGAGTCTCAACGTGAGGACATGACATCCTGTTGTGTCAGTAGATGCAATTATTATGAATAAAAAAACTAGAAAAACTCCTAAAACTTGCATTTATCAGATGCCATTAGTCATTTTCAGGCAAAGTCAATAAGAACCACTGTGGAAGGTCCAAAGCGCCTCATGTGGCTCGAAAGCTGCAGGTGGAAGTCTGGTGTGTGAGGTCAGCAAAATGTCAGTAATAATGATTAAGAATCCAAAATAGGCAGGTCATTTCTAAAAATAAAGACTTAGAAGGATTCACCCCTGTATGGGAAAAAATGCTTATTAGTTTGAAACTGGAAAATGGAGGAGATTTCCTGTTTGACGTAGTTTATAGAGAATCCAGAGAATTCCCCTGATGCAGTGGATCCGATCAGAACCGGATCTCCAGGCTGTTAAAAACAGACCCGGTTCTGTTGTGAAAGTCACTGCATGAGTCAGGAACGTTTCAGTTCACATATCAAAACAAGATGCGGTTGCGGCTCCGCCTACTGCTGGCTCAGCCTCAGAGCAAGAAGTGGAAACAGATTGTTAAACAGTAAAACAACAGGATCTGTGATTTTTAATCATGTTATTGATTATTAATTCAGTTTGTTGTCAGCCAACACTGATACATCAAGTATCCATGATGGTTTAGAGTTTTAACTGGGTGAAAACCAGGCAGGATTCGCCGCACAATGAGACGAATATAAAAATGTTTATGTGGAAACACAGAAACACAAACAGAGGAGAGAAGGTCAATTACTCTCTGAACATCATGATGCGATTTTCATCATTTTGTTCTCCATTTCCTATCAACGAGAGTCGATTTCAGCACTTTGGATGCGAGAAGCTTCAGAAAGCTTTTGGCTCTGATATTTGTTCACCTGGGCATGATGTCTGTAGCTTTAACTGGACTCTCCTAGAAACAAAACAGTTGTTGACAAAACTGTGACAAGCTGCCTCAAAGTTTGAATGAATCATTGAACACAAGACATCTGTTGAAACAAGCTAATGTGATCGGCTTCTGATTAGCTAGAGCAGGGTGTCAAACTCCAGTCCACTGGTAAAAAACACTGGAATGAAACGGCTTCATTACCTCCAGTGTGGATCAGATCTCCAGAACCTTAATGACCTCATTATTCTATTATAGTGCTGCAGCAGAGGCTCATCTAGACGCTGCTGGACACCTGACACCGTCAGCTAGAGCTAGCGTTAATGCCTTTAGCTAGAGCTAACACCATTAGCTAGAGCTAACACCATTAGCTAGAGCTAACACCATTAGCTAGAACTAACATTATTAGGTAGCGCTAACACCATTAGCAGTAGCCAATGCTCATACAAATTAAAAGATAATGAATGGATGCTTAAAGTGAGTCTTTGTAACAAACCATTGTAATATATTTGAGAAAATGTTTTGATCCCGATGCTAACTGTGAGCATAGTTAGCATATTCAGCGTTATGCAGCATTCTGTGTTTTATTTAAGGTAATAAAAACTAAACTAAAGTTTGTTGTTAAACAGTGAATCTCTTTGTAGTCGTGGGAATTTTCCTAATTGTGATCAACTGATGAAATCTGAACTGTCAGATGTGGGAAGGTGTTACCAAAGCTTTTTATGACGGCTTCACATCTTCCTACCGCAGCAGAAGGAAGATACGTGGTATAATTTACTCGGCTCTTAATCAGCGCAGCTGCTTTGCATTAATCATGTTGCATATGCGCGCTGTCACACTGAGAGAACCGTTCCCTACCAAGTCCTTCAGCAGGAGATAAATCCAGTTTGATTCTCGGTCAGAACCATCTGGTCTCTGCAACCTGCAGCCTTTTCCCCTCTTATGCCTTCAAATTCTTTCTAAAGTCATGAAGGTCAAGTCTCTCCTCAGTCAGTTTGCCATGTGGCCAAGCTCCTCTGCTCTGCCCGAAGAGGCTGCAGCGCAGGAGGAAATGAGGGGATGAAGAGAAATAAAGGCTTCTGAAAACAGTAACATTCTGCAGAAGCTGGAGGAGCCAGGAAAAAAGGATATGAGTAAAAAAATATCTCAGATATGTGAAGTGAGAAAGGCAGAAGATTGTTTTAGGCATTTACAGAATTCAAATTAACTTGGTTTTGCAGATATTTTAAAATCTTTTTGCTCAAATATTGTTTATTTTGTTTATCGTTTTAACAGTAGATTTTACTTGTTATGCTTCTCTTTAAACTTCTAACTTTATTTAATTCACAAATTTAGACAAGTCATTGTGAATCTTGACTCTGCTAACCTGAGGTTTCCTGCTTTGTACCTCTGGTTATTCACTTCAGATGCGTTTGAGGTTTTAAACAAGAAAATGAAAACATTTTGAATTGAGTTGAATCTGCAAATTTTCAATTGATTTCAATCTAAAAAAAATAAGCATCTGTATTTGTTCAGTGACCCTTTTCTGCTCTGCCTGCAGCGAGGCTTTAACTTACGCCCGACCGTGTTGAGAGGTTATTATTTCAACATTTTGTTGTCTAGTCAGGGCTTTTCACTCTCCACAGACACCCTAGAGTTATGACTAATGCGCCATTTAAACCCACTCAGCTCACAAACTCAGAATAAAATGCGACTGCACTTTGAATCTTTCGTAAAACATTAAAATTACAGTTATATAATAAACACCCAATTGTCACCTGCAGATGTTGGATGCGGTGTTTGCAGTGTGAGGTCTGTTCATTACTACTGTTACTTCAAATCATGTCCATGTGTATAAACAATCCAACTCCAAGCATTATTTTGTGGTGTGGCCCTAAAGCGGTGAGGTCAAGCTGAAGGTAATTTATTGCACAAACA
The DNA here is from genome assembly GCA_010277075.1 of Poeciliopsis retropinna. Classification (NCBI taxonomy): domain Eukaryota; kingdom Metazoa; phylum Chordata; class Actinopteri; order Cyprinodontiformes; family Poeciliidae; genus Poeciliopsis; species Poeciliopsis retropinna. The sequence continues at coordinate 25,987,807 of VMRM01000005.1, forward strand.
GTCTCAGAATCTCTGCGGCCGTCACGTCGCAGCGCTGCGGCTGCTTCTGCAGCGCCAAGGAACGGCAGGAGATCGCTCAGATCAGGCCACAGGGCAACCAGGAACAACAACGTTTATCTTATTTGTTAGTTTGATTTTGAACTAGGAAAAGATCATATATTATTTCTTTTAATTTTCCAATCTTTAAGTCTCCCCACATCTCGGTTTTTTCATTTCTGGGAGGTAGAAATGTCATAACCCAAATTTGACATATCTCTGATTATTTTGCAAATTATTCCACTCATACAGACAGATGAGGGGTGTTGTGTATTTTCCTGGTACATTGTGACATTTTATAGCACAATGTAACTTTAGCTGTTTCCATCAACAATTTTTTATTTTGAAGTGTCGCATAGGGAAAGATTGATGGAAACAGTAAAATTTGTGAAAACTTGAGAGAGATTTAAAGATTCCTCAGACATGCATGACCGAATCAAAGCAACACTGCAGGTAGTTTTCTGATGAGGGAATAACATTATAACATTATAACATTATAATATGATGTAAAGCTTTAAAAAGTCAGTTTACATCATTCTGACCCTTTTCTCAGATTCTGTTACAATCACAATCTGTGTTTGAGGTTTTTTCTGATGGTCTAAACAAAGCATTCATCATTGTGACATGGAGAGAAACTATTTGGTTTTAGGATTTTTTTACCAAGAAAACTCTGAAAAGTGTGGCATGTATTTATATTTACCCCACTGAGTCCTTTGTGACGCATGCTTAGCTGCTGCTGTGTGTTTAGAGTTAAAGGTTTTAGTTTTCTGCTACCTGAGCTGCAGCTCTCTGCAGTTCCTCCAGAGCTACCAGTTGTCTCTGTCCTGCTTCTCTGGTTATCTCTGTCCTTCCTGTCAGTCCAGGTGGACCCGGTAGATCTGCATGTCTCCTCTGATTCTTGTTCTCTGACACCAGAACCAGAACAGCTGCGTTTATTCAGAGATTAAATTAACCTCAGCAGATTAAAGAGTCGCCTCAGGACAACTGGCTAATAATTACATAGAAACATAGATTTCAAGGAACAAAATGATTTTTCTTCTATGAAATGCAGAAATGCTGATAAACTCAGAAGCAGACATGGAGCTTCTCTGCTGGATGAGGCATTTTTTCCACATCTCCAACCAAAATGGTGATCAGATGTTGCCCCTCCCTTGGCCTACATACTTCTTGGTCTTGACATGATTGCACCCGAGGCACTTTTCCTGTACTTATATCTCCATGACTCATCCGTCACACTGATTATGACTTTGCCCATTGGCACCAGCAGAAATAAACATCTCCAGCCACTTCAAAGCGGCGGCTGTTCCCTCTGACATCGATGGCCACAGACCAGACGCAGGGACAGGCGGGGAGTCGTTCTTCCCAAACGCCGCGCTGTTTGGCCCATCTGAAACGGGGCGCTCGTATCGCTCAGGCTCTGCTGTGATGACTCAGTGCTCCACTACGACTAAAGAGCAGATCATGTAACACTTTGAATCATCTGCAGGATCAGATGTTTGAAACAGAAGCTAAGATGACTGTGAGAAAATTCTGCGTTTGTGTTTTTTGGAGTTTTACTCCCTGCATGTCGTCACTCAGAAAAGACGAAAAACCACAAATCATTCCCTGCTAAAATATTCAGTATGGACAGACAGGCTGCATTATTCATCAGCACTGATGTGGTGAAATGTGAATTTCTAATCTCATTATGTCTCCAGTCTAAACAGTAGATCAGCTCTTTCTCAGGAAGCTTTTAGCTGATCGGATCGATTCGTTTTCAGAATCTGATCTTCGGCAGAACTCAGTCAACAAACTGAGTTAGTAATTAGTAAATCTTCCAAACGCTCAGATTTTTCAGGATTTTTCTATTCCTCTCTTAAAGGGACCCCACAGAATTTCGTTTCCAGTGTTGGACACACATCCACTAATCTGCTAATCTCCTAATTTGTTGTTTAGCATGTTTGTGTTTTTGAAGCACACTTAGATTCCCCTAAATGAATGTTTCAGGATAAATTCTAGTGTGCTAATTTACTCAATAGTTTACTAATCTTTCAGTTGAATAAAGTTTGACATCTGTGATGAAGTTTTGGTTGTTGACCAGTAGAGGTGAACATTTATGCAAAATTTGTATTTTGCACATTTCTGTACAATTTAGGTCTCAACTGCTTCAAAAAACAACCAAAGCATTGTTGTCTGTGCAGGAGGCTCCACTTCTGCTTTTCAAAGATGTATGTTTATGTAATTGCACATCTGTTTGCAGCCATTTTTACGTGCAAATGTAAATAATGAGTTGGGGGGCGTGGCCAGCAGCAGCTTATTTGGATTTAAAGCGACAGTGACTCTAAAACATCTCACTCTTGCTTTAGGCAGACTGGAATCTCATCAGCTTAAGTTTTTCTGCACATGTTTTGTATAGTCCATAGACTTGTCCTAACCTGTTCAAGGAAGCATAGTAGAAAACTTCAAGTGGTTAGTAGCTGCTGTACACCAGCTAAATATCTCAATGCTAGCTGATCGGATCCTAAACGGTCCTTTATGTTTGCTTCAGTACCCTGCAGCTCTGATGAACCTCGGAGCGATCCTCCACCTCAACGGGAAACTGCAAGAAGCCGAAGCCAATTACCTCCGGGCTCTTCAGCTGAAACCAGACGACACCATCACCCAGTCCAATCTGCGTAAGCTTTGGAACATCATGGAGAAGCAGGGCCTGAGGACCACGAGTCCCTGAGATCTCCCGTCCCGCCATCTGCGCTCCAGACCCGGGGAGACGGGCGGCCTGCACGCCCTCGTTCTGTTTTCTCATCCAGGAGAGAAGGAAGAGACCGAGGGAGGACGTTTGGAGAGACACCCTGTGCCGCACAGCCCCCCCCACTAATCACCTCTGAGCTCTGCAAACACCTCAGGCCTGCAGCTCTGCTCAGGATTGCTTACAGTCAGGAAGGCATCTGGATTCCTTTCTGCAGATTTACTGCTTTTGTTTTTAGTTCAAGAATATTTCAAATTAAAGTGAAGCCACAGGTTCATCGCTGCCGCAGAATGAGGTATGAAGAACACAGAGGGGAGCACTGAAGGACTTTCTGACTGATTTTAGTTTCACTTTGTGTTTTTTCTTGAAAATGAAGGAAAGAAGGTACATATGAAGACCTGGATACAATTTAACTTCTTAAAATTTAATTTATAGTCTCTGCTTTTAAACTTTCTCATTTGGCCACTTTAATCTGAAATTGCACCACATATTGATTCCTAAAGTAGCAACTGTCCTGATATTCAGAGAAAAACATAAAAAGGGAAATCAGAGAAACTATTTCAGCACAATAAGAGTCTCTAAGGCCTCCAAAGGGCTGCAGTTAATCTAACTAATCTGTTTTAGCAAGCTTTGGAATCGCCTTCATTACCAGTGGTATTTTTATTCTTCACTTCTAAATATTAAACTACCATCACCATTAAAAGCTGAAAGCTTCAGGCTGCAGATGGAAAACCTTCCCAGGTACCAGGAAGCTGGACAGAAGCTGGAATAACAGAGTTCGACTAGCCAAAAGCTAAGCTAATGTCCAACTTTTATCCTTACATGGATCAACACAGTCACAGCTCGTTGAAAGGGAAATGTTTAAATGCCTTTATGCTTAGGTAAAGTTATGCCATTGTGCTTGAATAAATATTAATATATAGCTGCCAAGTTTTAGTACACAGAACAACACAGCGAACTGTAGCTCCGGAACTGAGTGAGTTTGTTACGAAATGGTTTTTCGGTATCTTACAGCTGTTCTTAGGTCTCATCTGTGTATATTTTGTCTAGTTTTCATATATTTGGTTGTTTTTGTCAGTTTTTAGTAAAAGAAAGAGCACCTTCATTAAAGTTTTGTACAGTATTTGTTATTTGTTGGCCCCAGTCATATTCAGTTATTGCTCTGTTACCTGTGATCAGTGGGCCAGTGGTGGGTACACTTGTTAGTAGCACAGCTAATTTTTTGTTGAACGTTTTAGCATTTTTGCCAACTTTGAAAACACTTGGCACACTCAGCTCCCCTTAAATGAATATTTTCAGATACATTCTGAAGCACTAATTTAGTTGCCTGTTTTTGAAACTTTCAGTTAAATAAAATTCATCGTCTGAGTTGAAGTTTTTATCGACTGTCAAAAATTCTTCACGTAGTCAGACATTTCTCTTCTTGCTCTTATTTTGAAGTGCGTGAAGGCTGTTCCACTTCCTGTCCTCACAATTATTTTTCTCAAAACATTGAAAAATAAATAAATTCAGAGCAGTAATTAATATACATTTTACCAGGTGAATAGAATCCACTGACAATTATTTACATAATTACCTTGAATAAGTATCCAGTGTTTTAATATCCACTTATGTTCTTCACTCACGATGCAGTGCAGCAAATGATGTTCATTCTTTACCCAGAATGCATTGCTGTTGTTCTACAGTAAACAGTTTAAAATGTCCAGTGTTTTCTGGACCTTTAGGCAAAATTAGCAACAGAGTTAGCTAAACTGAAACCCTGAGTGAAAAATAAAGATTCCTTTGTGAGGAGCAAACCCAACTGTTAGGCGTGCAATGACAAACTTCCCCCTGTTGAGGGCGATATACTGCGCTGTAACGCATGTGTCATTGAGACATGTTGGGTACCAACATGGTTGAATTTAGCATTAGCTTCTGCTCAATGCTGTCGGTGTAGCAAATTAGCAGAACTAATATTCATGATCGGTGCTTTGCGGTCAGTGCAGCTAATATTTTTAGCTAGCGGTGCCCGCCACTGTCCAGAGCTAAACCCAGGTACCAGATCTGACTCCAGATCGAGGCGACGCTAAATGATCAGGATCAAGACCTCAGGTACTTCCTGTTGTGTCTCTTCATCCAGCTGCACCATCGGTGGGGCGTGGCGCGGCGTTTTGCGCTGTCAGCTTTTAAATACCCCGATCTATTGTCATGTTTATTACAAGACTATACTATAACACATTTCTTTTTGATCTAGCGGGTCTGGGTTTCCCCCATTGAGTTTACTGGGGACAGCAGCTTCCAGTCAGTGTGTTTGAAATAGACAGGCTGGATCTGAATGTTGTTCTCGTTTGTCCCCTCAAAGCAGCTGAATCACTTAAATATTCCAAGAAAATGTCTGAGTTTATAAAGCACAAAAACAACTGGAACAAGACTGAAATATGTTACAAAGTGAATTAAGAAAAATTCATCAAACTGAGAATAAACATGCTTGTGTTATTTTTATTTTACTGCACTTTAAAGCTACTATTAAGGCTCATACAGTGCTCTGAAAAAGTATTTCCTTCAAAGATTTATGTCGGGTTTTTTTTAGATTTATTGTCACTTAAATGTTTCAGAATTAAACAGACGACCTTTATTCAGATAAAGATAACTGGATAACATAAAGTACAACTCAAATGATGATTTCACTCTGGTCTGCCATTTTGTAATTTGCAGGTAGCAGAGATTTGATTAGCTTGTTACGCAAAAACTTTTTACTGCCAAATTGATTAAAAGATGTCAACAACACATGACTCATCCATCCAGCCTTTCATGTTGGAGTCAGGAAATGTTGCCACATTATGAAGCAACATGAGTTGTAAACAAAGCACAGTTAGTGAGCCAATGTTGGCACCAAGAATGTCACTGAATACGTTTGGATTGTGAGTTCCCCAAGACAAAATCTGCAAAACAAAGGAAATCCATCACCTTGTTTCGCAGTTCTGCAGAAAATACTTTATAAACAGAATATAATGATATCTATGCAGCAACAGGAGAGACTAAACCCAACTTTCCTACACAACAAAATGTATTTAAGGGCTAAAAAAGTAGTTTTTGCATTTCTCCTATTTAATATACTGTGCTATGATAAACATTTGGTTCATACTCAAAAACCCTATGGCTGAAATGACACAATTTTTCAATGATTCAAAATTTCTCCCAGACTCATTTCCACATAACCTTTAAATGGCTTCATTAATGATTGAAATAATCATTTATAAACTCTGTTTTCTGCATGTATTCAGGTCATCTGTGCTGATTTTAACATTTGCTTGATATTCTGAAACAGCGAACCTGTAAGAGAAACTTTTTTATAGCACTGTATGCAGTGTTGGTTCTAAGGAAGGGTCCAACCGGGACGATTCTGATCCCAACTGTTAACAGAACCAGCTGGAACTGTGTTGTTTTTTTTTTCACATGTAAAATGAAGGAGGTCATTCGATGGAGCTTCTGCGTGTTTCCAGTCGTTGCTTAAGACAATTCACGAACACGGCTAATGCAGCTATTTACCCAACACCTGCTTCAGGAGGCTGAGGCTGAGATGTGGTGTTATATGAAGCGTCATGTTGTCGTCTGCACGGTGCTGTTTCTTTACTGTGATGGTGGGAAGGAAACGTTAAGAGTTCACATTGATTCCTGCCTCCCTCACACATCCATACACTCATTCCTGGTGTAAATATTTAAAGTGTTGATGAGGAAACAAGATTTTTAATGTCTGTAAGAAGGTGTGAAAAGAAAACGTGTTTCACTCTGTGTCTCTGCTCAGGGATCTCAAGCAGTGGGCTATTGCAGAAACTTGTTCACAGAGAATTTACTAAATTAAAATTTATTTTTGAAATGTGTTGCATTTGTATAAATTATCAGGATTTGTAGCCCTGTTCTCCTTTTTTGTAAAATAAAAACTGAACAATGTGCAAGAAGTCTTTTCATCCTCTGTTTTTTCCTAATACATTTGATATTTCTGCTCTCTGGTTTGGATCATTAAACCAGGTCAGATTAGCATGAAGACGAGCTCAAGCATTAAAGTGCCTCCATCTTACTTTTGTTTAATTACATTCATTTGGTGAACAATTAATTGGCATTGTTCACCAAACATATGAATGATTACCATAAAGTTTTTATCATATAAAATAGTTCTACTGCATGTTAGCTCGCTAGCTCAGGGGCTAACTGCTAATCTGTGGCTAAAGAGGCATAAATTATATGTTTCAGTTAGAAATGTAGAAACCTAATGAGCAAAAATCTGCTCATTATGTTAAAAGTTATGCTTTTCATGCAAAATAACAGTTTGTTCAGCATTTTTAGGTCATATCTCTCTTGTATTCAAACATGTGAAATAGAAACACAAAATGCAGAAGCGCGTATTATTTGTGCTGAGTGAACATTAACTAGACATGTTTTATGTACTAATAAGTTCAGTTTACTGTATGTGCGTGTTGGGGGTCCCTTGATAAGATCGATTATCAAAACAAAAACTATCTGCCAGGTTTTTAGTCCACAGCTTCAATGAGGTAGTTTTTTTTTTTATTCCTGTGGGATATTAGAGTTAATGTTGTGCTCTGCAGTGGAGCAGCGTTTACTGGTCGTTATAAAGTCCTCCCCTCACAAATTTGCTAAAATATGTCATAAAATCATCTTAGCTGCACCTCTGCCACGCTTTGATCTTTCAACAACAAAGCCGACATGTAAATAATCCCATATGGAAAAGGGGCAGCAGTGTGAACACATGGCGGCTGAGCGCCGGTTCCAGCCGCCCCCCGCTGATCAGCACCGGGTCGTCCCTGTGAACAGAACAGTCTGCCGGGTCTGATCCGATCCGAGCTCTCCAGGGGGCCCGGCTCTCCTCATTGGACCGGACGCCACCGACGTCTTCTTATCACAACACAGGTGAGAAACTGAGTCTGTGGAGAAACAAGAACACATTTCATCTTCCATGTTGTAGAAAGCAATTGAAATATTTTTTTATTTTCTTGCAGAGCCAGATTTGAAAAGAAAAGAAAAGAAAAAACAAGCTACAAATTTACCACAAAAAAAACTCACTAGAAAGTCATATGAGAGAAAAGTTAAAGCAACAGCTGGAGCAGAGATCAAGTAGAACTATTATGTGACTAAAAAGTAACATTCTAGAGCAATGGTGTCCAAACGTTTTGTCACATGGCCCGAAATCATCAAGGATAAAGTTCTGTACTGGTTCATGGGCCAAAAAAATGTCCAAAACCACAAAAAACAGTATTTTTTATTACCTACATAAATTAGGCTTAAACATGTTCAGTACTATAAAACCTGACTGGCATTCAGAATCCAAAAAGCTTTTTTAAAAAAAGAAGAAGAAAAAGTTGAAGCTTCTAACTTTTTCTGCAAACAAACAGAAGTGCATATTTCACATGTGAAGCTGTAACTATGGGACACAATGAAGGGATTCGGACAAACACAACTTTACTTCCTGATCTGTTGTTGATCAGCAGATTAAAACTTCTCTTTGTTGTGTTGTCTGGTTTTATTATGAAATCCCTTTGAACACATGGCCTTTTCATTAGCATCATGACCAGTTCCATGTTTCAGCTTATTTTTATTCATGCAGTAAAGTAAACCAACATGTGTTGAATGCTGTTTCACATATAACTGAAACTTGACGTGCAAGAGCCTCGTAGATCCATCCTGACAGAACATTCTTCATTAGGAAAACGAACAAAGCAGAAACCAGCTGTTCATATTTATTTATTTAGAAATTAATGTCAGGAAACTTTATTGAAGAAATGATGTTCCTGAGATTTTACTGGTTTGCCTTCAGTTCTTCCAAATCCTAAACGTTTGAGTGTTTGAGGTTAACGGTAATAATCATCCAGCCAAATCAAAGATCCTCATTCACTGGAACAATTCAAACGAAATACAGCAAAACCATCTGCAGACCTGGTTTTACCTTCATCCTGGTTGATTCAGGTCAAGTTTATTAGAGCATTTCAAATAATCACCAATTATCCAACAACCATTACTGGATTGTTACTTCGATACAGTAATCAGTATCAAATATACTGATCAATAATCAATTAAACACAGCACTAAACAGGGTTTTTATCCTGATTTAAAGGAGCTCTGTGTTTCAGCAGTTTTTCATTTTTCTGGAAGTTTGTTCCAGATTAATGGAGCATAAAATCTGAATGATGTTTCTCCATGTTTGGTTCTCTGTGTGACATCAATGCGACTAAAGATAAAACATGGATGAGTTTCTCTAGATTTTACTGAAACATTAATCCTTTAATCCTAAAAATGTTTCAGCTGGTAGAAAGCTGACTTTGTAACCGTCTTTGTGTCTGAAGGTTCAGGTCAGAGTTCATCACTGATCTCCAGTTTCCACCTGTAACAACTGAAGCCGTGCGCTGATCGTTCCTCTTTAGATCCAAAGGTTTTAACTTCAGTTCTGTTTCTGTTCAGCTGGACAAAGTTGCGTTTAAATGAGTTGAAAAGAAACATAGTTCAGTGATTTAGTGTCATTGAGGAAAAATGCATAAAATTAATGTAAATATTCTACTGAACATCAAAATAGAAAAATATTTATTTTAACAGCATCAACATGTTTACTAAATGTAAGATTTATGTGCCTGTTTCATATTTTCTTGCTCTATCCTGCTGGAAAAATCTGCCTAAAAGGGGAATTCATGAAGGAAAGTACAGTTCTTGGAGGTTTTGTATTTTCTTTAATATACTGTCTTCATTTATTATCCTTCATGGCTTCAGATAAAACTTCTATTATCTGAGTCAGACACCCGAGGAAATAAACAGTCTGTCTTCCAGTTTTTAACTTTTTGCTTTTTGACCTTTTGTCTCCAAACACTTCAAACTGGGCAAAAGGATTTTATTTTATTATACTGTAATCTGGAAAATCAGCCAGGCTAATATTTTTCAGTATGAGTTGATAAAGTGTCTTTACTTTGATCTGGAGGAGCTGAGCACTTGGCTCAGCTCAGGCCGGCTGTGCGTGATACTGAGAAGTCCTTCCCTCTGGACTCAGTCAGGCTGTTATTGTTTGATAGAAAAGGCATTAAGATGAAGCTTCGGCATGAGACACAGACTCACCTCCCGTTATTGAAGCATTTTCATGTCCAAGAAAGGAAATTTATTTTTGCCATTATGCTCAGTGTGAGTCTTTTGCCAAAATACTAAAAAAAAAATCACAAAAACAGGATTAAAAACTGAAACATTTTGAACAAAAACTGTTTGAGTTTGACGCAACAAAACCTGGTTTCAAAAATAATCATTTCTGTTTCCCAAAACACCAAAGTCATGTGGATGCACAGCCAAAACAAGAAAGACATTTTCTGGATCCATCTAAAATCTTCTCCATGTGGATTTAAAAAGTTTTTTTTAATTGAATTTCAGCCTGAAGGGAATAGATACAAATTAATCTTCCAGTAGACAAAGAATCCAAAACATACAGCTGGAACTTCAAAGGAACAGTTTTGATAAAAGCGTATTCATGTTCTAACACACAGGTGTCAAACTCCAGTCCTCAAGGGCCGGTGTCCTGCAGTTTTTAGATGTGCCATAGGAATGAAATGGCTTAATTACCTCCTTCTTGTGTAGATCAGTTCTCCGGAGCCTTGCTAATGACCTAATTATTCTATTCAGGTGTGGTGCAGCACAGGCACATTTAAAAGTTGCAGGGCACCGGCCCTTGAGGACTGGAGTTTGACACCCCTGTTCTAACACATGGCCTAGTCAAAGTCCAGACCTAAATCCAACTGATGAAAGCTGCAGGCGGAGACACAACCAGAAGACTCTCAGCTGCAGTGAAAGTTGAAACGTATAAAAATAAATGAGTTTTATTATCATGTTCCTTCCACCAGAGAACTGTTCACCACTTCATGTGGCTCTTTGATACAAGAAATTAATAATATTCAATAACTCCTAGATTAAATCTCAGCGGTGAAGTAAGCAAAATTTATCAAAACTCATTTCTCACAATGACACTTGAGAAATTTGATTTGATAAAATAAGAATGTAAACTCATAACACCAGGACTAAATGAGTCTGGGATGTTATCTCTGAAATTAGCATATATGTTGGGAATATTCTGGTAAACGGCAGGAAATGAACACATTAAGGTTTTTTTTCCTCCAAGCCGTCAGCAGATAAACCGACACAGATCCGATCCGATTTAAAGTTCTAATGCTAAACTTTAGAAAAGCTACCAGAATCCATTAAATGTCTGACTAATTGCTGGCGACCTGCTGCAGGACTTTTATTCCCCTCCTTGACTTTACTGCCTCGTTTAACCGGCAGCTCCTGCAATAAACAAGCTGCTGTTTGATCGTCCCGCCCGGCTGCCTGTGCTTACACAGGTGGCCCACGTCAGCAGAAAGCAGCAGTAAACGAAACAAGCCAGATCTCCGTCTCCTGAAAATGGCCGCCTCGGAGGATTTACAGATCTCTGTTTACAGCCTGCAGGGCCTTCTGGACACGCAACACATTTCAGAAAATGGCACCATGTTTCTGTCCACATGGACAGCGTCCTCTTTGTCTTCCCTCTGATTCTGTTCCTGTGAAGCAGTGAACTTGCTAACTGGAACGCTGCAGTGTTTGTGTAGGGAGACATGACAGTGCGTCCACGGAGCAGGTGCCTCCCGTCCGTATCAGGAACGCAGAATTGATTCGTTCCAGAGGCGAGATGTGGAAAACATGGAGCAAAGTCAAAGGAACTGACTCTTCCCATGACAGCTGGATTCCCAGTCAGACAAACGGACCGACTGCATGCTGAGAGGGAAATATCTGGAAAAGATTTGAAATGAATTCTTATGAGAACCAGCAGAGTTTCTCAGTTCCTTTAAGGTTTTAACTTTGAGTCTCCAGGAGACGAAACACGACGGTAAACATGAACCACTCAGCCTTCCTGACCAGGAACTGGTCAGGAATTGGATTTAATCATAAAAGATTGTAATTTTTTTTGCAAACATATATATTTTTTAGAGAATATCCGAGATTTTTCTTCTAAATATTTGAAATTAGTTGATTTTCTGAGATTGTGGCAGATTTTTTTATTTATTTACAATGGCCCAATCATAACCTACATGGTGTAAATATAATAATGTGGGTCAGTTTCGTACCTGAACCCTCCACCTGACAGACATTTACAATAAAATCCTCTTTACTCTGAGCGAAAGGTTAACCCAAGAAGACTAAATGAGTTAAAAGATGTTTAAATGTTGCATTCCTCTAGAAAATTAGTTTTAATTGAACTGTAACTCACGTTAAAACTATGAAAAGGTCTGAAATAATTTACTTTTTAACATTCTGAGTCTGTTTGTTCATGTTGAAGGTTAAAGGTTAAATAAACAGGTGAAGTCTCGTTGGATCTCGCAGCCGTCGTTTTATTGGAGCGAATCTGGTGGCAGCTGAACGTCTGGAGCTGCTTCACTGTCTGTCTGTCTGTCTGTCTGTTTCTGTCTGTCTGTCTGTCTGTCTGTCTGTCTGTCTGTCTGTCTGTCTGTCTGTCTGTTTCTGTCTGTCTGTCTGTTTCTGTCTGTCTGTCTGTCTGTCTGTCTGTCTGTCTGTCTGTCTGTCTGTCTGTCTGTCTGTCTGTCTGTCTGTCTGTCTGTCTGTCTGTTTCTGTCTGTCTGTCAGATTTGACAACATCAGGCCTAAACAAGGTCGAAGATTTAGGATCAAAAAGGTCAGCTCACAGTATAAACCTCAGTAAATACTCATGTAGAACATGATGTAATAACTCTGGGGATTTTGCCACAACTTGGCAATGACTGGCTTTAATCAAAATTATCATCTGTGAATTAGGAACTTAAAAGTGTCTTTAAAAAACATTTTCTTTCATTAAATCATTCTGAAAATAATCCCACAATAATAATGTTTTTGATCATCTTGTTGGTTTTTTCGGCTCTACATGACTTGGAACTGATTTACAACATTTTTTCTACTTACTGCTAAATACTGTGGGAATTGCTCTCAATAGTTATGAAATAATATTACACACAAAACAGAAAGAACTGTTATGTCGTCAAAACTCCAGAAAGATGAAACTGCTGAGGATAAATGATCAAAATGACCTAAAAGACCAACAACCAAAAAGAAAAATACATTCTGTGAACTGAAACTATCATCTGCCATGTTAAGACATGTGATGGATCATTGTGCTTTTAACCACTATTGGAACTGACCATTTTGAACTACAATGAAGAATAAATGAACTTTTCAGATTTTTCAACCATTTTGAAAAGCATCGATTCATTTCTCCACTCACTTGTTTTGGTTTGTCATAAAATCCCAATAACACTGAAAAAGGTTTCAATGTGTTTAAGGAACATGAAACACTTTGCTCTGCTCTTTGTGAGACGAGACAGACTTGATTTAAAATCCGTCAGGTTCCCAGCTCTCCGGCTCAGTCTGAGCCGTCTCAGCTGAAAGAGTCGTTTCTAAAAGCCCAACAGCAAATATGAGCCAGCAGAGCTCAATGCTTACAGGCACGGTTGTTGTTGCTCTGTTTATCTCCAGGAGCTTCTGTGATTTCCTAAACACAGCTTGAGTTTGACATGTTTACAATATTTTGTCTCATGTTTATGGAAACAGCGCTGTGTGAAGGTTGGAGTCACTTCAGATGTCACATTTCCAACACAGTTGTCTGATGGGTTTGCATGCATTCTGCAGCAAAACAACACAAACGGACATGAAGGCCGACGGAAACGCAACAGGAATGTTTTAGTCACAGAGCTCCATCTGGCTGCAACGTCCTCTGAAAACGCTGCAGGACGGCGACATCTGGGATTCTGTTTGGAAGCTGGAAAGTCAAAATTAACAGAAATAATTTGGGATATTTAGATTCACAGGAGAAAAAAAAGGTGAATTTTTCAAAGTTATATTTTTATGTTATTCATTTATTTATAAATGTCACAGTTTTAGTGTGAGAGATGAAGTCGATTTTATTACATAGTTGTCAATTTAATTTGATGTTTGCATCTGTTTTCTGCTACTGCTATGTTCCATATAATCCTCTATTCCTACCCACATTAAACAAGCATACAAAGACAATCACATGCTTGTGTGTCGCACTATAAAGTTCTCCAATAATTGTAATTAATCATGGTGTATATATGACATAACCAATACAAGGTGGACCTACTGGTAGCTTAGCAAACCAGTAGAGTATATAAATACCTTCCCTGCAACTTGAAACTAACCTGGGAAAACTTTAAGAACAAGTTTGGAAATGAGAACCATGAACAGGTGTGATCTCAGGCAGCTGGTGGGCTAACCCACAGGAGGAAGAGGAGCGGAGCGGCTAACCCACAGGAGGAAGAGGAGCGGAGCGGCCAGAAGGTTGATGGACCCAAACGAATCTCCTCCCAGTGACTCCAGCTGAGATGCTCTGAGCGAGATCAGCTGATTCTCCGACTCTCTCCGGAGAAAAGTGCAGACTTTAGCAAAGCAGAATAAATCTGTAAAGGAAAACCTGAGTCAGACATGGACTGGTCCAATGGTCAGGTGACTCATCCAGCCAATAATTACAGGAAAGTTTTACAATCATTTTTAGCTTCATTTTAGTTGCAGTCGTGTCAAATTTTATACAGTATTTAATTCCTCAACTAGTTAAACTAACTTCACCATTACTCAGATTTTTACCAGTCAGCTCTTTGGTGACATCCTGAACGTGTTTTATCCCGATCATAAATGTTAGATTCATACTCTTTTCATTCTTTAAGTCAGCTGTTTTATGGCTGAGCTGCCCAGCTTGTTATTTATCTGTAGCTCAGTGGAAATGGCTGATGGAGTTCCTCAGGGAGCCATTACAGCGGGCGACTTGTCCCGCTCAGATGCAACAACCATCCATCACGCAAATCCAGAACATGGACGCCACATTCAGGCGGCCATGATGGGCTTTACTGCACCCAGATGTCAGAAACCAGTAAAAGGGTCTGCTGCTAACAGCAACAGACATTTCCTTTTTAAAAGCTTTATCCAATGCAAACAGGCGGTTTTCCTTTTGTGAAGCTGTATAGTGACATTTATTAAAAAATATATTATTTTATTTATTTTTTGCAATGCCAGGATTCATTTTTCACTGAAACTTTCTGGGTGATTAATCAACATGTAGTTTTAATTCAGATCTGGCATCATTACTGGCTCCTTCCAGAAGCTGCAGGTTGTTGCTGCAAGATGAGAAATCCCAGGATGCACTGCTGCTGTTAAAGGTTTCGCCTCAGAGTTTGTAAACAGCTTCCAAGAGTCTCAACCACAAAGTTAACTTTCTGCAGCCCCTGAGAGGCGAACGTCTCACGTCAGGGTAAACACGTTTCTTCCCCGAGAAACTGGAACCGTTTTATTTATCTCATCCCTCAGCACATGAAAAGTTTTAGAGTGTTTTTGTGTTGCGATCGTTCAAAAAGCAGCCAGAGAACATTTACATGTTTTGAAAATGATATTTGTTTAGAGGATAAACTGGAAGTGATGAAGCTGATGGTAACCGCTTACTGCTGAATCCATCATTCTCCTTGAAATATGATTATTATTCTTCCTGCAGTCCAAAAACATGACTGCTAGGTGTGTGTGTGTGTGTGTGTGTGGTGTGTGTGTGTGTAGGTGTGTGTGTGTGTGTGTGTGTGGTGTGTGTGTGTGGTGTGTGTGTGGTGTGTGTGTGTGTGTGGGGGGGGTGTGTGTGTGTAGGTGTGTGTGTGTGTGTGGGGGGGGTGTGTGTGTAGTGTGTGTGTGTGTGTGTGTGGTGTGTGTGTGTGGGGGGTGTGTGTGTGTAGGTGTGTGTGTGTGTGTGTGTGTGGTGTGTGTGTGTGGTGTGTGTGTGGGTGTGTGTGTGTGTGGGGGGGGGGTGTGTGTGTAGGTGTGTGTGTGTGTGTGGGGGGGGTGTGGTGTGTAGGTGTGTGTGTGTGTGTGTGTGGTGTGTGTGTGTGGGGGTGTGTGTGTAGGTGTGTGTGTGTGTGGTGGGGGGGTGTGTGTGTGGGGTGTGTGTGTGTGTGTGTGTGGTGGTGTGTGTGGTGTGTGTGTGTGTGTTGTGTGTGTGTTGTGTGGGTGTGTGTGTAGTGTGTGTGTGTGTGTGTGGGGGTGGTTGTGTCGTGTGTGTGTGTGTGAGTGTGTGTGTGTGGTGTGGGGGTGTGTGTGTAGGTGTGTGTGTGTGTGTGGTGTGTGTGTGTGTGTGTGTGTGTGTGTGTGTGTGTGTGTGTGTGTGTATGTGTGTATCCTGTGTGTCTCTGTGTTGTCTAGTGATGGACAGGTGATCTGAAAACATAAATAACAGAAACCTGAACTTTGCCTTTTAACTGATTTTGCTCAGATTTTTTCTGTTTCTCCGTAAATTATGAATAAAAGTTGAAACGTATTTCTGTGAACAGTTTGAACTCTGGATGTTTGTGGGCTTAAGCTGCTCAGTGGGATCTCAGAGTCTTGTTTTGTTTTAACATGATGTTTTTAATGGGATGTGTTATGACTGAAAATGTTTCGTTTGTGAGGAGAAAATGAGTTCCATCCCCGGTCCGTCAGCTGTTACTGGGAAAAACTTGGTAACTGTTCGCATCAGGACCTGCTGCCATCAGCCCACTGCGCCGCCGCAGCCTGAAGGAACAGCCATGATGTTTTAATAACAGCAATGTGCATCAATTTTCCTTACAGACTCCAAAACAATCTTTGATATTAAAATGCAACACATTTGCCTCTGCTTTGCTGCGTTTGTGGAGAAGACATTGTGATGCTTTTACTTTTTCTGATCCACAGTCAATCAGAAAAAAGTTACTTCTGCTGTTGGGATTTTAATTCGTTTAAAAGTTTTGGGTAAATTCAAGGAAACAAATTCACCAGTAATCTGAAGCATTATTATGTCATTACCATTATATTACTTGAAAATGATCAATATTGTTTATTGCAATAACTACTGGAACAATCTGTTGTCCAGCAAAATGTCTTATCATGACAGGCTTATTTGTATCTGGTAATTATGACTTTATTCTTGTAATTATGACATTAAAACTCATGACTTCCTGTTATTTTTCTTTTATGGAGGAAATGTGCTTCTGTTGCTATCAAACCTGAATTTCCTGTCTCATAATGATCCCAAGTTTTGGTTTGACTTACAAAAACATCTCTTTGTCCTCTATTAGTTATGGAAACAAGATTCTACTGATTCTACTAATAAACCACATTCACCAGGATCGACCAACAACTGGATGCTGCACCAAGCAACGGTTCTTTGTAACGTAAGTCCATATTGGTTCCCAGATCCTCGATCATGTAGTGACGTCCAACAACCTGCAAGGTGATAAAAATGTTCTCCTGTAATTACATGTTCACCGCAATTTCCTGGAATTCTCCAGAGATGGTAAATCAGCGCCGGAACGTTTGTGTTGGTACAACATCAGGAGCAAATGACCCTTCAAATCAACATCTGTGCGCCATTCTGGGGAGACCTTCCTATTAACGCGAGGGGCTGGACGCCACATGGCGAAGGTGATGGTGATTCAGGGCTGACTTAACAAACCAGGACAGGTGGGATGGAAAAGCAGGAGAAAATGTTTCTGTGCCACTGTGGGAGCAGGCGGCATGGTGTCATTACAGATGTTTGGTTTTCTCTGCTGGTTTTCTGCTTGGATGCAGAAGTTAATGCGGTAACGATTTGCTCGCTCTCTGTTAAAATCACCAGCATCAGCTCTGTTTATGTCTGGAATAATGACACTGAGCTGCAGGCAGGATGGTGGGGAGATTTGTTAAGCTATATAAGCTGAAGCCAATAAAATAAAAATATATTCTTTTCCATTCTAGAGACGGCTGTTTTTTGAAGAAGAAAAAAAGCAAACATGCAAGCCACTGAAAAATTTTTCAAGATGGCCAGCAAAACAAACATTTGTATGTTTTCACTACATTTGTGAACAGTTTGAACTCTGGAGGTTTGTGGTTTTAAGCTGCTCAGCTGGATCAAATCATTCACAATGAGACCCAATGAAATCATATTTAAGGATAATTTTTGTAGATGGTTGTCATGGAAAAGAAATAATTTTTGCACTAAAATCAGCAATAAGAAGAATTGCTGTCAAATCATATTTTCTTGATCTAGTTTTTCCTTTTTCTGATGGACAATTTTCAAAATGGCCGCC
This sequence comes from Poeciliopsis retropinna, assembly GCA_010277075.1. Lineage (NCBI taxonomy): Eukaryota > Metazoa > Chordata > Actinopteri > Cyprinodontiformes > Poeciliidae > Poeciliopsis > Poeciliopsis retropinna. The sequence goes on from VMRM01000005.1 coordinate 26,005,681, forward strand.
GTGGTCGAGGCGCAGAATGTTGGTGCTGAAATCGGCTCTACTGATTAGCATCAGCTCGATTCACTAAGCAAACATCTACTACTAAAGCTAAACAGCAACACATGCAAATATAAAAATGATCAGAAGCCGACACTAAACCACGAGACACATGAAGATCATCTGGTGATGATCAGTTTAAGACTCACACAGAGCAAAGTCCTCAGCTTCAGACGCTGCTGCATTTTATTACTTTAAACTTGTATGAGTCAAATGACCACAACTGAAAACAAGATATGACATATAATTCATCCAAGTCATGAAAATGGGCAACATTTTATGACAATAATTGGCCTAAAAAATGGCAGCCATCTTGAAAAATGTCCATCGTCTTGAAATTCAAATGGCTAATTGGAAATATGGAAGCAAACCTCATTGTGAACATCTTCATTTTCATTCTTGTATTTCAAATATTAATATTAATATGCTTATATAGAGTCCTGTCTTCTTAGAAAAAGGACATAAATCTTGTAAGAAGCATCAATATTACCACAGGAATCATGACGTTCTGTGTGGTCTTCATGCATATCTATGTTTACCAGTAGAAAGTGTTCTGGCTTCAGTCCAGGGTGAGTCTGAAATTATGTCTGAGTCAGATTACAGCAGGTCAGCCGCTGCATTAATCAAACATATTCGTTTCCTCGTGTACCAAACTCTCCTAACTGACATCAATCTGACGCCTCGCCATCTGTGTTTTATCATAAACATCCTCTCCCTGGAGAATCCTCTCACTACTTCCACTTACTTTTCTTTTTTTTTTAAGTAATCCCAAAGGTCAGGTTTGATGGAGGGGGGGCAGGAATGCATGAAAAAGTTCTGCTTTACTGCTCGGCTTTAACAGATGTTCTCAGAAGAAAAGCCTTTTGGAAATAACTGCAGCTTATCACATAAAAAGCTGCCAGTGGGGAGGAAACCCCATTTGTTAGGAACATGTAACAGGAGAGCTGATTTTCATTGCAGGGAACTGGAAATTCATCATGGTCTGACATGCTGTAGCATAGCCTATATACGACAGACCTCCTGTTTTCATCACACTGGGAGTTATTTTTTTAGTTATCAAGAAGAAGAGAGCATATCAGAGGATTCACTGCATGTTTTAACATCTCTGCAGCAAAGCAGCTCATTCAGAAAACTGAAAAAAAAAAAACCTTCAAACAAGTCATCCACTGTCAGAAGTCCAAATAAACAAAGACAAAACACACGCCTCCCTGTGGTTGCTTTCAAAGGAATACAAAAATTCTCCAAAGAAAACAGTTTGAGATTTTTTTTTTTAAGAATGGAGTCATTATTTAAACAAATGAAGTCTGATCCTTAAACATGCTTCAAATAAGCCTTTTACTCCTGCCAACATGTTTCATGGGGGAGTTGGACCCAAACACAGACAGGAAAATGGATTCTCATCATGCAAAAGATGATTTATTAAAAACTGAGCACAGCAGAGGAAGAGGAGGAAAACTGAATGACGGCAAACTGATAATGGAAGCATCTGAGTGGAAGTGAAGGAAACTGACTGACGTTTGTCTTCTGGGAGGTGATTACAGACATGGTAACCATGGAAACCAGATGAGCACAGTCAGCAGATTAATTAAGACCAGAGGAAACGCGCGCACACAGAGAGAGATCCACCTGGGATGAAGCACTGAGTCAAAAACTGATGAGTAACAGTCAGTGGTGACCAATGCTAACTGAATAACACGGTATGCTAACGATACATGACAAACAGCAAACTGAGAATATGTCTGGTATGTTAACATATTAAGAGTTATTCAGATAACTATAGCATAAATAACATGCTAACAAGTTTACCAAACCATTCGTGTCACTCAAAATCACTAAATTTAATAAAATTTTCATCTTTGGTGTCGCTTGTAAACAACTCCGGTAACTCCGAAGGTAGAAGAACACAGGCCTAGAGCGCCCTCTTGTGGTTTGGTGTGAAAATAACATGTGATATGATTTAATAATGTGTTAATAATTTCACACATAAGTTGCTCCTGAGTAATAGTCGCACCCCCGGCAAAACTATGAAAAAAACTGCGACTTATAGTCCAGAAAATACGGTAGTTATAGGAAAATTCTGGTATTTTAAAGGCTGAAATTGAGCATTTATACAAACAAATGATAATTACAAAACGAGAAATTCAAGTAGAAAAAACACAAATCAATTTTTCTTTTTTTTTTTCCAATATAAATATTTCATATAAAAATGAACATATTTGTTAGATCTTGGTAAAGTTCTTCCAGTGAAAACAAAGCTTGTGTATGAACAAGATGTCTCACTTTAACTGTGATTGGGGCAGGAATCTGTCTGGTGCATTTTTGGTTGAAATATATTTGTTCATCATTCAGTAAAGATACTTGTGAGGTGAAGTTGCAAGAACTTTTACTCAAGTAAAAATAGCAATACTGCATAATAAAAGTAAAACATACAGCAGATTAAAATATTCTTAAGAATAAATCGTTTTCAGAAGGTTACTCAGCTAAATGGATCTAGTTTCTACCCCCTCTCGTTCTACATGTAGATCTTTAGGTCACAAATCTGAATTTTGTTTGAGGTTTCTGTCCCAGGCAGGTTGGATAATTATCAATATTTTAAGATAACTTGTGTATCAATGGAAAACAAATAAGAAACAATGATATAATTAAGCTAAAGAGTAAAAAGTGAAATGGTTCCAACAGAAGTGGAGCTTTGTGTCCGGCCACCGCCTGCTGGGAATCATGTTCTGCCCACTCACTAAGCTCTGCTCAGTGTTCAAATAAAGAGGGGGCTTCACACTTGTCATTCCTTTACTAATTCAAGATCGGCCTTATAGTCCTAATTACTCTCTCATTCATCCCATTCAGGCAGTTTTCCTCATGGCCACTTTCACAGCAGAGGAGCGCCAGGAGAGCTTCCTCATTATCGCAGGAACGCCACTTTGGGAAAACTCCTTCCAGCACAAGTTCAGTAGCTGCTTTTCTTGGAGATACACAATCAGCCTTGGAGAGTCCTGGTGGGGGGAGGCGCTGAAGCCGAGTTATGCGACTGAGTGTGGGAAGAAAAGTGTAATAACTTTCACCTGAATGACTCCACTCTCCCAAACGCCCTAGGTTTGTCATTCACCGTCGTCAGACCCCTTGTGTTCAGTGAAAGGGGCCTGCAGGGATCGCGCGCTAATGAGGCAGCAGGCATTTCTTTGGCTCGTTACAAACCAGTGTGTGTGGAGCTTTTCTCTTCTCTACAAGCTACAGCCGCTACCAGCTGCTATTTTTTAGAGTGAATGGGATTCACAATTAATGATGCAATTATGCTAATAGGGTTGCCAGGCTACTTGCTGGCCTCTGCTGCTAAGTATCAACCCTGTTTCAGAATGGCTGAGTAAAACAATTGTTGCAGATGAGAGCATGAACTGCCTGAGGAAAAAGTTTCCTGAGAAATCCAATAACGACGCATGAGAAATATTCAAACTGATCAGTTTTATTGATGATCTCGTCCAGTTACTGGATGAACGATGTTTGGATTTTCTTTTTAACAAACTGGTCAGACTGAAAATCTAGTTCACATAAATATATTTCAACCTTAAACAGGATAAGATTCAGCTTTATGAACACGTCTTTACACTGACAATAAAATAAATAAAGTTATTTTCCACTGCTTTCTGCACAAACTCAGGATGCTGATTTATATTAATATTTGTAGTTGTTTCCACTTTATGCATCAAGTCAAAGCTAATGTCAAGATGCTGGGAGTGATGTGTATAATGTGGATTTTAGTGCTTTATGTGGTTTATCATATGGTGCACACAGTGGCAGCTCAACCAGATCTTTATGTCTTTCAGCTAAATGATCAGAGTTTCTGGTATTTTGGTGAAAATGAGAGAAAGATGCAGCAGAAACTCTGGTCTGGTATCTGTAGCTCACTTTACTTTCATGTATTTATAGTAATAATCCTGTGATCTGGTACAACTGGCAGCTTTTAAACAAAACATTTTAACTGATGATTGTGTGTAAAAGTCATGATGTTCTTAAATGATTTTTTTTTTTTTTCCTGCAAGAAAAACCTGGCCCAAGTGCTTTGCACAAAACTCCTGCAAAGCATCATGGGATACAATCTGACTAAAAGCTTAAGATGAAATGTTTGAATGTAATTTGAGTTATATTTTCAACACAGGAAAGAAATGACTTCATTGCTACAGAAAAAGCAGAAACAAGTGTTTTGTTTGCAGTCAAGGCTCTGCAGGTGTGAATTAGCTTATTCTGTAATTTGGTTCATCAAATGGTGACATTTATGTTTGAGCTGCACATCGTCCCATTTTATATGAAGTTCATTATTATTATAGCTACTCAGTTAGAATCACTTTCTACTGTTTGCTGTTTTCATCAGTTGCGTGATAAAAAATAACTGTTACCCAGACGCTCTAAAAAACTAATAAAACATATAAGTAATTTAATTAATTCATTATAAACATTATAAAGCAAATAAATAAAACAAAGCCAACATCTGCTAATGGGCGATGCAGCAGCTTCTCTCGACCCACTGGGTTCAATTTCTGTTCATTTCACAACAATAGATCAAAATGGATCTATTGTTCTGTTGCAGTCATGCTGAAAGGAGTTAGCCTATCAGTGAAGCTTTCAAACCTAAAATATCATCTCAAAACAGCAGCAAATATTTACTCAGTGATTTAGCATTTTAATTGAAAATGTTGCTTATTTTGTCAATTATATGATTTTAAATTAGTTGCAATTAAAAGTTTAATCAAGTTGCACCACAAATAAATTTCTACCACAGGGTGGCTAAGCGGCTCCTTCAGTCACTTATAAACTGAACAGTTTATAGGAGTTTAATAAATAGTGAAACTCTTCCAGGAGTATTATTCTCCCAGCAGAGCAGAGTAAAGCAGCGACACGGCGGCAGCCAGACTTCTCCTCTGTAATTTATGAACACCTAGATGAAAATGCTCTGGGGTGGCTTTGTTTTGATTACCCTGAAAAAGAACAGCTATAGGAGACGTTTCGCCAGAGAGGTCCTGCATAATTAAATTACGCCCCATGCAGTCATCAAGACGTTTGTGTGATTGTTTTGTTCCTCTGGGTTTTGACTCATATGACCAAATAAAGGATAATTTCATAAACAGTTCACCAAGAACTTCTGTGTGTCATTTTCAGATAAAATTACAGCATTTTTACACAGACAGAAGCAGGAAATCTGAGCCAGTATCTGGGTTTTATACTCAAACTGGAACCATTTCATTCCAGTGACAAATGTAGTTATTTCTTTCCCTTTTTTGCAACCTTAATGCAAGCTTCCCGTCTGCCTCTCCGACACTAACCGTCACATTACACAACGTCTAAAACCACAGTACACAAACCGAACAATGGCCTCCCACCACCAGACAATCGTGCAGAAGGAGAAATGAATACTAAGTATCGCTGGACAATCCTGTCTGTGTTTGTGAGGACTTGTTGAGGGACGTCTGCCAAAGGGCTCCCAGGAGACTTTCCTCCGGGGAACAATGGCGTTTCTGGCCGACTGTTTGTTCTTGTCAATCATCTGTCAGATGACAACAGAGAGCAACCAGCCGACAGCTTGAGTTAACTCCAGATTATGATGAAAACACTGCTTGCCTCATTCCCAAACTCTGTAGAGACGAGATGAGGCTGGTGAAAAGATGCTTCCTGCATGTGGACGCCATTTTGTAACGTCTGGTGAACATTATATTAGCTTTGAACCCAAGATTTTTAAAAGACTGACAAAATATTATCAAAAATGTTGTGTAATTCCTGAAATGGCAAACATGCCAATAATTCTGCATAAAAACTGTTGATGATCAAAAGTTGACTGTGGTTGTATTTCTCTTTAAATGCTGATTTGACAGAAGGATTCTTATTTTTAAAACCAGCTTTAAGTTTCTTCTTTTGTTATCACAGTTCTTGCAACCAAACTCACATATACTTTATTTCCTAAATGACTGAAAATCAATCAGAATCAATAAGGAATCAAATCGATATGTAAGATTAATCATGGATTATCAATTCTGATCTCAAGTCACAGTACAAACAAGTTTTACCAGTTTTACGGATTAACATGTTTTATTGTCAAAACTGTACATTTTTATTCAGTTACATAGAGGAAATTAACAGCTGTCGTCTCACTTTCAGGAAAAAGTCAATTCAGTTTGATTATATATCAGATTTGATCTGAACCTGGAGCCATAAGAAAACTGGCTGCAAATTTAGTCCTGATTAGATTTTATAGCTGAATTTTCAGTCACTTCTCACTAAATCTTCTGTTAGTGAGATTTACAGACGCCTACGTCACTAAAATATCCTTGACTTTTGAACAATAAAACATGAAATTCAGAAAGAACTATATCGGAACAAAGTGAAAAACATTCAAATCAAACTGAAAAAATGTGTTTTCAAAAGATTAAATTAGAGTTGAAGTGAATAACGTATAAACCAAGAGGAAACAGATTTCTGAATTTCCTTTCAAAGGTATTAAAATGCAAAACTTTATCAAATATGACGCCGTTTGATTTGCTGCAGCCAAAGTTATGCAAGATGTCATCATCATAGGACCCAGGGGGGTAAATCACATTAATGAAATCATAATTAAAGAAATGAAAACAACCACAACAAGATCATAATGACGGTAAGATCTCTGATTAACTCCAACACCATGAGGAACGTTTCAGAGAGCTGATGACAAAACAGACTGTCTGCAAAAATCTGTTTATATGAATGAAACAAAATATGATACACACACACACACACACACACACACACACAGGCAGTTAGCTGTGAATCTCACTCATCCTGCTGTGCTAATAGTTACTTTACTCAGAATATCAACATATTTTCTATACAAAATTAGGAGGAAAATCACTATAATCACAAAACCAGCACTTATGGAGGCACAGCAGGTCTTCATGATTATTTAAATGAAGTCAGATTTTTCTTCTCTGGCTGATCCTTCTACTAACTGAATGATCAGTAGATTTCTCTATCAGCAGTTTCTGACCCTGAAGCGAACGTAGCAGCGCTCCGTTACGGCAGTAAAGATGGCCGCCGTCCCTGGATGGATCGTAAAGTTGCTGAGCTGCAGACGAAGGAAGCTGATAAACAGGAAGCTAACAGCTAACAGCAACGACCTTCAGTGGCGCTGCAGCTTCTGCCCTGGTTCTGCCCTGGTTCTGACCCGGTTCCGACCCGGTTCTGACCCGGTTCTGACCCGGTTCTGACCCGGTTCTGCCTGGATGTCGGTTGGGATATGATGCGTTCACTGACTCAGACTGCTTTCATCACTTCATTATTATCATTTTCAGTTTAGATTTACTGTTTAAATTATGTCTCATATTAATGACGTAAAAGTCGGATAAAATTGCGAAGTTGGATTTGGGTCGCAGTCGCCTGATGACACTGCAGGTCTTAATGAACAATTATGATTCTTTTGCTTAAATTTGACCTTTTTTCCTGGGTGTCCATGTTACTAATTTAATGCGACCAGCAATCAGAGTTCTGAGTGAACGGTTTACGAACCCAAAGCGACACGCAGGCGTAGAAGAAGAAGGTCTGGAGGTGGAGGTTCGCCGCCCAGCAGGATAAACATGAAACCAGAGACATTACGGTTGAGGTCAGAGCATGTTCAAGTGATAGAAATGGCCTAGTCAAAGACTAAACAGAGACTGGCTTTAATTCCCAGTGACCAGCTGAGTGTTCCTGTAAACAGAAGCTGTTCTCATGCTTGGATTCATTCAGCCACAGAAATCCCATTTTCTCCTCCATAATCGGCTTTTTATTATTCCCTCTGTGTTCCAGGAGCAGCACAATGACGCGTCTGGATATAAATTTCACTTCCTGGGGGAAGGAAGGCTTCACTTTACTATCATCTCCAGAGCTTGTTATATATTTCTACAGAAACGTTGATGCTATGAATAAAGTCTGGCTTTAAAATCAACTTTTTTAGATGAAATAATGATGAAAGACCCTCCAGGTGCTCCGCTCCCCTTAGCAACAGAATGAAGTATTAAATCACTCTGTTCCCTTCACCTCTTTCCTTTTCACATTTTCATATTTCTAACCTAACAGGTTCCTTTGACCGGCTCATTTACATTTCTGTGGCAGCTTTTATGGAAAGACTAATAGGAAGTCTTCCAAAGCTTCGCCCGGGGCTTCCATTCAGATGTGGTCCGCTGTTTGACAGATGAAGCTCCGCTCATTCCCGAATCCATTCCCCCTTTCTTCCTTTGCAGGGAGGCACTTCGGGTTCAGACTTTCTGAATGAGCTGCTCTGTTACAGCTTCACAGTGGCTGCTCACCTTGTCTGATCCCACAGACTGCAGCCATGAGGACGTTTAGATGCTTTCCCAGACTGACTCCACGCTCCCATTTCTAGTTATTTTTCTTAATCTGTGGGCCGCTTTAGATTTTGCTTTTCATGTCACAATTAAAGTTTAATAGGTAAAGAGAAGTTGTGTGAAAAATCTGTTAAAGTTTCTATCAGGAGATGACAGCTGACCAAGTCACAGAAATACTTTGTCACAAACAACTTGGCTGGTTTGGAAAGCTTTTTCCTTCTAATCTCTAAAATTCAAAAAAAGTCAGAAAATACTGTTAACAGAGCTGCTTTGTGGCAGTAACGTCAGGTAAACCAGGCTAACCCCGATAAAGAGCTCAGTGTGGATCGTCTTCATGTGTCCAATGTAAATGAGTCTCTTGTCTGTCATTTCAAACTGTGACATTTTAGTCCCCTGAAACCTGACGTCAACCTGTGAGGCGGACTCCGTCTCATCAATCTGCTCAACTGAATAAACATGAAACCGTTGAGATGAGAAGGGCAGAAGAGTACCGCCGGCGTGATTTAATGAGCAGCGTGATTTATAACCCAGAATAACACCCTGACCTCACAACACACAGAACTACAGATCCAACTGCAGGTTTCTCATATCTGCATGTTCAACAGGTTTGATAAAAAGTACATAAACCAAGATTCAGTAGTTAATCTAAGTTTACTTTTACACTTAAAAATTATGTAACAAAATACCAAAGTTTTCTTATGTTTCTTATTAGAAAACTTAGAAATGTGGAGACATAAAAGTTGTGGTTCAAGAAAAGGGGAATTAATTCATATTTGGTCCAGAAAACAGAGACATGCAGAAGCATGCAGACTGAAACTGTACTGGACTGAGACTAGAGCCCTGAGGCACGCCTGGTACGGAGCGAAGCTGCAGGAGAACGCTGCAGCAGAAATGCTAATACAAGATAAACTCTGTGAAAAGTGACTAATTTCCTCTAATGCGCTAATAATGGAGCTAATTTTTAGCTTAGTGCTTTGAAAATGTTTACCGCATTTAGCTTTTTCTAAACATAATGTCAGTTAAATTCTAAAGTGCTAATTTACTTGACTGTTTTGTTTTGTTCTGTTCAACATCTGTCTTAAAGTTTTGGTAATTGACTGTTAATTAAACAAATACATGCAAAAATTCAGTTATGAATTGTTTTGTGAGCCTCATGTGGTTTGTGTCAACATGGTTGAATTTAGCGCTTTAGCATTAGCTTCCTAAGTAACATGTGGTGGTAGCGCTTTAATAACTTTACTTTTTATGATTTGTGTTTTAGATTTAGAACAAGTAATATTTTAGCTAGCGGGTTAGCATACGTACGGTTTTAGCTAGCGGGTTAGCATACGTACGGTTTTAGCTAGCAGGTTAGCATACGTACGGTTTTAGCTAGTGGTGCGCTAGCCGCTGGTCAGAAGCCCCTGTAAGCTCTAAAAACATGAGATAAAAAATGAGCAAATCCTTTAACTATTGGCTCATTAAAGCCAAACTGAAACATTTCCAGTGTCTGAAGAACGCTGAAGAAACAAAGCAAAGGAAAAAGCTGTTGGTTGAGAGATCGGGCCTTTTGGGGCTTTTTCTGTTAAATGCAGCACTCCTTTGACAAATTAAAGTCTAACCTCAGATGAATATGCACTTTCCAAAGGCTCATTATTGTGCAATTATAGGCTGTTTCAGAGCACCACTGTGAATGTTCTGTTTTATTAAGACCTCAGGACAAGATTCATGAATAAGAAACATTAAACTCTACCTGCAGTCGGGCGTTCTTTGATGATTGATTTTATGTGCATTACAAAGAGAAGGGGAACATTGCAGTCATTAGTACAACCCCTAACATTTTACATATGAGAACCAACCAGCACACCTGCTTTTAGGAGCCGGTCCTGCATCGTCCTGCTTGGCGTATTTCAAAGGAGGAACACTAATGGCATTCCCAGAAGCAGCCTGATCCGATGGCATGTTAACGCTCCTGAACACGGCCATGTCCCAGGCTTAGGGGGAAATTTATTTAACAGCGGGGGCAGCCTGACACAGATGTTAACAGAATCCCCGTCTGCCTGGAGGTGGCCAGCTCCACTCTCCCTCCTGGTTAGCCATGCCAACTATGTGCAGAGTCACACTGCGCCGTCGGCTGCAGGGTCATCCATAATGAGCGAGTGTTAAATCCTAACACCGGCGTGCCGACACACACCGACATGAGGCTTCTCTTTGTCTTTTGTTCTCCGTCCTCTCGCTGCCATCAATCATCAGAAAACGGAGGGACTGCAGGTTGTTGATTAATGAGTTTTATGACACGTCTGAGCCTCCGGCTGCCATCCCACCATGAGTCTGAGTAAAAATTAGATCCTCACACACCAGAGACGCTCTGTGAAGCATCTTCCTGGAGTATTATTAGACAGGCCCTCCGGCTGACTGTACAAGTTGTTTTAATATCTGCGAATTTGCCTTTAATTCATTTATTGTTTCTTTGGTTCCAGGCATCTGGAAAAACACTAAAACAGAACCGGCCCTTCCTCTTTGAAATGATCTAATCCTACTTTTAGAGAAACTTCAGTCCCAACAGAGATCCGTTGACCCGGGATGCAGCAGCAGTTTTATTTGATGAAGCTGGTCGTCCTGACAAAAAGACGCCAAACAGCTGCAGCTTTAAAAATCTAGCAGGATAAAATTCTGAGTTAGAAACACACCGCCATGTGTTATCAGTTAAAAAGAAGATTTAAATAAAGATGAATGAAACAGACTTTAAGTAAGACGTCCAAAATTGAAACCGATTTACCAAAACCACCAAGGTTGTTATGTCTCCATCATTAAGCCACTTTCTTGCAGAGGAAAGTCATATAATGTTCACATTCGGCCAGTTTTACAGGAGCTTCTTTGATGTCTCATCAAACATCTCAAAGCCAGACTCACGTCAAGCCCTGAACGTCTCCGCAAGAGCAGAACCCAACTTCAGACGCAGCTTCTCTCCATCTGATGATTTTCTGCCACATTTACAGAAGCTGTGGAGGCGAATGGGAGGTCAGACCAGGGGCCCAAAAACGTTCCAACTAAAGAGACTGCCAGAGAAATGCATGCAGATATTTATTTCTACGTTCCATAGTTGTTTCTTTTGGGGTTAATTTCTGCTTCAAATGATCTGATTGGAAAACACTGCTGTTGTGTCCAAGTTGTGCTGAGTTAACATATCAGAAGCTGCTATAGCTTCTGATAGCATCTCAGTGCTAAACATGTAGCAGCTAACGCTGATGTCAGTCCAAATAAAAAACAATTATTAATTTTTGTTGCTGAGCTCATGTGTTTATTTATTCAGCAATTTAACAACAAGATGAGTTTTGGAATTGAAAATGTTTATTTTGTTGATATGTGGCTTGAAATACGATTAATTAATTAAAGAGCCACCAATAATTTATCTGCAGTTTTAATACATATAATTTAGTGGACATCTCATAAACTTCCCATAAATATTTTTACCCTTCGCTTCACTTGGAGTCTTGCAATCCCTTTGGAGACCCCGACCCCCGCTTTGGGGAACCGCTGCTTTAGCTCTGGGTAGTAGTTCATGAGGATTTTCTGAAGCTAAGTAATGTAAAAAGAACCAAAACAAACTTTCATTCTGTGGACATAACGTCTTAAAAGCTTCACATATTTACAGAAATATTGCATTTTATTGGCATGTCTCGGTTTTAATCATTTTTCAACAGTTAAACAAACAGAAATCATAAAACCGTGTAAATCTGAGTCACATTAAAGTTGCATCACCACCATAGTATTTAAGCAGGAGGGTGTGAACCTGAGAGCCTCAACTTTAAATCCTACTTTAGTTCTAAAACTAAAACTAAAGTTCTTATTTTAGGTGTCATTTTAAATTACAGTTTTTAGCCTGATGATGCACAGACCTCCCCTCCTCTTGGTTACCTGACTGAAAGCAGCCGCGTCAAATTAAAAAAAGAAAAAACGCTGCAGGAAGTGCTTCTCCATGTTGCTTCCACCGCGGCCTTCATCTCCTCTGCTTTTTCCCATAAACAGTTCAAAGCTGAACCTTTGAGTCTCTATGAAGTCCACATTTACTTCTGATGTTGCAGATCTAAGGCTGAGCCAAACATCAAAACAAAGCATGTAGGTGGCAGCCATTACTGCGCCAAATGACAGATGTGTCTGTGCATAAATGTGTGTTTTTGTGCATATATGTGTGTTTTTGTGCATATATGTGTGTGTTTTTGTGCATGTATGTGTGTGTTTTTGTGCATAAATGTGTGTTTTTGTGCATATATGTGTGTGTTTTTGTGCATAAATGTGTGTTTTTGTGCATATATATGTGTGTTTTTGTGCATATATGTGTGTTTTTGTGCATAAATGTGTGTTTTTGTGCATATATGTGTGTTTTTGTGCATATATGTGTGTGTTTTTGTGCATATAATGTGTGTTTTTGTGCATATATATGTGTGTTTTTGTGCATATATGTGTGTTTTTGTGCATAATGTGTGTTTTTGTGCATATATTGTGTGTTTTTGTGCATATATGTGTGTTTTTGTGCATAAATGTGTGTTTTTGTGCATAAATGTGTGTTTTTGTGCATATATGTGTGTTTTTGTGCATATATGCGTGTTTTTGTGCATATGTGTGTGTGTTTTTGTGCATATATGCGTGTTTTTGTGCATATATGCGTGTGTTTTTGTGCAGAGCACAGCTGCGAGTCTGCAGAATGATTTGCGGTGCACATGACCCCCCGCCTCTTTCATGGCATCCCTGTGGGGATTTTGGTACGACGACGTTTAAATAATTAGAATAGCTTCTTGTTAGAAACGGGCTTTGAACCAAATTGCACTTTTATCCCTCATTAGATTATGACTTGTTCTCGTCTCAGTTTTGGCAGAGAAGGGTCGTTTTTGGCTCACCCTGCCTGCGCAGCGACGATGGATCGTCCTGGAATAATTTAACGTTATTTGACTGCCAGTCCCAGCAGCAGAGGAGTCATCAGGACACTAATGGAACTTCTTGAAGCATAATCTCTAAAATAACCTCAGCAGATGTCGCTGATGGAAAACATATTCCAACTTTTGCACTGTGAAAAGACTTCAAATAAACTCATTTGTGATATTTTGTTAACCCGATCTACTCCTGCAGTCACTTTCACAGAATATTTTCCAGCTGTAACTGGTTTCTTTTAAACGGTAGAAAAATCCAACAACAAATCTATCAATTTGAGCGATCACAAGTCACACTCCTGACCACTTTGTGCAACAAGTGCAGACATTTTCAACTTTATGCACACAGTACCGGTAAGTAAATAAATCAAAATCAACTCAAATAAATTTCCATGTACTTCCTCTGAGCTGGACTCGGTGCATTTTGCTGTCCTGATAGCTAACAGTGTGTCGGAGTCTCTGCTGCAGCTCATCCTCTGGATTTTCTCTGCTGAAGCGACAAGCAGAAAGAAATTTTTTTATAATAGAACAATTCAATAATTGAAAAGTTCATTTATTTCAGGAAACATTCAGTAAGTGAAACACATCATGTCAGGGGCGGAAAACTCATTTTCATTTTGGGCCTTAAAGGGCCGGCTGTGGCAAAATGTATTAATAAAACGATTAACAAACTGTTAAAATATTATTAAATATCTGTGCATTTACTTAAAAAGTAAATTCATGTATCTAAAGTAAAGGTCTTAAAATATCTTAAATTCATTAGAAAACTTGTGAGATGACCTTAAATTGTTAATGGTGGGTCTTACATTTTGTGGCAGGACTTTTAAATCTAATTGGACTTTTCTGCATACAGAAATATGATGTTAATGCAAAGTTGAATTTTCTATGTTATTTTCGAAACATGCTTTAAATCTGACCAATGACCTTGGTTAGGATTGTCTTTTATTGAATTTCTGATGGGCAGCAGCTCTTCTTGCTGAAGCTGTGATTTCTGCTGCAGTCTGAGTGGGAGCGCTGTCAGTAAATATTTGTCCCTGTGGAGGTTTTATGACCATAAAGTTTGGAAAAGCGGAACAAACAAACCATCTGTTTAGCAGCGAGGACCAGTAATCTTCTGGGTGACGAGCGAGATGATGTATCAAACTTCAACGTTTGATCCAAACAGTTAAAAGTGTAATTTAACGGTTTTAGTTAAACCATATTTGTGTGTTTGCCTGGGTAAAACCGCCGGCAGTGGGACGGTTTGGTGGGAAGATTGTCTGCCAGGAAGAAGCTTTGAAATATTAGAAAGAGTCGGATGGAGAGGATGCAGTCTTCCACATAATCCTGCTTCCCACAGACAACAATCCATCACTGACTGAAGTGATTCATGAATCCGGCTCGTCTCTTCTCTCTCACCCGAAAATTATGTTTTAATGAAAACTCACAAACCTTCCCAACAGACCGTTGATGCTGCGCCGCCTGCAACGGCTGGACCTCACAAGTAGAGAATCTTCTTAATAATAGATCTATTGATTAAATTAATTTTCTAATCTGTGTAAAGTTTTGTGTTTAGAAAAGATAGTTATGCACTCGTTAGTACAGTCCAAATAGAGAGCTGAGTCTGTTTTAAAATTTCTATTATTTGCATCAGAAGTTTCTCAGAAAACAGGAATTTTTCTTTTTCTTTAAATCTACTGACTGAAGTCATGGAGAAATCACCCCAGGATTTAAAATGGTGAACTTTGAGCTTTAATGTAGAGGATGTAGGATAAACTCACAGCTGATTAACATACCGCCGGTTGTTCACATCTTTTTATTTTTTCCAATAATTTTTCTTCTGAAGCTCTGAAGCCTCTTTCCTCACTAATCTGGCTTGCAGAGTTCTAACATACAAACAGCCAAATCTTCTTCAGATTTGTTTATTTCTGTGTTTGACATCATTAGAAAGAGGAGAATCAAATCTCTGAATCAACTCTGAACATCTTGAGGCAACACTTGTTCTGGGTTTGTCACATATTTCACTGATAAATGGTCAGATTTTCTTGTCTCTCTGCTGAAGGAGTTTGTATCAAGACGAGTATTTTTCATTTTTCATCTCTTGCAGCGGTTATTCTTCGCGGGGAAAAACATGAAGACGGATTCCTTTATTATTTCTGTCTGTCAGGAGCCAGTCGGCCGGCTCTCCTCCTGTCGGAGCCGATCATCGTCCTGCGGGCAGAAAGCCGCTCGGTCCAAATGTTTGGCTGCAACACGAGGAGATAGAAACTCTAAAGATGCTTTTTAATCCCCAGACACCAAACACATTCATTCATTATTAATTTAAGACAGAATCATAATAAATTAATGAGATATGGGAAGCATCATTTTTGTGAAACAAAAAGCAATACTTACATATTTATTTATATTCTGCAAATAGGACATAACTAACAGAGTATTAAAGTTAATATACAAAGTAGAAAATTTAAAATAAAGTCAAAAATATTTTAAGGGATGGACTATATGAGCTAAGATAGAAACCAATTATAAATGTCTAAAAATGTATGTTGTTGAGTTAAACTGTGAAATAATTCACCTGATAATTCACCTGGACATCAGGAAGGGAGGACAAACAGCGAGCAAGTGGAGAACAATAAGAGTTCACACTGACGGCTGCCGCACAGCTCAACCTGCGCCGCCGGACAGGAAACGGCCCAAAGGATCATCAGTTCCCCACCGGCACATTTAGAGGACGATCTACTCAGCAGAGCGTCCTGAAGGACCCAACGCCTCGCCTCCACCTGCCAGCATGAGCAAACCGCTCAGACCTCCGGCTGCTCAAACATCCACTCTGAAAAAGGAAACCGCAGCTCCTGCTGTAAATATCATGATTTGTAGAGCAGATATGACTGAATTAACACTGAGCTTATGGATCCAATTCATTTTGAAGGTTAAATGTGGAGTTTAGCCTTTTACATTTAAATGAGTTCAGATCATGTTTGCGCCTGTTTCCCATAAACTTCAGCACAAGGAAAACCTGTGGGAGCTGAACTGAGACACAAAATGATTTTACTAATAATAACAATCATAACAGAATAAACCAAAACAGAAAATCACAAAAAGCAGCAATCCAATATGGCAAGACATTAACAGCAGTAATGAGCAACTTGGAGAAATGAACAGTAGCAAAAACATCAACTGGAGGAAAAGTTATCAGCTAATGTGATCCAGTTCTACCAGAGCCTGAGATGTCCCTCACCTGATGTATTCTCCAAGTTTAATCTATTTTCTAAATGTCTTTGTATTTAACACTTCTGTTATCCTGTCACTGCATGGAATCAGACACAAAACCAAACACAAAGTCTCTATGTATATGTGCTAAGTTTCAAATGTCATTAAAAAATGTCAATAATCTGCGACTCAGTTATTGTAAATCTTTACTTTTCTTAAACCATTTTGGATAAAGTCAAAGTTCTGCGTCAGTGATGTGGCTCAAAGCATCTTAAAGATGTTTGCAGCGCTGCAGCCGACTGGGCAACAATCTGATTCCTTCACCATAAATCCTGTGTGACCCGCCCACATGGGGCTAAAACATGTAAAAACACGCCTCATCCCAGCCACAAGAATGCATGAGAGCCGTGTGTTTTCAATCACATGAATCCAGCTCAAACATAGTTCTCTGTAAAAACTGACATAAAGCTGCTGATGTCACTCTTTGACTTTTACTACAGTTTTTCAGACCAGAAATTATAGAGAATAAGATGATCAACAATCCTTCCAAAATGATTGAAATAAAAAATCATGTCAGAGTTGAAGGCAAAGTGATAAAGGTTCAGCAGAGAGTGTGTCGTTTTGCTGCCCGCTTCCTCCTGCCCCTGGAGGCCCTCAGGCCGGCGACCGGGGCCACGCTGGGCACCGGGGGGCCACGCTGGGCACCGGGGGGCCACGCTGGGCACCGGGTGGGGACCGGGGGCCACACAGAGAGCAAGGAGCCACAGTGGAAGTGATATTTCCTGTCAGAGCTTCTGCTCCCCTCATTTTCTCCTCATCATCAGGATGACTGGTGCCAGACGAACGTTTTGGTCCAGCTGAGTGAATGATGAGTTACAAAGTGCAGACAGAAAACTGAAAGTGGCACCGGATCGCTTCGGGATGGGAAGAGAAACTCGTTCTTGTTCTGCTTCTGATTAACCGTGTCCAGAACAGCAGACCCTTCATGTAGAGTCAGTCATGTTGACCCCCGACAGGTGAGGTGAATTTAGCTGGTTATTTCTGCATCAGGTTTAATTTTTAAATTATATTTCTCACAGGAAACATCGTAAGTTCAAAACAGCCAAATCTGGAATTAAACATCAGAAGAATGAATTTAAAACATTAAGAAAAGCAGCAACAGTAAATGATTCTTCTTAATCTTGTATTATAATAAATTGGTTGTTTTTGTTTTGTGTTGCTAAATATATTGACATGCATGACCTTTTGTAGAATATTTTCATTGTACTTTAATTCTTTTATTTTGATTTATGGCCTCTATCTTTGTAGTTACTTTTATTTTTTATTCATTTTAATGTGATCTATGGATGTTACTTATTTTTAGGAGGTGCAGCAGGGAACCAGTGATGAGAAACAAGATAAATGAAATTGATTGTTTTAGTCATACATTTTAATTATAAGGTCTTTTTGTGTTTTTACAGAGCCTCTGAAGGGACCTGGAAGAGGAAAATTAAAAAGAGAGTATTTTAGGCCCTTCAGATGCTCCGTAGTTTTTCAATCATTATTATAAAACACAAGTTAAAATAACGTACTGAAATGTTTTTTGTCACACTCATCTTTCTGATTGCCAGTCAAATTCATCAAGCTGTTTCTCATCAAGCTAGCTCAGCTAGCAAGTGCAAAACATTAAAGTTTCTGACAAGAAGACTGAAGGAACTCCCCGCCTGTAGAGGGCGCTGCTGCAAAGTGAATTAAACTTTCTAAAAGTTGATGTTTCTTTACATGTTTTGTAGCATCGTCTTTGGGTTTTATTTTGTCCAGAAGCTGCAGAGCAAACCCAAACCTGATCCTGTTCACGTCTCAGCATGTGGTCCTGGTCCGACCCGTTGGGCCTCTGCGCCGCCACCATCACAGCGTAAAGAGAAAAGTTTCATTAATGCTTTTTACAGTGCACTGCGCTGCTGCCTCCTTAACCAGGCCACAAAGCGATGGCAGCTGGATCAGGTTGTGCAGCCACAGCTGGTACTTCCTCCCTGAAAACAGAATCTGGAGGAGAATAAAAACCAAAGTCTGCAGGGTCACAGAGAGACCAAACGGTTTCCCTGGGGAACCGGGATATAGGAGACTTGTACACAAGCATTCCAGCCACTGCAGTGTTTAGATTTAGAAACCACTCATCATCTTCTCAGGTTTAATCTTGCACAATGTTTACAATGAGAGTTATAGATGCATGTTTTTCTTACCACCCAGCAGGATCTTATAGCTGAGGATTTACAGCGTCTCTCTGCTGCTGGGTGTTTACAGTTCAGACCAATAAACTCCACCTGTTGACTGAAGTTACATACAGCTGCAAACCGAACAGACAGACACAGGAAACACTCAGGAAATATCCAGTTCTTCACAAAATGTTCACATATTTTTCATGTCTGTAGAGAAGAAGCCATTGGGTTACGCTCAAAATGGGACGACTGAAAATACTTTAATGTGAAAGATGGAGGTGGCAGCATCATGATCTGTGGTCATTTTCTCCTGAGGTTCAGGAAATAACTAAATAAATAGCTTTCTAACTAGGAACCTAAATATTTAACTCCAGACTAAATATTTAGCTTCCTAACTGAATATTAGCTGGAATATTTCAGGCTAAATATTGAATTAGTAAGTTAAATATTTAGCTTATATTTGTAAGACCCAGCTTTTATTTTGATAGTCCACTTCTGGTTATTAGCAAGTGAAACTGAATATAAGCTACATTATTTAGTGCTGAATAAATACTTAGCTTCAAACGAAATATTTAGCTTGCTAATGGAATGCTAACTAAATATTTAGATGGTGAATTAAAATTATAAATGAATAAATAATGTGGTGAAAATATGACTGAAAAATTAAGCTGAATATTTTGACAGGTCTAATGAACCCAAATAATTACTGCTAATTTTTGACTGTATAACTTTCCAAATGGTGCCTGATCTGTTTGATGTTTCTATGTAGAAACATCATCTCTTTTAGCAAAATGTCACATTTGTTGTGACCACTGCAAACAGTTTTCTTTTGAGTTTGAGAACAAGCATTGAAATGGATTACGCTCTAAATCAAAAGTGACTCAGAAAAACAACATGGAGGAGCTGCTCACTGCCTGCATGCAGACACATAAAGACCTTATTGATCTCAACTTTCCACACCCTGCTAATAAGTAAAGCTTTACTCTGTCACCCAATGGGCTGTAACATAGCAGGAAAACTATATTAACCCATCTATGTGTGTTTGTTACAATCTTTGGGGAAGATGGAGGAAAAGTGGAGACGTAGTAAAGTCTTTGGAATATGGCGTCAGTCTCAGCACAGCATGTTTTTGTTGCACAGTCTAGCGCATTAACCCAGAGGACAATGATATATCACTGTTTCAGAGCTGGCTAACGGCTGAGCTGCGTGTTTCTGTTGATAATAATCAGAGATATTTCTGCAGCGCCTCCACCATAAGTCAGTGTCGTACCTGCTTTGGTCCCCGAGTTTCCACTTAAGTGGAAACTTCACAACCACTGGGCCAGGCCAAAGCAACAGAGGAGAAACAATGCAGAGACTGTGATATTTCGCAAGATATTCTGTGACAGGACAGCAGAGGGGCGAAGGAGAAACCGGAGACGGAGCTCATTATGCCTCGGTGACCCTAAAGGTCAGGGACAGGAAGGAAGCAGGAGGACACAGCCCCAAACTGGAACAGGACTCTGTT
This sequence comes from Poeciliopsis retropinna, assembly GCA_010277075.1. Classification (NCBI taxonomy): domain Eukaryota; kingdom Metazoa; phylum Chordata; class Actinopteri; order Cyprinodontiformes; family Poeciliidae; genus Poeciliopsis; species Poeciliopsis retropinna. The sequence continues at coordinate 26,025,857 of VMRM01000005.1, forward strand.
GTGCTTTTAAACAGGCTGCAGGCCATAAAATCTGTGGCTTGTGTTTGAATTAGTAAGACAAAAATACCCTTAAAATAATAAATCTGATGTATGGTTCAGGCAAGGTTAGAATCCAATTAATAAATAATCTGTTAAATCAACAGATTTCCAATGTAAATAAATACAATTGTAAAGAAACTTAAATTATGTAACAGACAAAAACAATCCTACTATTTTTTAATTTGTCAATTTCTGAAATAAATATATAAAATTTAAATTCAGTGTCTTTATTTCATATTTCCTGTCTTTATATCTGATCTCCTAAAACTGCACAGCGACTCAGCTGTCGACCAATCAGATCATCTGTAGCAGTACGAGTCCCGCCCTCCGACTTTCACAGGCGAGGCTAACAGGAAGCATAGAAAAAACACAATAATCAATACATAAATATGTGATAAATAAGTCGCTAAGAATTAAACTCATTATGTTCAGATTTATTTTTATTTAATTATGGATAAAAAATGATTTTAACAACTATTGTTGGATTTTCAGGTTTCTTTACATATGATAGATTTTTTTATTATTAAATATCATTATTAGTTATTATACTATAAACCATACATTTCCAACAGGGTCAAAGGTCAGAGCTTTGAGTCGGCCTGTGTAAAGTCTTAAAGGTCCAATCTGCTTTACCCGTTCCAAACTCTTATTTAAATCTAATAATAGATTACTACTGAAATTTGATCTGTATCACTATTAAACAAATATGTTTGTAAGTGGATGCAGAAAAATGGACAGAGAAAAGAAAACTGGAAAACTGAATCAAAAAGTGGGATGGACGATGCACAGACAAGAGAAGCCACATTAGTCTTAATTAAGACTAATTAGGACTAATTAAGAGTAATGTGAAATGGTAAGAGTAATGTGAAATGGTAAGAGTAATGTGAAATGGTCAGGTTTTGGAAGAAATGTGTAGCTGAGTTCAGCACAGCAGAGGAAGATTACCGCAGAATATCACAAAACCTGAAAAACAATTGGCTGCAGAAATGATTATGTTTATTCCATGAAGAACTGGGAGAGAAGATGAAGTAACTGTCAAAACGAGAACGAGCTTTAGCAGCAGAGCTTGCTTCAGTAAATGAACTTAAACCAAGCAGCTGCATTAGAGGCCAACAAAACCTGAATCAAAACCTTTTGATGATAAAACAATAAAAACTGCATATTTATCCACATTCCTCATGCTGGAGGAATGTTCCTCCATCAGTCCTGCCTGCTTTGTCTAGTTGCAGTTAGCTTGTCTCTGTTAGCAGCTTCATGACGTCATTCATCCTTTTTAACACATTTAGAAACTTTTAATTTATATTTTTCTCTTTTCTTCCTCACCTCTGCAGATTTATGTTCAGTGAGAGAAAATATTGCAACTCTTTCAGGAAATAAATGATTTTATTAATAGTGCAGAGCAGCGACTAACTTTTCCATGAAGCCCAAACAGCATCAGCTTCCCTTTGCAGACTCACAATGCAGCACAATATGGAAACATTTATCCCTCTGTAACAATGACCCTTTGCTACATTCATATTTCACACATGGACAGTTAAAAAACATCAATCAATCAATCAATCCTATTTATTCAGACACAATTATGGTCCATAAGAAAAAACATCGTCTGAGTTTTTTATTCTTAGTATTTTGAATGTAGAAGTTTATTAGTTCTCACGTTGCTATTTTCTGTTAAAAAGTAAACTTATTAACTTTTCACTATTGTCTCGGTTTCTTCATTTAATGTAAGTCATTTTGTTCTGCTCATCATTTTGCAGTTTGTAATATTTTCTCCTAATTTAGTTCCAGTTTTCGGTCAGATGTTCATGTTGGCACTTTCTTACTGAAATGAAAGAAGCTGATGTCAATCTGAGCTTTTCATGCAAACATGACAAGCATGTGACACAATAATCAATTATTATTATTTTTGTTTAGCATAATTGCTGCCCCAACCCTTCTGATTTTAGCTGAGTGCAAATGTAATGTTATTATAACTAGGAATGACTAAGAAGATGAAAACATGATGTAAGAACTTTGTGTTTTCAGGGATCCAGGCGGCGTCAGCTGCAGTGCAGACGGTTAGCAGGCGTCGATTAATGTTGTTAGCAGCAGTTCTGTCACTGGGTAATTGGTCTAAAGTAGTTTGATTTGTTGGTATTGAGTTAAGTGTCAGTAATGAAATGAGACCCAGACAGACTCAGGCTGGACTCAGAGCGATGAGGTCAGCGTCTGTGAGAGGAGATTAAATATTCTGCACTCAGTGATATGACTAAGAACTCACAATATTTAAATTATGAAACAGTTAAATAAAAAGAAGAAAGCCATCTGATTACAATAAAAAAAAATTCATTCTAATGACAAAAGCTAGACAAGATTTAGAATCTGTCTTTAAATATACTGAGTTGTTTGCTCAGTTGTTTCAAAGTTCGGTTATTGACGATAATTTGAAACTGATTTGTTAAAATATGAATTATTTCCTTTTTATTTTTGTGAAAGAATTCTCATAAAATAACTACTTTAGTCTCCAAATGCTATTATCTTTATTCTGATAATATTCTAACGTTATTTTCATTTTAATCCAGCTTTTTTCATAAAATTATGAATTTATTCTGGAAATACTATTACTTTATTCTCAAATTATTACAACCTTTTGTAATAACTTTATTCTGGTATTACTTTAACTTCATTGTCGTACCTCTTTATTCTTGTAGCATTGCAGCTTTTTCTCATAATATTTTGATATTTTGTACGATTTTATTTTCACAATATTATCATCTTATTCTGGTAATATTTTGACTGTATTTTTGTACCATTTATTCTTATCATACTTTGACTTATCCTTCAAATCTTACACTCTGTTATATAGTAATAATAATAATAATAATAATAATAATAATAATAATAATAATAATAATAATATGATTGTTGACATACATTTCATTTAATGTATTTTGGGTTTGATATGATATTATTTTGGTTTACTGTTTAAGTGCAAAATATTTTAATAATATTAAAGATTAAACTGTAGAACTAAATATAGCTCCAAACTCCAGATTTAATCAGGTCCAATTAGAACTTCACGGTGAATAAAAACTGTCCAGATTACTCCTGTATAAATGCTCCATTCAGTAAAACCTCCCAGATTCAGAAAGTTTTCCAGCGAACATGACTAATGAAGGAAATCCTGCATACAGATGACTGCATGGCTCTCGTGCCAGAATGCAACGTTTTCCTGGAAGAAAGTTTAAACAGTGACTGGAAAAACTTCAGCCTCTCATGCAACACAAGTTCAATCAAAACAGGTTCTGCATGCAGGAACGCTGCATGGCTCACTTGTTTTTGTGGTCTGACCAGTGATTTGTCATGAAATGAAATAAAATAATGGTGTGGGTCACTTTGTGAGACAGTTTTTTGAGTTCCATTTAGAGTACGAGTTAAATTACCATTAACGTTTATCTTCAGTTTCCACAATGTAAAAAATGTAAATGATGTTAGTCGTTTTTAAGAACATGTTTTGAGTGTGTAATATTTACTGTAACAGATTCGGTCTCCAGGTGAAAGGTCAGCAGCGTGACTGATGGCGTGTCAAAGATACAAACCAGGATATGAGCAATCCATACGAACCGAGTGTGTGACCTGTGTGACCTGTGTGACCTCTGCTCCCGTTTTCCTCCTGAGTTGTCAGAAACGGACGGATCCGTCTCTCTGAGGGATTTCCATTCATCTCAGAGACACAACAGACTGAAACTTCACTGGTAACGAGACATTTGATCTGCAGCTGTCAGGAGCTTATAGCAAAGATATCCTGTGTGTATGTAGATACATACAACAAGAATAACTTGGCATCACTTTGCATTGTAATTGAATATTACAGAAAAATTCTGGAAGAATCATTTTTAAACTATTTTTAATAATGAGTTTGATGATGACTTGGATCTGCTGGACTGGATCTGTGGTTGAATAAAAGTTATTTGTTTTGTAAAGCTCCTCCAGACATTTGCTGTGAAATAAACTGAACAGAACAGAGTATCAACAAACTGATCACATTTATCTTCTCTTTCTTCATGGAGTTTGCGTTCTCCGTGTTCATGTGTGGATTCTCTCCAGGTACTCCGGCTTCTTCCAGGTGTAGAAAAATAATCAGGCTCTTTAGATTCCAACTATTTCACTGATGATTAATAATCTACATTTAAGATACATGAGAACATTATTAAAGTAAATTGGCCTGTTCCAAAACTATTCCAATAATTAGCGACTTCAAACTATTTAAACTATTTCACTTGTGTGTTTTTTTTGTTTTTTTGGCATTATCAGAGTTTATTTTCCATGTAATGATCTGAAGGAATTCCTTTGTGTCTGGCTGTGACGGATCCTTGATGAGGCCGGTTGCTGTGACATTTCCTCTCTGTGTTGTTGTGCGGTTCTGGTTCTGGAGAGCGAAAACTGATCTGAGAGCAGCTGGTTGGTCTCTGCAGCCTCTGAGCAGCTGATGCTTCTCCTCAGTGTAAATATGTGGCTCTGTTTGGGAAACACAAGCCTCACCCTGCTGCAGCTGATTCACACTGCATGTCAGCTTTATGTTTTTGCACAAATCCACTAAGAAATGCTGTTTGGTTTAGGCTGGTGGTGCCGCGGTTCTGAGGTTCTGGAGGGCAGGGGGTTTGTTTTCGTTGGTTTTCAGCTTAGCAGCTGATTTCCACCTGTTGAGGGCGGGGCCAAGCGAGCTGCACCTGAACCTCATCATGCTGGCAGGATGTAAGGAGCTTCATGGAGCTTTGCTCATATTTCACTCTTGTTGCTCCTTCAAACCCACCTTGAACACCCAAAACCCCCCAGAACTCCTCAGAACTGATCCATAGCAAACAATATAACGCCATTTTTATCACCTCTTCCTCTTCACAGATTCCCTCAAAGAAACATCAACATATTTTATTTCATCCATCTAATATGACAGGAAATATTAAGACAGGGACGTTAACTCAGCGAGTTCAACTAATTACTAACAAAGATTTTAACAATTTATTTTTTACAAATCAGGGACTCTTTCGTTCGCTTGTGGCATAAATCTGACACAACGGCTTCATCCACTAAGAGCGACGAATGACGAGGTCGCTTCTCTTCTCTGGGAGTTAACTTCTGTTTCTGAACCATCTGATTGGACCCTGGAAAAGACTATAGTGTTCAAGTTGTGCTGAAGAAAGTTAGCCTATCAGCAAAGCTATGCTAGCCTAAACTAGCATCTCAATGCTAAATATGTAGCAGTTAATGCTAATGAATGATCAGGGCTTCCTAAAACCGGAAATCTGAATGTATTTAAGTGGAATTCAGTCTGAGCGGCGCAGTGTCACTGATGCCTTGCAGAAAAAAGGTTCTGGGTTTGAATCCCGACCCAATGACCCGTTTTGTAACAACAGGCAGATAAAACCAAGGATGATGATGGATGAGGTTATTTTGTCTTTACGCGAATATTTGTGTCAAACCAAAAATGTAAAAACACCAACCGTTCGCCAAAATCTGGTAAATCAAATTCACTGTAAAATCCAGAGTTTTTTCAGTTTCCACAGAGAGAATCTTGATTCGGACGTCGACCATCCCAGAAAATCACATTTCAGCCGTTTCTGCTGAGCTTTTGTAACTGTAATGCAGTTAATTACAGCATGGCTTTGCTCTGTGTCACTGACAAACACTCTGAGTCTGACAGAAAGCAATGCGGTTCAAACTAACAACGTGGTCACAAGGGCTCTGCCAGACACAAAGATACACTATCACTTTAAAAACATAGAAGAATGGATCATAAAATGGGTTTGGCCTGCAGACAGCAGCGTACAATAGAGGAGCGTAGTGATGACAGATGGCCTGTGGAAAAGCTGCAGTAGCAGGCTGTGAAGTGGCGACCGTCCAGAGTCTGGATGGTATCTCCAAAACTCCAGCTGCCAAAAACTGATGGATCGCCGAGCAAAAAATGTAAGTCTGGAAAAACGCAGATATGGAAATATTTTCATAGTTTTCTAATTTATCTGAATGCATTTTTTAATGAAAGGTCTTGTCAGTTAATTAATAAGATGAGTTATTTATAGATGTATAGAAGTTTATCTTATTGCAGGAGGTGAAGGAAATGAATCAGATCCCATGTTACTTGGTTAAATACTGACATCTGGTGGATGATGGCGGCTACTACAGGTTACAGCTTATGTGATTGGAGCTAACAGAGACACTAACAGGTCATGTATACATTTTATTAAATGTACCACAATCATAGTACCAGTGGGATGTTAAGATTTTGTCAATTGGTTCTAATAATATGAAACAACTTTATAAAATGGTTCATGATTAGACAAATAATTCAGCTTTACTCCATGAATTGTTGCTGTTTTATTAATTAATTAATTAATTAGTTTATTTATTTATTTATTTGTCCAATTGGGACAGTGTGCATTCATAAAAAAAATAACTCAACTCTATTCCATTGCAGACTATCCTGATTTCCAGAGTTTTTCCGCCTGCCAGATGGTTTAGCCTCTCAACAAACTGCAAGAATAATAAATTACTCGCTAAAATACATTTTTGAAAAGCTTGGTCTCAAGATAAAATGCATAAAATCACACACACTTTTTCCAGGCTTTTTCACATTAAATTTTCATTTTCACACTCTGGGGTCTCACTGTTCAAGGCTGCATTTTATTAAATGTCCAACCGATCCATATTCCACATGAATCTCTCACTCCATGAGTCTTTCTTATTTATGATCTGTGTTTTGGCACGATTTCTGTCCAGAGAATAAGAAACTGGAGGAATATGATGACACGTCTCAAACATAAATCAGAAACTCAGATGAAAACCTGAATGATAATCAAACCTCCCAGCTTATAGAAGAGCACTTTTCATCATTTTTAAATAATTTGAATCATTTCAAATCTTGCTCGTAATTATCAAATTAATTATTTAGTAGTAATAAAAATACAAATGTATTTTTAAAATTATAACTTATTCCATATTACTGATATGTATGATGAAATAATTTTACAAATAATAATAAATTATACATTTAATGAAATATTTTCCATTAAAAAATTAAAAACTCATTTGGTTATTAAATTATTAATGACTGAGATGCTTAACTTCAAGTTATCCTGTAAACATTATAAAAGCTGCAGTGATTCTGACATGCTGTGATCTGACAGCTGATTACCAGAACAACATGACAAAAATACATTAGATTTTATTGATGGGCGTTTTCTTCCTCTGCAAAGTGTTGAGGATCCAACTCATCTCACAATAACATCTTTATTTATTTTACATTTGGAAAAATCTTTTCTAGCATCTGATCTCTGAGTCTTGTTGGTTTTACAGAGTTAATGTGACTTTTTGTTCAGTTTTACAGCAGAAAATAAGAGAAGGAAAATAAAATGAGTTTTATATGTTTTTCCATGTTGGGTGCAGTAAGTATTGCTGACGATCTAATTTTTAGTTGGAGAGGAGAAGTTGTGCCAAATGGTGAACAAAGCGTCTCTCTGGTTCTGCAGATGTTTTTGATTCTGAGGCATCAAATAAGTTGAAATAATAACTAAGATTTCTCTTTATGAGGTTTTCAGCTTCATTTTTCTAATTATGGGCAAGAACTACCATGACTTAAGAAATTTAATTCAATTATGCTTTGATAAGCTGAAAAAAGACACAAAATATATTTAATTTGTTTTTATGTTCATCATTACTGTATTTACTATTTTGTGTATTTATTTGGTTTTTCCAGAATATTAATGTTTTTATTATTTGTCTGGTATTTTCTAATTTGTTTTTGTGTGCATTTCTAATTTATTGTAGCTATTATTATGTTTTATGTTGTTTGTTGCTTGTTTTAATTTCAATAAAGCATTTTGAAATTCAGTGTTTATTAAAACACTCACACCAGGAAGCAGAGGGTTCCAGGTGTGTGTAGCCTTAAGACACACACACACAGGTGAAACTCTAATTAACTCAGGTGTGTTTGTTAACCTATCAGAGGTTTGTGGAAGAAAAAAGGTTTGATCTGAGTCAAACAGTCTGATGCTGGATGGAAACTTCTGGATTCAAAGAAAGTTACAAAAAAAAAAACTTGCTAAATTTTTTGGCTTTTTGTTGATTCTAACTGACCTGGAAGGAGAAAAGTTTCATCTGATTTAACTCCAGACAAATTTTTTCTAAACCTGCATATGTAAACTTTTGGTTCCAGCTTTTTATTTGTAAAACATATTTGGGTAATTTGGTAAATGGGTTGAATTTAAAGATCTGTAGTTAAATACATTACACTAGACCAAAAATGTTAAACCTATGAATCATTTTCCTCCAACTTCACATACATACACATTTTGTGTTGGTCTGTCTCATAAAATTCCCTTAAAGGCTCAGGATACTTTTCCAAGACTTTCTTGAGTTTCTTACATGCAAACAGCAGCTGAAAGTAACATTTTAGTGACACTTTTGTCTTTCTTTTTTACTACAGGATGTTAAATACAACATTAATTTCTTATCCAGAGGAAAAGGAAAGTGTGGCACAAAAGTTACCAAAATAAACCAGAAGCAGGTTTGAACCTGAAACCATCTTAGAGTTAAAATGCAGCTGCAGAAACACAAAACAGAGAGAAATGAGAAATCAGATGTTCTGGGGAGGGAAGAGAGAGAATCTGAGGACAGCAGTGAAGAAAGTTTACTGGACGGTGAAACACGGAGCTGCTGGACTGGAGCTGCAGAGACAAACCAAACCATGAGACACAGAGACACATCATGAAATAAAACCAGGAGATTCATAAAGCAGAGGACACGGAGTCTTCACCAAGACAAACTTCAGCCTGGTTTCATCCTCAGTTAGATATGGTTGCCATGGTTTCCTGGAGAATAATGATGTTTGGACTTTTCTACTGCTTCATCAGGACCGGAGTCACCAAGTTGCAGACGAAAGGTAGGATGGATTGTTGCTCAGCTATCAATAATAGCGAAAAATGTATGTCGTTCTAAATTTTATAACTAATTTTATGTCTTTTAATTAAAATATATATATGGATATATATTATTGTTTTTTCCTTATGCAGTAAACTTTGCAGTTTGAGGTTTCCTCTTTAAGAAATTAAAAACTTTCTCAGAATAAACAACAACAAAACTGGATCAGGTTAAGAACCGATTATATAATTTTCTATTAGATATCAGAGCCTCTAATCAATGTTTTGATTTTATGTAGCTGAATATTTGTTTAGAGTAGATTCCTTTTTGCTGCTGAATGATTATGTAAACAGATACATGAACTCAAAGATTATAGTTTTGAACCTGGTCAGGTTGGAGCAAAGTGTTTTTCTGTCCAGAGTTTCTCTGACCATTCATGGAGCTTCTTCAGAAATGTGGACGCTGACATTAGCGTTAGCTGCTACTGTTAATTCTACATTAGCATTAGCGTCTCTGCTGCTGCTACATGTTTAGCATTGAGATGCAATTTTAAGCTTGAACACTGTTGCTGATAGGCTAACTGATTTTAGCACAACTTTAGCACAACAATAGTTGAATTAACCCTCGGAGGGCCAAGAGGAGCGGCTCTGTCGTCCTTGCTGTTGTTAGCACTTGTGCGTCAGTTTTACAGGCGGCATGGAAACACGCAAATACAAAAGTTCCAGCCGGAACTTAAGTATGTAAACGGGGAAAAGGTTGATTAATCGTGGTCGAATGCTTACAGTGTAAAAATTGATGTAATTAATTAATCAAAATGAAAGCTCCAGTGCTAGTCAATAGTGATGTGAGTAATGCACCAAAGCCACGAACAAAAACTGTAACTGATGGGACATAAAATGTTATGAAGGGAAGTCAGTCAGTAAATCCTGGTGAATTTTCAGCTGCTGAACATCTGAGTTCAGTCTGCGGCTCTGGGACCTTCTGACGTTTTCCACATAATCGCCTGCAGCCAGGCGTGGCGGCCAGGCGTGTGACGGTGCCCACCATTTAGAGAGATTTATGAGCGCCATTCCAGTTTATGATCTTCATCATGGTTGCTTATATTTTATTTTAAAGTATGCTTCACAGCAGGAAAGCCAGAAAACAACATGGATCCAAAACTGTTTCAGTTTCTTTCTTCATCCTCCAAATATAAAAGCCTTGAACTCAACAACCTTTTAAACATATGGCAACATAAAGTCTTTTCTTCATCACTGTGAATAATAAGTAGCAAAAGTTTTAATGACTCTTAAAAATACAATATATTTTGACTCATGATGAACCAGGTGTCGAGCTCAGACTCCAAAATTCAAACTTTTACTGCTGAGCCAGTGTAAGAGGCAGTTTGGGACTCTGGAAATTGACATTTTTGATTCATATCTGTTAATTCAGACGAGATGATAACAGGAAGGCTGAGCGGATCGTGTTAGGTGATTTTTAAAGTTGGACCAAAATGCAGACAGGAGTTTGATGATCAATGCTTAAGGTTTAATAATGAAAACAGCAACATTACAGGAGATGCATGAGCAGAACAGCTTCTACCTAAATATTTAACCAACACGCAAACCAGGAAGTGAACTACCAAAATAAAAGCTGGGTCCAAGTGGCTAAACATTTATGAACCACTACAGGAAACAAGTGTTTAAATAAAAGTTATGTAAAGGAGAAAACTGATTAAAAAAAAGAGTCGACTTCTTCATCAGAATATTAATGCTGTTCACTCTTTCTTATCCTTGTTGAGCTTAGATTAATTAAGGTTATTATAAACAAAGTGATCCATTCCAAAATCAGTTTTGAATCCTGTGCCAAATTATTTAATCAAATTTATTGATCTTTTCTGAAACTTTGCTTTGCATTTTATAAAATGTGAAGAACCACAGCAGCATATTGGCTCCTCTTATTTTAAACTAAAGGATTAAATCTTGAATCGTTTCCGTTCTGCACACATCCTGTTGTGATCGTTGTGCAACATAAAGCCGGGGAAACTAAAACCATACGTTGCATGTTGAAGTCATTCGGACTGTGTAATATTTTCCATGTGTTGCTCCTCCTTTGATTCTCCTTCTACCTTTGAGGTTTAGTGTCTGCAGACAGAATTTGTCTGTAAGGTCAGAGGTCAGAGTTTGAAGCTCATGCCGTGCAGCAGAGCAGAAACCCTCTATTAAAGATGAAGTCGTTTTTTCATTTGACACAAAGATTTACCCGCTTCTGAGTTTACAGCATTATCCTGAACATGTGCATAAAGAAGTAAAGTTGATAGTGAAGCTAAGCTTATTTAAATCATTCTTATGCCTGTTTTTTTTTTTTTATTTTAATTTTTATATTTGCACAAAGTCCTGTTTCCTGCTGCAGCCAAAGTGAAAAGAGGATCTTCAGCAGCTGGAAATCCAACGTTCTACAAAACCATGAATGATGTCCATTTGTTATATGAGGTGAATAAAATAAATGTGACCCAGAAGTATCTTTGAATGTGCATTTGTTGTATTTTTGCCCATTCTTCTCTTTGTGTAACAGATCCTGATGGCTGGTGGACATTTTGAGCCCAGTGGGGAGTTTTCTGTCGACGATGCTGAACTTTCTTCGCTCCGTCAGACCAGAAATCTGAACCTCATCTGTGAGGAAATCGTTCCCAAGAAGCTAACAGAAGTGTTTGGGCTCATAGCTGAGCTGTCAGAGCACAGCGCTTCGCTGCATCAGGAGGATTTTGAGCGAATCTTGATGACTTTGGTGTACACAACCCAGAAGATGATCAGCGCTGCTTCTGTTCACCAAAGAGAAATGTGGGGAGAATCTTTTGTTGGTTTATACAAAGCTATAAAAAGAGACCTGGCACAGACAAACTGATCACGTTTTGGGTTCAAAGTTTAAGTTTAATGTACATGACTTTAAAAAGTCATTATTAGATGTTGCAACTGAAAGAAATGAGAATCAGAAATGAACTGAACAGAAATCAAAATGAAGAAATTACTGAAATATTCTCAGCAAAAGACGATTCGACTGAAATCCCATATTTACATAATATTTACAACGGATATTTGATTTACTAGCACCTGCATGTAACTGACATCTGAGACTGAAAACAGAACAACTTTAAATGAGTCACAACAAAACAGACTGAAAATGATATAAAATACGAGTGAAAAATATCTGAAAACTTTAGTAAGGGTGTCTATGTTGGATTCATTTTAATCTCTTGTCATTAAAGATCCACTGTAAATAATAAATCATCTTGGATTTCAAAGCAAAGCACCACTGCATTAAATATTTTTCCAAAAATGTATCCAGCAGCAGCAGATCAGCAGACACGTTTCTGAATTCACCGCTTTAAAAATGAATGGAGCAGTCCAAACATGCTGTGAAAAGAAAAATGAATTATTATGTAATAAGATCCAAACACTGTTGCTACAGTACACCGTCTCTGACATGTTACAGAATCTGAGCTGCCTCTGGTGGTGTTGTGTTTGGAAAATCCCAAATGATGGCACCGTGACATGAAACCGTGGCTCACAACCCAACTCCGATCATGATCTGGCCCGGGTCTGGAGTTCCCAGCGGCTGCTTGGGATCCAGGGAGCTGGACAGGCCCGGCGGGCAGAACGGGACGTAGCGCAGCCAGGAGAACGAGGACAGGTAGGAGGTCAGGCCAAATGGGAGGTTGTAAACCTCTCCGGTCTCCAGAGTTTCACACGAATCGTCTTCATGAGCTTTGTTCCAGGCCAGGATGCCGCGCTCCTGCTTCGATCCTGCAGGAAACAAAGAAAACACAGTCAAAGTTTCTAAAAACACAGCAAGAGCCGTTTCATTTAGAACAACATCTTCTTATGAAAACATTTTGTGGCCCCCCCACTGCCTTCAGCCCTGGGCAGAAAGCCCTACTACGTCACTGGGGATGTGTTGATGTGTGAGAGCACCTGGGACGGTGTTGTCCAACACGAAGCCGAAGAAACCGCCAACAAACATGCTGGTTGTCAGAAGAACCTGCAGCATCTGGTCGAACTCTACCACACCTGGAAACGACGGTTTGATGCATTTTAAAAGTTAATTAACAAAGTAACACAAACTGCTGATGTACCTGTAGCAATAGCTTTGGGATTCTTTAATATCCAGTTGGGAATGACCAAACCAGAGAACATGGAGAAGCCAAAAATGAAGATATTTCTGGATGAATTCATGTCTGCGTACTGAAAATATGGGCAGAAATCTTCCAGTCAGAACAGGATGGGAAATCTTTTAGAAGCTTTCAGGAAACTTTCCTGTTTTAGTTTAAGGTGTTTACCTGCAAATTAGAGACTCCTGCTGCACAGATGACACCAAACATGACCATGAACATGCCTCCAATCACCGGAGACGGGATGGTTGCAAATACAGCACCCATTTTACCAAGTATCCCCATGGCAACCATGAACACCCCGCTGGCCACTATGACCACACGGCTCCCGACCTGCAAAGTCAGGAGATCCTGCTGAAGTGTTTGCTATTTCAATCTGATGTGATCCCATGGAGAAGGCTGTTACCTTGGTGATCCCGAGCGCGCCGACGTTCTCGCTGTAGGAAGTGGTTCCGTTTCCGGTTCCCCACGCTCCAGCCAGCAGGCAGCCGATTCCCTCGATGCCTATGCCGCGGTTAATGGCGTGTCTCGGTGGCGGCGGCGCTCCTGATAATCTTGCGCATGCATGATAATCCCCAACAGACTCGATCATGGAGGAGATCACCCCGGCCAGGATCCCCACCACGCCGGCCAGACTCACTGTGGGCTTCCCCCACTGTCCTGGGTTTGGGTTAAAGCAAAATGAACTATGAGTAAATGATCTCATAAACATCTTAAATATATTCTGTTTGATTATCTGCAGACTTAAACACTAAACTAGCACCTTTAACAAAGACTTCCATGTTTTATGAACAGTTTTTAATCAAAATAGCCTTTACTGCTTATGGTAAATGTGAATAATACACATTAATCAAAAGGAAATGTAAAACAATACAAATTGATTGCATAAATTTGGACATCTTTTTAAATAATTTTTTAATATTCCTGAGATTTTCTATCACATCTAATATTGAACTTTGACTAGGCCAATTCAAAACTGTAATTTCCACCAAGAAACAGAAAATGTGAAGACTGATCATGTTTTTTTCCATTTGAAGAGAAATAACCCATGTTATTGTGCTGCCATCCTCATATTTCATTATATACTGACCTTCACCTTGGAGTTTCCTCATGTGTATATTTAGTTTATAAAACTGTTAGCTGATGGAATTGTAGCCCAAATTCCAAATCAGGTTTCATCCGAGCACTAGGAGGTGTTAGGAGATTAAATCTGTGCCTGAATGTTTTATTTGAAATTCAAGGCCTCAGTATTGCAGCCATATTTAGTCCTGACATAAAAGATTGTTGATGCCTGAAAGTCATATTTTCACCATGTTACTCATTTATTTATAATTATTATAGTTTCAAGCTAAATATTTAGTTTGAAGTTAGATGTCTAGTTTACGACATAAATATTTTAACTTCAAATTAAATACTTAGCTAACATGTAAATTGACTAGGCGGAAGTTGACTACCCAAATAAAAGCCGGTGACGGTTATAACTCTCACCTCTTCAGTGTTTCCTTTCCCGCAGTTTCCCGCAGTTCCAGCTGGACGAACCGTTTTAACAGCAGGACTGACGTTTACCGATGGATGTACAGCAACAGCGACCGCTTACTAATTCTCAGGAGTTTACAAGGAGACCGTAAGACCCAGCTTTTGTTTTTAGCAGTCCACTTCCGGCTAGGGGCAAGCTAGCATTAGCATGTCAGCTAACTATTTAGCTCTGAGCTCTAAGCTAAATATTTATTTTGCAGATGTAACATTTGGTTTTAAACCAAATGAATTATTTATTCATTTCTATAATATGAATAAATAATATAGTGACAATGAATCCCGTTTTGGTCTCATAATAGCGGAATATCCAGATAATTACTGTTCATTTTTCTGTCCCATCTTTTTATAACTTTTGGAGAAACGTCCAGTTTTTATGACGTCACTGTTTTCCTAGCTCGTCTCCAGTTGATGCTTTTTGCGTACAGTTATATTCAGAATTAAAGTAATGCATTTGAATAAGGCTTGTTTGCCAGATTTTGGGAGTGTATTAGTTTAACCAGACTGTTGCAGCTTTTTAATATTTGCATTACATCCTCTAACAAATTTGTTAGTTTTTACATGAATTGTATGATATAAATGATGCATTATTTTGTGAAAAAAAATGTGAAATGCTGTAAAGGCCTCCATTTTCTTTTTTGCAGTCGCACAAATCTCCTCCGGCTTTAAGTAGACGTATCTCCATTTTTCATGACTTGGAGACATATTGGGACTCTGAAAAATCAGATATAATCTTAATGTCTGATTCTGCAGCATCTTACCTGGGTATGGGAAGGTAAACCAGGGAGCTTGGCTGATTACTTCTCCTTTTAGGTCTGTGCGTGCGAGGTAACCGTACTGCCCTGGGTCAGTAGGAAGAACGTTATACGCCGTCAAGATGTAACAAATGAGCCAAGAAACTGTGATTCCCAACAAGACCTGAGAATTGAAATGGGCAACAACAAAAAACAATCACAATTTACTCTATTTATAAAACATAAATCACCTTTTCAGTTACATACAGGGAGAATTTGAAAGATGTAGACTCGAGAAGTGTGAAGCTTTTTATCCTTGCTGTATGTAGGAAAGGGCATGGCTATGTTACGGAGGTACTGAGAAAACAGGATGATCAGGGCTGTGGTCCTGTCAGAGGCAGACAGAAGGAAAATTAGTCTGAAATTTAAACATGAGATGGAGAAAACAGATTCTGAACAGAAAACTGTAACAGTCTTTCTTCACATAATGATTATCATTAAGGATAAGGCATTAACATTTTTTAATCTTGTTGAATTTGAAAAAGAACCAGATTTAGAAAAACAAATTTCCTCGTAGACATCAACACTGTTTGGTGTTTTTGTGTGTGTGTGTGTGTGTAAAAATATAAAATAGTCCAAAGAATTACATTGAAGAGATGCCCCAGTGGTTTCCAGCGCTGCTCCCAGCTGAATCAAACAGCGACAGACCAATAAGAGCGATAGTGGGAGCAATGGTGAGAGGTCCAATGAAGCGCATGAAGAGGCCGATGAGGCCAGAAAATCCAACAAACACCTGAAAGATGGAGCCCACAATAATGGAGCCCTGCAGCTAGAGGCAGAAACATCACAACTATTAGGCATCAGTTATTATATTCATTCAGTTAAAACAAACAACAGAAACTTAATTTTAAAAAGGAGGAAAACAATCTGATGTTTTATTTTCTAAGAATAAAATATTCTAAATGTGTAATTCACTTTGGTCTTTGTTTTTGTAATACTCTTGTCTGCCACAAGAGGGAGTGTCGTGAACCTGCACTAAGACTTGAAACACAACAGTCCCCCACCTCGTTATTTAAGACATTTTGTTAGGATATTTTTAGTCTATAAATATATGTAAAATGATTATAAGCTAAATATAATTTGGTAGTTTTTATTTCTATCTGACAGCACATTGGCTGGTTATTGCTGAAACTAAAACCCTAAAAAAGCATAAAATAATCACAATGACGAAAGTACAACAAAAAACAAAACAAGGATTTCAACACTTTAATGAAAAATTATAATTTCTTGAGACTGAGAAAACAGCCAAAGTTTTATTATATATTTAGCTTGCTCGTTAAACTTGTTTAGTTTGGAGCTAAATATTAATTCCAACTTGAATATTTAGCAAGGTGCTAAATATTTTGTGGTTAAAGTGCATATTTACCTTGCTGGCTAATTAATTAGATATCTAAATATTTAACCAGCAAGATAAATATGTATGTTTTTGGAGCTATAAATATTTCACCTCAAACTAATAATGTAGCTTGCTCACTGGAGCTAAATGGGATGTAAAGTTTGAAAACTGTGACATTTAGAAATGCATGAATAACAGTGAAAATGTGACTTTTCACTGTTTTTTTTTTGTTTGTTTTTTTTTTATGACAGGCTAAATAACTCAAATATTGCTGTTAATCTTTGAGTTCCAAACATCACAACATCGTCACTGAGGCATGCTGATAAAACCCTGAGCATTTCTATGCACATGGTTTCTGCTAAGCCCAATTTATTTTTCAGAACAGTACAAAAAGTGTTTGGTTTCTCTCTGTTTGTTAAATTTGGAGGTAAAACCTGGTGGAGTCATGTGACCAGCTGTTAGTTTAATTCAATTCAATTAAAAAACACTGTGTTGATCCCAGAGGGAAATTAAACAGGAGATCCAACCTGTGCTTTAAATGGTTAAATGCTCACAGTTTACTTACAGCTCTCATCCGACTTTGCCACACTTCTATGAACTCTGTGGACGAAGTGTTGACTGAGCTGGCGTTTTGGGTCCAGGCAGGACACCTAAACTCTGGCATGGACAGCATCGCCATGGAGGGAGCCAGCAGCGTGAACGTGCCGCCTTGAAGAATGGGCAGCCTGGAGGCAAAGACGGCTGAGTCATTAACGGACTGGTAGGCAAAATGCTCCTAATATCTGAGATCATTTAGATTTATTCATAAACAGGAAATTTAAACCTACAGTCTCCATCTGGTGCTTATGAACAGTTGATTCAAGTCATGTGAAGCTAGAGAGTGACTCTCCTATTAGACACACAGACTCGAGGTTAAGTAGTTTAAAGCAATCAGCTGCTAATGATTGTCTGTGCTGCTCACTATCTGTTATACACATCACATCAGACTTTCCAGTGAAGCACATAAATCAGCATCGTTCAGGAAGTTATTGGAGGAGAAAATGGCTGCAGACGTTTGCTTTGGGAAAAAAAAAACTTGAACTTGTTGAAGGTGATGTTTTCCTGCCAGCTCATGCCTGAATGTTTAGGAAAGGACAAGAAAGCATCAGTGGTGCTAAGCCAGGAGAATGCCGGTTTTAGCAGAAACCAGATTCCGAACATAATGAGATGGAAATTCCTTGACTAATCCAGCTGTGACGACAGGATTCAGGAAGGCTGAGCTGCAGCGCTCAGAGCTGAAATCACATTTTAAATCTGTGGTTTTCAAAGACAAAAACAGCTTTTACACCAGGTTTAATATCACCTTAACTCAGCATAACTAACACAGGATCCTCACTTCTGTTTACAGAGCATGTAAAGGTAAAAGATTTCTCCAGTTTTTGCTTTTCTAGCACAATGAAATGTTTCAGCTCATCAAACACATTTGGAAATACAAAAAGCTGGTTTCAGAAAAAAATGTCTAAACCACTCAGATGATGTGTGGATCAGTATTGGATCAGTAATCCCTCCTGAAGCTGATAACTGGTTGTTTAGGTTCTTTGTTCTGCTGCTGCGTTTGAGTTTAAAGCAACAAACTGATAACTGGATGTTTTGCTTCAGGATTTTATGCAAGAGGGCAGAATTTATGGCTCCAGCAACAACAGCAAGCTGTTCAGATGTAAAAGCAGCAAAGCAGTCCCAGGCCATGACACTGCCACTGCCATGTTTGGCTATAGGTGTGATGTTCTGTTTCTGGGAAGCGTAAAGCTTACAAAATTTCTCAAAAAAGTTTGTAAGCTTGCTTGAGGTTTTTTTTTTTTTTTTTTTTTTTTTTTTGACTTTTTGACTTTGTGAACAACAACAAAAAAAGAGTTAATGCGCTGAACGGGAGATGGAAACATAAAGGAACATTTTCTTTTCCTTATTTTCCAGAGCTGAAGCTGTCACCTGAGGAATCTGGGTAGAAAATATTTACAGACAGACATTTTTTTTTGTCTTAAATGCAAAATGTTTCTCAATTTTGTACAATTTTGGCTTAATTACTGCTCTGACTGTGTTGTTCTTTCAACAAAAGGCCTTTTTTGTAGTGCCGAAACTTCAGTTAGCGATTCATTGATGACTGCGTTAGTTAACAATTATTTCAATAATCAATCATAAGTTTTAAAAAATGTGAATCTTAAAAGGGTAAAACTGCTTGTCAAAATGTACAAAAAGTCGTAAAGCGCTAATTTGTTTTTCTTCAAATGCTGAAAAGACTCAGACCTGAAATGGAGATGATTGGTTGATTCCATTTTGATTCACTTTCCTGTTGAACTGCTGTGTTTAATCAACATCAACCAATAAAATCAGTCGCAGGCAGTAAATCAATGCTAATAGTCCAGCAGGAAATCAGATCCTTCTCATATCAGTTCCCACCTGATGCCAAAGGTGACCTGCAGCAAGGTGCAGACTCCAGACACCAAGAAGATGGTGCTGATGAGGTAGCTCTGTGTGAGGCCGTCATGCTGCAGACACAGACCCTGCGACAGGATGAGGGGGATGGCGATGATGCCGCCAAAGGCAGTCAAACAGTGCTACAGGAACACAGGAGGGACATTTAAAATTAAGCATGGAGGATAAAACAGTTTGACTTTTAATGCACGACTTCATTTAGTACTGAAACGATGAATCAATTTGTGAAATGTAACTAATTTAGTATCGATTAATTGCTAACTGGAGTACAGACTATAGAAATTATCATTTGGTGAAAGAACAACACATTAAGAGCAGTAATAAGTCTAAACTGTGCAAAAATATGTACATTTTGTTTTTAAGATATTAAAAAATACTACGCAGAACTTCTCAGTTTTAGCTTCACCTGGTTCAAATTCTGAAAAAAAAAATCCTCTTCAGTAACTTTGGATCCGTTTTGATCACCAGATCATCCCAACACTGTTCTGAACTTTTCATCTTTTTAGCTGCAGATGCCTCCTTTACTTCACTACTGCTGAGTTTTATTAAATAAAATGTTTATTTTCTTATTTTAAAAATTATTTGCATCTTTCAATGCATTTATAAAAAAACTTAAAGGGTTAAATGAAAACTGCAGAATGTGGTAAAAAAAAATGTGTCTGATTAATCAATTTATTATCAGAATATTCTACTACTAAAATAATTGTTAGTTGCAGCTCTAAACGTACTGAAACATAAACTAAGAACCTGATGACTGAAACAAATCTTGTTTATGATGTTATGTAACTCTGGACTCCATGTGGCATGAGAACTAACGGCTTTTAAAGCTTTTCCTGACAAACCTGAGCGCCTAAGAGGATGGAAAGGTACCAGGGCGGGACATCTGTCACACAGTAAGCCAGTTTGTTTGTGTCTTCATCGATAGACGAGTCCAGATCTTCTCCTTTTTCTGATAGATCACAGAAACGTCCTTCCAGCTTCAGTTCCACAGACAGACACAGGAAGACGTGAGAAAAGAGGCAGAAGGTTTTACATCTTCATAAATTATTACAGAAAATTTAAATCAAAAGTTTCTTCTTTTTGACAGAAATTCATTTTTTCATTTGTTTAGACCCGAGGCGGTGAAGTAACAAAGAACCTGTAGAACTTGGGTCCTACAAATTCAATGAGGGGATAAAAGTACTTTGGCTTTTACTTCCATCTTTAAGGCAGAAAGATGGTAATTTACAAATTGATTTTTGTATTTTCTTCAGTTCCAGCTGTTGACAGCATGTAAAGTTAATTAAGTAGAAAAGACAAGAAAAAATCCCAACCCAACATGTTTAACTAGATCTAATAAGTAAAGAAGTTCATCCCCAGATTTTCAGATGTGTAATTTTTAGTAAAACTTATTCTTATCAAACAAAAACTGAGCATTAAACTCACCGCAAAGGCATAGTTGTCGAGTCCATTGCTTTCCTTCTCTGAGGTCATGTCAGCTTCAACCTGCTGCTTCAGGTTTAGTTTCCTGAACTTTGAGAAGAAACAGACACGAAAGAAGAGAAAGCCAAACAAAAGAAGCAGGCGGGAGGCAGCAGCCTGCTGAGAAAAAGCAAATTTCAGACATGGGACTGCAGCTCGTGCTGATTGTAATAGGTCCAACCGAGCGCTCATGTGAACCGAATTACAACAGAAGCAGCAGCTGACCAACCAGCTTCTGGCAGGCTGGAGATCTCCTGTCCTTTTCACTGTAAAACAAAACCTCATAAGAAGAAGCCTTTGAGGCCAGAACCTCTGCAGCCCGGCTCCTGTTTTCACCTTCTTTCGGGATTATTGCTGCTTTTGTGGTTAACTTTGTTCCACTTTGAGTAAATCTTGTTTTTAGCATTTTGTATGTGTTGGTGGTGAGCTTTCCTCAAACTGCTCCAGTTTACTTCTAATTTTAACAACAAATATTTGTGTTTGTGACTATCACGTGCTGACGAAGTATCACACAACACAAGGCTGTTATTCATGAGCCGCTCGAAGCCATAACTTCATTTCCCAATTTATCGTACCTCTCCATTTCCCTCCAAATGCCATTAGCTTCAATTACATTATTAGTGTAAATTGAGAGTTTGATAGCAGCCCACAGCTACCTAGTTAAAGTCCAGAAAGAAGAAAGTTACTGTGACACTTCTGGAATGGAAATCTGCAGTTCTCAATACTGAAAATGATTATCTCACCTCTTAAGACTGACTGCTTGAAGACACTTATGTGCATAAAACAGAAATAAACTGTGTGTATGTAGCAAATAGTATAAACTTGAAGTCTATAATATAAGGTGCTATTGATTCAGAAATACATCTTTATGGAGCAGAGATGTGAAAAAACAACTAATTTTCTTCTTTGGTTTCATTAAAGTTGTAAAAAGTTGCAGATAAAGCTGCCAAAATGCAGCTTTTTCTGTGTGTTTTTACTCATAGTTTTGTCTGGACATGATTGTCGACACCAATAGTTCTCCTGAACGATGACGACATGAACAGAAGCAACGCTGAGGTCGGCTTCGTTCGCATGCGACGCTTTTTCATCAACTGGAAACATTTGTGCTAAAACATGAACTAAACGATAACATTTATACTAATTTAAATTTAATATAGGAGTCACATTTAACCCTCTGACATTTCTGCACCACCACTATGAGTCTGATAACAAAGTGAACTCTGGGAATGATCGCAGCTCAGACATTAGCTGAGTTTGAATGTTCACAGAATACAATCATCAAGCTCAAAATGAATTCTGACATAACATGTTCTGCAATGCCCTGACTTATTGTATTGATGCTTCTGTCTTGTTCTCCACTGTGTTTTTTGTTTTGTTCCTGAATGTTTCTTATTTTAAAGTTACTGGGAGAAAAGATGAAAATCTGCAGCTAATAATCCTTCCAACATCAACCAAACAGAAAATCCCTTTCAGTTTGGTTGAACATCAGCTCAGTGCAGGCCTGACCTGGAGGATATTTTCTGGATTAACAGATTAATATTTGGATAGCAAAAGGTGCTTAGTAGGAGATTATTTTACAGGATTTAAAGGTGAAGCTAAAACTGCAACTTGAGTTTTGGGTAGAACAGATTTGCAGAAAAAGATTTCTTATTATTATTCTTAAATGCAAAGCATTTTTTCTTTTTTGCAGTTTTGGCTTCATTATTGCTTTGAGTGTGTTGTTTTTTCAGCAAATTATTTTCTTTCAAGCATGTATTATTGCATTATTATTATTTCAATAATCAACTAATCACAGTTAATGTGATTAATCATTTCAGTCTTAAAATATATCGGACGTATGTTGGGAAACAAAGAATACATATAAATTTGACACGTTTCCATAACCGGGCTAAATAAACGGCACATTGAGTTCATTTTACTGGCAGGAGAGAAAACTGTAAAACGATACATGAAGAAATGTTGGAACATTCAAGTGTGAAAAATCAAACGTTTTATCAGGGAGAAATTGAAACTAAAAGTTCAAATTGTATGGAAAATATGACACTTTTCTCTTTTTTTTTTGGTTGAGAATTTCATCTTATTTTGTAAAATGTTAAAACTCTTCAGGAAGCAGAACCTGATCTCATGTCATAATCACCAAATGAAATTCTACTGTTGAGGAGGAAATTTCTCCTTTATTTCTGCCTTTTCTGGTTGGGAAATGTCCCTTGTTGCCTCCCGTCCTGCCGGTCAGCAGCTATTGTTTTGGGATCTTGTGACGACCTCTCACAAGAATCCATTTGGTTTATTAATCCAGCTGAGTGATTTCCAACCAGGCGTGACGGGCTGAGCGTTCACATGCCCGGCCGGCCGCCGCTTCTAGATCCTTCTCTTTAAAGGAATCTCCTGCTTTTAGGCTCTTTTAAGGATTTAATGCAGGAATGGCAAAGAAAGAGTTAAATCAGCTGAACTCAGAAACAATGCAGGAAGTGTTCAGGCCCCAGCATGCAGTCAGACCTACAGGAGTCTCAAATGATAAAAACATTTTAAAGTCTCAACCCAGATCATAAATAAATATCCATATCATAAACTGGCTAATAGATTTTATTGACCAATTTGTTGCTTTAACTCTTTAGAGAAATTTAAACTTGCTGTTAACAATAATTATTATTTGTGTGGATGATATTGTTGTCTTCTGTTGTTTTTCTTCGCTGCTCATGACTCCACAGTCAGACCTGAATCACATTCTTAGGTCAACAAACAACCATAGAGAGTAATAAGAGTTCCAGTGATTATTAATCAAAGGCAGATAAGCAGCCTTTAGTTTACAGGAGCTCAGTGTTTCAGTAGATTTGCTGTTTTCTGGAAGTTTATTCCAGATTAGAGGAGCATAAATTATTTCTCCATTTTTGGTTCTGATTCTGGGAATCAGACCAGAACCAGAAATCTCGACGGGTCTGCAAGGTTTATACAACAACTGTTTTGTTTATTTTTATTTTTTCAGTCAGACCTGTGAAGACACTGTTGCAGTAATCAATGGGTTCAGAGTTACCTGGTGATACTATGTAGAACTGTGCATTATCTGTGTAGTTATGGTAACTAATCTGGTTATAATCTGAAGTAAAACACACATTTAAAATGATCCTTTGGAACACAAAATCCTTTTAGAAAAAGTCTTGCTGGTTCTTGGATAAACTGAATCTGTGTGGAAAGATTGAGAGGAGCTGCCTGCGCAGGCCACTAGAGGGAGACAAATTCCTCAATCAACGGTCTTTTTTACGTGATGAGATTCTCCTGAGTTTCTGAATGGAAGAGGAGAACAGAAGGTGCATCAAGGCCAAGGTGATAAACATTACCTACGCAGTAAACCAGGTGATAAGAAAGAGAAGCAAACGTGTTTAATAGTTGAATATTATCCAGGTTTCAGATCAGGTGTGTAGCTTGTTCATGATTTTTCTGCAGTTTCTTCTGCAGTGTAAGAAGTTCTGATTCCTCTGATTTGACAGTAATCTATACCAGTTCTGTCACTAATTGGTACATCCTGAATTTTAAGAGTTTCCTGGAAATATTCTGTTGTGCACTGATGCTCCACCTCCATGCTGACCATGTGATGCAGGTCAAACATAGACTGCCAGTGGAGGGAGGAAACCACATCGTCTTCCTCTGACTGAGCGAACACTGCAGAATCTGTTTACCTTCGCAGCTCCTGACACTGGAGACACACTGAGAAGATTTACCATCATTTTTTTTCTATAATGACAAGCCTGCTGGTGATGGGAGATAAACTGTTGGATATGTGGACAAAAGGAAAGCAAGAAAAACATTTCTGTGTGGATGAAGAGAGGGAATCACGGCAGCACAAACACATTTCCCATTCAATTGAAGAAATACTAAGAAGACCAATCAGAAAAGAGGAAAGAGTTTATCGAAACTGGTCTGTTATTAAAGAAAACACTGAGGTACATAACCAGCTCTCTTATACAGGTAAGGCTTTAAATCTACCATTAATTAACAGTTTGATTTAAAATGTAGCCAGAAATTAAGTTTTCCTGTTAAAACTTGTCACTGTTTATAGATTCCTCACAGAAAAATAATGAAGAATCTCCAAAATCCGCCACAGAAACCAAAAGTGAGTATTTATTAATTATCTGGGTCACAGAGACACCATTTATTTAACAAGCAAAGATATTTTAAGAAATTGTTCACCTGCAGGTCAGAAGAGGCAAAGACAAACCAGGGTGACGTTCACGCCGATCCAGGTTCAGGAGCTGGAGGCGGTTTTCCAGCAGACTCACTATCCAGACGTCAACACCAGAGACGAGTTGGCCGGCCGCCTGCAGCTGACGGAGGGACGAATACAGGTACAACACCTGCTGCTGGGGCTGCTGCTGAGGCTTCACCACCAAAACGACGCAAACAATTCCAAATAATGATATCGATATGCAAACAGTCATACTTAATAAATTATAACTTCCTTTCCCATGAGGCTCATTTATCACATTAACCTGCAGAAAATAACAACCTTTTAATTAATCCCATATTTCTCAATTAAGAAATATTTGCTGTTGGTCTGATTTAATAATAATGAGCCTTTATTTTCTGATAAAATGTAGCCAATGTCATTTAGAAATAAGAAATAAATTAAATAATCAAGTTAAGAGTAATATTGTAATTTTAAATGTTTACATTGGATGTAAGCAAAAATAATTTGCAGAAATAAAAACGTATAAATGTTAAGAAAACTAATCAGCAGAGGTGGACACCGCTAACTGAAAGGTTAGCTGTGCTAACACAAAGGCAATAACATTATATGGAAAATATTTTACTTTTCTTGGATTTCTCCTTGCTAATTGTTCCATATTGTCTGTAGGTTTCTTGTTTGAAATAAAGTTAATGGGTTTAAAGAAGATAGAAAGGAAGCTGCTGTATATATAGTCTTCATAATAAAAGCATAAATATAAATGACTAATTATTTGAAAAAATTCTTAAGAATCAATAACCAAAACGTCTCCACAGACGTCTAGATTTATTCCACTGAAAGTTTATGAAACTTTAAAATTTATCCAGAAAATTTAATTTCGGGGAAGCTAAGTCTGTTAAATGTTTTCATAGTTAGCAAAAGTGTTAAAGCGCTAAGCTAAAATTAGCTTAGCTAATAGCAAAGCTAAGATTAGCTCTGCTATTAGCGCACTAGCACAAATATGCCCTAGACTGCTAATCAAACATACTTTCATCCGAAATGCTTTAAAACCAAGTAATATTACAGATTGCTTAACTGAAGTAAAGTTGTAATAATTGTTGAATAATTCATGTTTTGGTAACAAAATGGAATTTTTTGAACTTAAATGCACAGTTTTTTTTTATGTTTTATGAAACCGGTCGTAAACGGCTTGTTGACCTTGACGGAGGCAATTCAGCGTCTCTTAAACTCTCGTCCTTTTAAAGCCTTTAGCTACACCTTTGCTACATTGTTTTGCAGATTTCATGTCCCAATAAAAATGAATTTTATTGTGCTTCAGATTTGGTTCCAGAACCGCCGAGCAAAGTGGAGAAAGTCAGAAACACTGAAGGAAGTGGAGGCGATGACCAGGCGGCGGATATGTTCAGCCACTCACCCTCTGATTTATTACGAGGTACTGAGACTCATTTTCCAGCCAGGTTGTTTTCAGGTTGCAAAATCTCTGGGAAATATTGTTTTCATTTTGTCTCTTCCAGAAGCCGCCCTTTGACCCGCTGCGCTGGCTGACCTGCTGGACACCTGAACCATCCAGGCTGTTTTTCAGATCCACTCCAACACAAGGCAGCACTCACAGCCACAGGACTGTCTGCTCCGACCTGTACTGGACGGAACGATAGCCCCTCTTAGTCTCTCACAACGTTCACAGTTTTAAAAATCTTTTTTATATAAAATGTAAAAAAAAACAACTGCAGAGTTTTGAACCAGGTTCTGTGAAATTTAGCCTTAATTCTCAGAATATCTCACATTGTGTAGTGCACATGCAACTAAAAATGTTTAGCATTTTCCAATAAACTGAATTTCTGAAATGAATTTTGCACTTTCTTTAAATTTTGCAGCTAAATCTGGGTACAGGTTAAGCTTTAAAGCAGCTGTGCTCTACATGTCCCTCACCAGAAACCGCTGTGTTGTTATGGAGAACAGCATTCAGCCTTTTTCATGACGCCACACTTCCTTGTGAAAGATAAGATAAACTCATGTCATGAAAAGTTCATCTGTTTGACTTTCTGACAACCTCTCCTTATCTTAATTTGGACTTGTAAGACGAGGTTATTCACAGGTCAGCTCAGTGATTTGGATTTGTCAAATCAGTCCAAAGGCAAAAATATCACCTGGTGGAATATCTTTACCATTAGGAGCTCACATGTTAACGCTGGAAAACTTCTGCTTCTTTAAAGCGTATTCTCTACAAATGCCCCTTTGTTTTAGAAAGTCAAGCTTAACAAAAGTTTCTGCTTGTGCAATAATATAAACAGTTCTTAATTCTGCTTTATGTAAATAATTGCAAGTCCTCAGACAGAAAGCAAAACACCGCCTTGCAGATCAATTCAACACCTGATTAGACGGAACCAGAACTGATTACAGGTTTATGAGAACGAATCAACTTTTCACCCCGGCCGTATCTTTTGTTTACTGCCTGAGTGAGAAATTTATTGCTGCTTCACAGAGTTAAAGAGGACAGAAATAGTTGGCAGGGAGCAGCACAAAAAACCTTGACCACTGTTGTGTAACTGCAAATGATCACAATGAAGGCTTTATAATTAATTAGTGAGAATTGTCAGACATCAAATCCTTTGAGTTTTTTTTAAAATAAAACATGTAGCTGTAGAAATTATTTTATAGTTTCTCATATTTTATCAGACTTTGCCATTTTTTACAGTGCCAGTCCTGTTTCCTTTTTTATCATTTTCTGTAAAGTACTTTGACACCAGAGTGAGAAACAGCAGAAACTTTTCACCTGAACTGAAGAAAACTCAAAAAAACAGAAAAAAAAGTCCTCAAATGCACCACACCTAAAATCTCCTTTGTGTAGGTAAAAGGGAGGACCAAGGTCAGCTGCCTGCAAGGCAAGAGATAACAAATAGTTAGTGCACCCCCGCTATGGGAACAGGATGAGACGCCAGGTAAAGGGCAGTTTTTAGATGATGACTTCATTTATTAGCTGCTGAATCTAAACCAAACTGGCTTGTGAGAAAATATAACCTGTTATTAACTGGGATTCATCATATTTTTTTATTTCAACTGTCACTAGTTACATTTATATGAGTCACTTTGTGGAGAAGGGGTGTGAATACTTTAGGGCTGCCAGACACAGTATGTTATGTCTTAAAGTAACCAAAAGGTGGCGCCATTCAACCCATGAATAGGCAGAAATGACACCTTCCGTTTAGTTGAGTGTCATCAACACTGATCTTGTTTTATGAAGGTTTCATTAGTCACAGTTATTCATTCTTGATACTATAGAGCAGCTAACATGTTGTGATTTCCTTCCCGGATATTTCCTGTCCTCTGCTTCCTCTCAGAGGAGGAAGAGGAGGAAGAGGAGGGCGGACCCTCAGCATCCTCCAGCCTCCGCCCGCCGCTCTGGCTCTGCCTCCATCCGACACGGCGCTGGATCAGACCTGCAGGGGGTGGGGGGCAGAAAAACACACTGCGGAAAGAGGGCGATGGCCGCCGGAGGAGGATGCGGGGAATCGGTGGATCAGTACCGGGCCGAGGTGGAGAGGCTCACGCAGGAGCTGGCCGAGGCCAACCGGGAGAAGATCCGGGCTGCGGAGTGCGGGCTGGCCGTCCTGGAGGAGAACCAGGCGCTGAAGCAGAAATATGCAGAGCTGGAAACCGACCAGGAGACCCTCCGGAAGGAGCTGGAGCAGCTGCAGGAGGTAAGGCTCCGGAGCGGGAGCGTTTGGAGCGCAGTGCGGTCAGCTGCTGCTGGGAAACTTGTGAGCGAATCATCTGGGAGGGTCTGACATTCAGCAAGGGAAAAATAATTGGGCTGCTTATCTAATCTGATCTAATCTATGAGTGGAAACTGGAAATCCTTCCAACTGAACGGAGATTTAAAAAATATTGGAAGCTGATAGTTTATAAGCTGCACAGTCTGAAGCCTGCAGGCCTAGTTCAAACCCAAACTCCCAATAAATAATACATCCTGTAGGAATCTGGACCTCTGCTGGGATCGCTCATCTTAATATCTACACTTTTAAAGTAATTTGACAGATTTCACAGGCACATTTATTAAACTGTGGCTGATAAAACCAAAACATGAGAACATGTCAAATCCAATAAATCAGAATCTGTCATCCCAAAGTGGCTGAAGAGGTTCTGCTGGACTGATTATACATTTGGTCCATTTGCATCATGGATCTCTACAGCAATGAGACGCTGATGCTCAAGGTTATGGAGAACCAATAAGGCCAATAAACCTTCTGCATGTTTGTCTCCTCCAGATCTGAACATCTTCTGACCACCATGTTTAAGCAGCTTCCATGTCCCCACAGCATGATGCTGCCACCATCAGTGTTAGTTAGCTTTAGTGCTCATTATAGCATCTGTGTCTTAAAGGGCCAGTATTATGTGTTTTCCAGGTGTTTTATAACACAATCAGGTAATTTGTAATAAAAATGCTGCGTATGAAACATCACTTCACTTCACTTTGCAATTTAATGCCTTGAAATTGGGCCTCTGTCTCTTTAAGAAGCTGCTGCTCTTTCTGACATGTCGTCACTACAGTGTTCGTCCATTATGCCATTTATAACTGTTCTTAGGAGCATTAGGCTGAGACTGGTTCATATGATCAAGTCAGAAATTTTAATCTTACCCTTAGTTTAGGTAAGACTAAAACTAAAACTAGTTTTAATCTTAAAACTTAGCCAGGTTGTAACATATGGGGGCTCGTCTGGGATTTGAACCTTCTTGTATCTGTTATTGTCCTTAATATTTAAGAATAAAATCAGATTTTATGTTTTCCTCATACATCAGAAACATTTTCTTCTTTCAGTCAAATTTGAATCTTTTTTGACCTTTGCTTACTTGGAGTAAGACGACAGAGAGCAGGTGATTAGCAGCCATGTTTATTGGTCCCAGACGGTTCTTCTTTATGGTTACATGCTGAGCGCTGAAGGATGAAGACATTAAATATGTATCTCTGAGCTTTTTCTGTGTGACATTCTTGCACAGCTGCCTCTCTGCATTAAAAAATCATGATGGCATCTTTTGCTCAGCCTGTGCAATATTTCAGGCAGCACTTAGCAGGTTACGTCATGCAGATGTCATCCTCCTGCTTGTAAAGTGAAGGTGAGGAGACAACCTGACTCACCGTCTGGCTAATATCTCATCATTTTGGATTATTGTTGTCTGGCTGACAGGAAGTTGAAGGGTGACCTGGTTACCAACAGAAAGTTGATTTAGTGAAACGCTATGATGAGATCGACCGTCGCTTTCTGTAGAGTTTCATATCATTCCCCCCTCCCTCACCTGTTGCTGTGTGGCGTCAGCTGGCTGAAAGAAAGCTTCTGGATTTTTCCTTCATCTCAAACAATGTTCCTGTTTTTTATGAAAAATACAGGAAAACACCACAGCCCTCGAGCACCGATTTAAATTTGACATTATGATTCTATAATACCTTTAGATATTGTATTTATGTTGATGTTTGCTCTCCATCATCCTGTCTTATTTTGTTAATGTATATTTCTTGCTTGAATTAAAGTTATTGGGGAAAGAGAGAGAGAAATGGAACTGCTGCCGCTCTTCAAAATAAGAGCGTGGTTATACACGGCTAACTGCTTGAAAGATTCTTAACAATCGATAACAAAACTTCTTCACAGATGTCAAAATTTATTTAACTTTTAAAAACAGCCAAGTAAATGTTAAAAATGTTGCAAAGTGCAGAACTTTAGAACCTTTACCGTCCAAAGAGCTTTTTCTGCAAACAATCGGCTTAAAGCCACAAAGCAACTTTATATTTTTGAATCTTAACCAATAAATGATGTTTTTTGTCATTTTTTAAAGAACATTTTGTTCTGCCTTTAGGTGCTAAAAATCAAGTAAAACTTAAACTTTTACACAAAGATCATGGATGCATTTATGCAACATTATGTAAAAGAAAAAAAAAAAGAACACATTTTCCAAAGTAAAAAATATAAATAAATATTAATGATGCTTTTGTTGTGGAAATTGAACTTAACTGAAAACTTTTAAAGGTTACATTTGTTGCTATATCTATATTTAAAATCATTATGTTACTTTAGGTAAAGTTCTGAAGAGCCAATGAGCCACTAGTGGCTCCGGAGCCTCAGGTTGAAGACCAATGATGTGTTTATTCTGTGTCTGAAAACATTCAATTATAATAAATAAGCTTATAAATAAATTATAAGTAATAATCAAGGTTAAATCTTGATTTACAGCTTTTTTGCATTTAGCATGAAACTGGGATATTTTACTTTAAATGATTGTTCTTTAAGAGCCTCAACTGAGAAATAAGTTAAAACAGAATCAGTGAAGAAAAGCAATGTTGCTAAATGAAAATTATAAAAATGAAGACTGATTAATTATTAGTTATTTAGTCACATAAGCAACATGTTTGACTTCCATCACTCAGATCTGTCGGGGGTTTTAAAAAGCCGTCCTCTTTGTTCTGGTTTGTTTTCGTCGTCAGCAGCAGTGTTTCTCCAGCTGCTCGTCCGTCTGCGCGCCGTCGCTCGGCTCTGACTGAGGAAATATTCTGCCTGCATCATTCGGCCCCCAGTAAAACACGCCGCCCCTCCTGCACCCGCAGCACAGACCTCTGTGACTGTTAGAGTGAACCAGAGTGCAAACCTGCCACCACAATAACATCATGTCTCCGCTCCACGTTCCCAGGAGAGCGGCCTTATCAGGGGAAGCTAGCTGCAGATGGAAAACCGAGGCGCCTCTGGGCCTGAAAGCAGCGAAATGCCTCATCATTCTGGAGGAAGAGACAGCTTCATTTTTATATAAGAATCCTGTTGACAATAATTTCATTCTTTGGTCTCTGTTCACAGAAGTAACCGTGCCACACTTTGCTGAAGCTAAACATAATTCTCATAATTCTTACTGGTTTGCTACAGTGGTGGCCAGATTGCAGTTTTCTGGCTGGTAACTGATCTTTATGAAGCCTGACTGCTCCGATTTAGCCCAAACCAATTTTATGTCTAAAAAGTTACTAAATGTAGGAACAAAGTTACTAAGTCAAGCTTATTGTTAACCACACAGGTGCAGGCTGCTGCTGGCCCCCAACTCAATGTTTACACTCGCACATGAAAACATCTGCAAACAGATGTG
The DNA here is from genome assembly GCA_010277075.1 of Poeciliopsis retropinna. Taxonomy (NCBI): domain Eukaryota; kingdom Metazoa; phylum Chordata; class Actinopteri; order Cyprinodontiformes; family Poeciliidae; genus Poeciliopsis; species Poeciliopsis retropinna. Next base: position 26,057,824 of record VMRM01000005.1, read on the forward strand.
CAATTACACAACCGTACATCTTTGAGAAGCAGAAGTGGAGCCTCCTGTACAACCAATCAGAATGCAGCAAGTGGTTTCTGGATGGTAAACCAACTAAACACTCGTCTTTCTCAGCAGCCATTGTACAGTGAATATAGGTGAAACCAGCTGACCACACATGCTGGAGCTGCACTGTGGTTGCTTTGTGGCTTTCGCAGGGGTTGCTAGGTAACAGGCCTGTTACATACCAAAACCTTTTGAAACTGCTCATTTTCCAGACACCAAAAAGATGAATCTATTTTTTAAAAACAGCTGGGTGTTTTTTGGATGTTTGTAGCAGAAACACAAATGAAAGTACAAAACTGCAAAATGTAAATCCTGCGTAAAGCGTCTCTAACACATCACAAGCGAAGAGCTTCATCCTGTTCTGTAAATTCAGCAACAAACTTATTTGATGCAATTTTTAGTAAATCTTTTAGGGTGATAATGTGTGTATATGTAAGAGCATGACTACATTATACACACATTATGGGGATAATTATTTAATCTGTTTATGGTCAGTCTTAAACTGAAGCAGAATGTTGATGGATGAGTTTGGATTTGCTATAAGCTTTAGAAAATCTCCAGGTTTGATCTTAAAGAAGAACAAAGATGTGTTCATCTGTTCCACATTTGCATTGGTGCTGCTGCTGCGTTTGCATATTTTGGTTTTTGCAGTTCTTGCTGCTCTGGTTGAACGTCCAGATCACAGCTGGTGGAGAGGATGCTTCATAGAACTGGCGTTAATTTTCACCTGCTTGTTTTTAAAATGGAAATATAACAAAAAAGACACAATTTTATTTTTTTATTTTGCTTTTGAAGCAAATGTGTGCATCTCTTTGCTGCCTGAGGCAGAAGCAGAGCTCTGCTGCTCTCGCTCTTTGTTCTGATACTTTTACTTCTCTTTGTTTTCTTTCCGCCCTTTGGCCCAGTCCCGCTCTCGTCCCTTGTTTTCCCGTGTGTGTGTGTGCGCTCTTCGACTCTGGATAGCTGCATAAGCAGTGACGGACACACTCCTGTGGTCCTGCTTGTTAGCGCTGTTTCCGGGCAGATCAGAGTCTGATGGGAGGAAATCAGAGGCTGGAGACGGAGATGCCATCACAGCAGAGCATAGAAGAAGATTCATGGCTGTGTGTTAAAGAATTGCCATTTAATAGTCAAACTGCCTTCCATATAATGATCTGAATAATTATTTTATTCAGTCGATTTACTCATGGCTAATTTAGAAAGAGCTTAGATTCGACCAATAATTTTGTTTCTGTTTGAAAAAAAGAACCAGCGCTAATAAAACAACATCAAAGGAGGAAATGATTTGTTCTTATTTATATCTTCTTTTTTTTTAAAGGGCATATTGAAAATTAATTATTCTAGATTTTAATCAGTATGAAAATCTTTGCTGGCCTGACAGAGTTTGTGTGTTTCTACGGTGATGATCAAAACAAATCATCACTGTAGATGATTAAACCGTTATAAATTATATAATGGTTTATTTATATAACTTAAAGAGATTTAAGTTAAAGACATTAACAATAGATTTTTATGATTGAATTGTTGCATTTGTGGTTTTCCATTCATATTTTAGGCTTTTTATGTAATTATTTATTGAACCTGTTATAGTTCTATCAGTTTTTTGATGATTAATCAATGAATCAAATGTTTAAAATGTCACATTTTTTTAGATATTCTTGAGGTTGACAAACATTTATCTCGTGTTGTTCAAACGGCTGCAGATGAATAAGATGAAAGTGTTTAATATAATCTCTGCTGCTGCAGGTAAACTGTTGCAGATGATGGCTGAGCAGCCGGATTGAGCAGAATCAGCCACGTCCGCTTGCATTTTGAAGATGAAGTCACTCAGTAACAAAAGAGGCAGACAGGTTGTAAAGGGGGTAAATGTGGTTGGAGGAGCTAAATCAATCCAT